>CM033106.1:7449205-7794949 GCA_019321725.1 Paulownia fortunei
TCCATTTCTTAAAATTTAGCCCATTAAAATTCTTAGGCTCGACACTAAAAGCGTTTTCATGAGATGCCTCTTTTTTTATATACAAATATATGCATATATAATATGTAGTAAGTTAGGTATTAACAGGCAAAGAAAATATCAATGTAAATGTAAGAAAAAACATAAGATCTTATTTGATGAATATTTTAGTATAAAAATTGGATTGCAAGCTCATCAGGTTTGTGAGCCACTAATGGGGCATTTAATTGACTATTTCACGTGATCCCAAACATAAGATGCGAACCTAAAAGAAATTGAAGAAACAGAGATCCAATGATTATTCATTCTTTTCCTCAAGATTTGAATTTGAAAATGGTTTTGAAAAATGTTGAAGTAATACGAAAATATTCACAAAAGAGAACACTGTATTCGAAAATTTTAAAGTGTGAGAAAGTTTCAGGTAAGCTGAAATTCAGATAATTAAATAGCAATAATATATGAAAATGCACGTCTGTGTGTACACAAAATGTATGCTTATGTTCACAAAGATAATGGTTCTACATTTTGATTTGCACCTTGAAGCAAATAATTAAAGCACAATCCGGACATCTGCTACATATAGTAATACAAAAGTCCGTTCACCACAAGATATCATGTAGCATCAAACTCACTTGATAATTTTATTTTATTTTTTTGTTTTCCATAGTGAAATAATTACAACTTGCAAACAATCAAGTATATCTTACTTTCTAAGTATAAGAAATTTAAAATTAGTAGAGAATAAATACAAATTACTAACAATAAATTAAATAATAATAATTATGTATAGTCACACGCTATTAAAGGTTTTCATGAAGGTTTGAGGAAGCATCAACACATTACCAAAAATCCGTTTCCAACTAAGACAAATATGAAGAGAATTGAGCCATGATCATAAAATGATTATAATATTAAGGGGCCATTCTTCAATTTAATGTATTTTTCTTAATGGAAAGCGCGAATTTCATAATAATGTAATAAGATAAAAACCAATTAATTACATTGACTAAAATAAATAATTAGGATCTTAGATTGTTGTGAATATTTTTATTTTAATGAAAATAACTTTCAAAACAAATAATTCACAAAAAATCTAATTACTTATAATAGTTTTGAAAGCAAATAAATAAAAAAAAAACGATTGGCCTACATGAGTCACACCACTTAACACTGTACTAAGATCATGATGGTTTCCCTTCTCTGTAAGTACAAGAGACTTACTACCACCCCAAACTAAAACCCAAGAAGACCACTGTTTATGTCATCTATTATGAGCATGATTACAAGAAAACTAGTGAACAAGAGCTTATCATATTGCATAAAATAAAATTGAAAATAATATTTAGAATGCAAAAGTTATAAAATGATATTACATCTACTTAGACCTCTGAGACACCTATTTATAGTGTTAGGATGAATAATGTAATACCAAAAAAATTAATTCAAAATAATGGTATTTTATTCGGTGTTACTAAGTTAATAGAAATGTTACAAAATTTATTTTCTTTTATAAAAATAATGAAGATTAAATTTGATTTTGAAGTTTTAAAACTTCAAATTGTAACACAAATTACCTTCATAAAACTTTTCAAAAAAATTCTCATAAAAATTGCTCACAGAAGTTACATAGTCACAGTATCATTTTTTAACGTACTACTCCACACTCTGAGGGCTTGTTTGTTGTGATTGATAAGGGTTTCATAGATAGGTATACCCACCTAATTTGTTGTTTGCTTCAAATTGGTTAAGCTCATGAAAAGGGAGTAACCTGGTATGCAGTTAAGCAACCTCCTTAATTATGGATCATATTTGGGAGATACGATGTATAATACTCAAAAGATAAGGTCCAACCCACATTGTGGCTCGCATATATAAGCACCGTTGAAATCTTAATCTGCTAAAGTCCTCGATTTTTCTCCATCTCATCAACTGAACTTAGTGTGATAACCTTTGGTACTCTTCTTCTATATACGAAGTGAATGCGAGCTTCTCCAAAATATCTTCCAAATTAATGGAGCCAGATTTTTGTCTTGTAGATATTGATTTTCTTTCATTATTTTCAGCTGCCGGCGCCTAGGTTTTGTTATAGT
The DNA here is from genome assembly GCA_019321725.1 of Paulownia fortunei. Taxonomy (NCBI): domain Eukaryota; kingdom Viridiplantae; phylum Streptophyta; class Magnoliopsida; order Lamiales; family Paulowniaceae; genus Paulownia; species Paulownia fortunei. The sequence goes on from CM033106.1 coordinate 7,451,314, forward strand.
TTTGTTTTCATTTTATCTCATAAAGTTCAGTGGCGCACATTTTTATTGCCAAGGGATGAAGACTTTGTCCCGCATTGTTAAGTTGCTGCTTCTTCTTCTGTGTGTGTGTGTGTGTTTTCTTTAAGAGTAGGGAGATAAATAATTTTAGATCAAAAGAGGAATATTTTTTACCAATTTTTTCTCATCTAATTTTACTAAATTTATTGATGGGTTTACGGGTTTAGTGGGTTGAACAACCTATTGGGGTTTGGGTCCGGATGAGTCTTGGAAGGGTGGATATCGGATTTGGCTAACCCATCGCAGACCCATCTCATTATCATTTCTAGATGTTAGAGAAAATATATTGCATACCCTCTTAATTTGCTTTAAAATTATGATTGTGCCCTCAATACATGTATTTTTGTGGCTTTTTTGTTCAAATTTCGATTTTCTTCCATCAGAATTTTTTATTTCCATATTTGTCCAAAACACAAAAAAAGAAAAAGAGAAAATCAAGAGAAAAAATATAGAAAAGAGGGTCTTGTAGATACATACATCCAGTGCAATATATATAGAGAGAGAGAGAAAAAAAAAAGATCTTGTAGATGATGCACCCAATGCACATGTACTAGGCGTATGTATCTTTAATCAAATGCCCCATATTTTGCAAAATGGGGCACTTGACAATGGATCCAAGCACCCAGTGCACATAAGTGGTTGTAGATCGGTGTCGTTGATAACGATATCAATAGAAAAACGGCTTGAAAACTCACACCATTGTACATCTAAAGACTTTAGTTTAGATATTCTATTTACTATTTTATATTTCATTTTATATTGCATATCACACATATGTACAAATGTATATGATTAAGCAAATACTTTATATACATAACATAAATATATAATATTTAATATAAAATATATAATAGAAGATTCAAACTGCGAATACTTTTCACCGCTCCCCCCACTTTGGTAGAATATTGGCCAAGCTTTCACCTCCATTATCCAGAAAATTCACTCCTCCATCACCTCAATAGCCATCCCACCTCTCTACCACCAAATAGCAACCACAACCTCTACCAAAAATCAGATCTTCAACAGCACAATGGTTGCCTATAAAAACCAAATTCACTATTATCTATAATTTCTTTTTCGGTGCTCATGTGAGGCAAAAAATAAAAGAGGAAGAAGAAAAAAAAAAAAAGAAAGAGAAAATATGGAGAAAAAAAGACAAAAAAAAAAAGAGAGAAGAAAAAGGAAAAAAGGGGATTGAAGAAAACAAAAAACACATGAAGAAATCTAAGAAGAAAAAGAGGAAGAATAAGAGAAAATAGAAAAGGAAAAAAAGGAAAAAAAAAGAAGTAAAAGATAAAAAAAGCAATTGATGACCAAGGTAGTTTGGGTAATATATTTTTAATCATATTATTTAATTCAAAAAAGTGAATTTAATAATTTAATATAAAAATAAATTTTGATATCACTCAAGTAATCGTTTCAAGTAAACATAATATAATTTAGATAGAACAATCATATCCTTCATTTAGTCACACAATTTATCTTCATGTATTCATACATTTCTAAGGCCTCCTTTTCTTTGGATGATGGGATTGAGTTTGATTAATAAAAAAATAGATAATCTCTTGGCCCATGTGAATAAAGTAATTTAATTTTGTATTTGGTAGGTAATATTAGTTTTACGTAGGATAATTTATGGCTTCATATAGAATTTTACAATTACACCCCTTATTGCCATCCTTAATTGATGTATCAAAACACTAAAGTTTTAAGATCAAATTCAACCATATATGTAAATATTTGTCTATTTATATAATAGTTGGTTGTTGTCTCTTGATACTTATAATTATTTTTCTACTTTTAATTAACAAATTATTCATTAATTATTAATTACTGTCAAATTTAATATTACATTTAATAGCTTCAAATTAAGAAAAAAATCCACTGGCCGACAAATGCATGCAACCAGGTAAGATTAAGACAGCCCGGTAATACAACATAAATCCACCAATTCAAGCATTAACATTAAATAATCCAGCACTAATTAGTTAAGTGGTTCACATAATTACCATTTTCCTTCCATGCCATTGCTCAATGTCTAGTGATGATTCTCACAAATTACTGCACCATTTTTACCATGATTTATGACTATATATTTATATATATTTATTTTGTAAGTGGAGCAAAATTCCATTTTTTATTTATATGATTTTCAAGATTCCACTTCGAACTGAGTATCTCAAGTCTTGGAATCCAATTGACTAAAAAAGAAAAAATAGATTTATACATAAACATACCACCTAAAGTACAACTATTAGTATTTTGATTTTCACTAATTCAATACCTATGACTTTACAAATAAAACATCACCCAATGACAAAATACCTGCCCTCTTCAAATAAATTGAATTTAAAATAATTCTTTTTAGAATACACATTCATTATATATATAAAATCTAAAATCCAACTCTCTCGAAAAAAAAAAAAGTATCCATACAAATAAGGATTGTCAAAATGTCTCATAGCATGCCACTGCATCTTCATATCCTTATTCTTCCTTTTATAAAGATGATATTTCTTTATTTAGCTTTCCCCATGACAATAATAGCACCAACTTCCTTTGATGTGGTCTTTGAACCTAACCTATTGTCAATAGATTGAGCAACCAACGAGATTCTTGTACATGCGAGTTACCCCCCCCCCCCCCCCCCCACACACACACACAAAAAAAAAAAACCAATTCAAGCATTAATATTAAATGATCCTGCAATAGTTAGTTAAGAGGTTCATATAATCACCATTTCCCTTCCATACATTTGCTTAATGCCAAGTGATGATTATTATAATTTACTATATTCTTCATACTATGATTATGACTATATTATATTTCTTTTTGCAATCGGGCAAAATTACAGTTTTTTGGGTCCATTAAGGGACTAACCAGTTTTTATTGATGATGATCTTGACCTTTTGTAGGTCAATATGATAATAATTGTTCTTGTGGTAGGACTGCAGTTGAAATGTAACATGCTATACGGTCTAAAACTCTTAATTATATTATTGCTATGAGATATAGTTTTTAATATCGCTGCAAGTAGTCCTATAATTAGTATGAGAGCCAAATTCGATTCCCATAAAAATAATTATTGCGAAAAGGATTGCTAGCTGTATGGCACCTTGACCCTCGTGGCAATTGGTCGGGAGGGAATTGTTGGTCTATTTGGTAATAATTGCTCTAATGACGGGGTCACAATCGAAACATGGCGATTGTGCTATAATATGATTTAAAGATTTGAATTATACAACTGCTATTAGTTATAGCTTTTAACACAAATGAAGACAATTGGTCCTATAATTGATATAAAAGAAGGGATTGTTGATATGTATGGCAGCAATAGCCATGATACCAATTGCTGGGGAAGAAATATTTGGCCAATGGGAAAATCTCATTTTTCATTCCATAATTTAGACCCTAATTTATTTTGATCCCACTAATTACGATCCCTCAATTTTAGTCCCCTATATATCTTCCAAATTTTCTCAGATTTGGCCTTTTTGCACTAATCTGTTGGTTTTTTACTTATTTTCATCCCACATTGGTTGTATACCAAATGGAATTGTTTACTTAGCCTATAAATATTTCATTAAACCTTGTTTTGAAAACATACCAAAAATCTTCTTTTCTCTATATTTGTGGAATTCCTTTAATTATGAAATTGTAAGTTGTGGGTAAGTTTACCCAAGTTATAATTTGTTTCGGAGATTAGTGAAGCAGTTGTCACAGTTGTAGTGCCCGGAGACGTAGGCAAAAGTTGGCCGAACTCCGTTATCAAATTTGGTGTGCTCTTTTCTTTTTGTCTTTTAATTTCGTATTTAGTATTCTGGTATTCTTATTATTAGTTGTTAGTATTCAATATTTACTTACTTTGGGGTATTTAGTCTGCTGTATATAATATTTTTAATAGTAAGTTATGTCTAAGGAGACTGGATTTTAAGGGGGACCGTTGTGACCCCTCCAGCCTTTCCTGTGAGCTTGCTATAATTAGTACTATTTGTTGTGTATTTTATACTTTTGATACCTCAACAAGTGGTATTAGAGTCGAAGGTTTGGCCTAGGCTCATTTATTTTGATTGTAATATTGAATACTATTATTTAAGTTCAAAATGACTATTAAATTTCCACAACCGGAGCATCAACCTCCTCGTTCATACCAAGAAGGATGGTAATGCCAAATATTAGATTTTCGGTGAAGATATTTGATAGTACGGGTCATTTTGGCATGTGGCATAGCGAGGTGGTGGATTGTCTATTTCAGCAAGGTTTAGACATCACCTTTGAAGAAAAGAAACCAGATGATGTTGAATAAAAATAGTGAAAAACTATTAACCGCTTGACATGTGGAACAATTTGATTGTGCTTGTCCAGAGAGCAGAAATATGCATTCAAAAATGAAAATTCTATTTACACATTGTGGAAGGCTTTGGAGGACAATTTTTTTAAAAAGAGTGGTCAGAATAAATTTCTTATGAAGAAGCAATTGTTCCGATTTGAGTACTGCCCAGGTACATCTATAAATGATCATATTACGGCCTTTAATCACTTAGTTGCAGATTTATTTAATTTGGATGTAACTTTTAGTGATGAGGATTTGGTTTTGATATTGTTCTCATCCTGTCTTGATGAATTTGAATATTTAGAAACTACTTTACTTCATTAGAAGAATGATGTATCTCTTACTGTAGTTTGTGCTGTTTTGTATAGTTATGAATTAAAAAAAAGAATAAAAAAGAAAACAGGCATATAGCAGCAGAAGATGAAGCATTGGTAGTAAGAGGACAATCGCAAAGCCAAAAGAAGAGAAGAAGTTGGAGATCTCATTCAAAATTCAAATCTGCCAAAGATGAGTGTGCTTTCTGCCATGAGAAAGGACACTGTCCCAAATTGAAGAAAAAAGGAAAAGCTACTCAAGATGCATGTGTAGGTGAAAGTGAAGACTCAGAATTTTCACTGGTGGTATTGCCTTCAACATCCCATTCAGACGAATGGATTTTGGATTTTGGATGCACCTATCATATGTCTCTCGTAAGGGAGTGGTTCTTTGATTTTTAGGAGATCAATGGAGGAGTTGTTTACATGGGCAATGACAATATTTATAAAACAACTGTGATAGGTTCAATTCGGTTGAAAAATCATGATAGATCGACCAGAATTCTAATAGATGTTTGATATGTGCCGAATTTAAAGAAGAAACTCATCTCCTTGGGAGCTTTGGAGTCCAAAGGTTTAGTTGTGACCATGCGAGATGGAGTTTTGAAAGCTACTTCTGGCACAATGGTGGTGATAAAAGATATCAAGAAATAATTTGTATTACTACCAAGGTAGTACAGTTATTGGGACAGCATTAGCAGCTACTTCAAACAATGACAAGGATTTTGAAGCAACCAGGCTTTGGCATATGCGTTTGGGACATGCTGGTGAAAAATTCTTGCAAACTCTGGCGAAGCAAGGATTATTGAAAGGTACAAAGGTATGCAAACTTGATTTTTGTGAACACTGTGTTTTAGGGAAGCAAAAAAGAATGAAGTATGACACTGCTATCTATAATACAGAAGGTATTTTAAACTATGTTCACTCAAATGTTTGGGGACCTTCCAAGAAACCATCTTTGGGAGGAAAATATTATTTTGTCACTTTCATTGATGATTTTTCTAGATGAGTTTGGGTATATACTATGAAAACTAAAGATGAAGTGCTTGGAATTTCTCTTTAGTGGAAAACACGAATTGAGAATCAGACTGGAAGAAGATCAAAGTTCTCAGAATAGATAATAGTGGAGAATACACAAGCGATCCCTGTAAAATATTTGTCATAAGTATGGCATTGTTCGGCACTTCATAGTCATAAGGACACCATATCAGAATGGGGTGGCAGAATGCATGAATCAAACCTTGGTGGAGAAAGTTTGATGTATGTTATCCAATGTTGGGTTGGGCAGACAGTACTGGACTGAGACTGTGATATTTATACAACATCTCATAAATTGATTGCTATCATCCGCAATAGATGGTAAAACACCTTTAGAGGTATGGTCTGAAAACCTGTTGCTGATTATGATTCCTTACATATTTTTTGTTCTCTTGTTTACTATCGTGTGAAGGAATCAAAATTAGAACCAAGATCAAAGAAGGCATTACTCATGGGAATCACCTCTAGCGTAAAGGGATACCGACTTTGGTATCTTGAGTCAAAGAAAGTGTTGTTTAGCAAAGATGTTACCTTTGATGAACTTGCCATGTTGAAGAAAGTAACACGTAAAAAGACCAACAATGCTCCGCAACAGGTGAAGCATACACCAAAGCAAGTGGAGGTAGAAGGAATGAAAAAATTTCCAGCTAAGTGTGACAATCCAATAACATAGGATTTGTTAACTAAATAAGAAGAAGTTCAGACCCAATAATTATTGGAGCAACCTAAACCAATTGCAATGAGAAGGCCTAGACGAGAAATTCACAAACCTGCTCGATTTGTAGATATGGTGGCTTATGCACTTTCAGTTGTATATGATGATGTTTCATCCATTTTTTGAGATACAGTTCGAAGTTCAGAAAGTGAGAAGTGAAAATGTGCTATGGAGGAAGAGATGTAGTCTCTTTAGAAGAACAAAACTTGGAAGGTGACGCAACTACCAAAAGACAAGAAGACAATTGGATGCAAATGGGTATTTGCAAAGAAAGAAAGATTTTGTGACAAGAATGATGTGCGCTACAAGGCAAGATTGGTAGCTAAAGGCTATGCTCAGAAGGAAGGAATTGATTAAAATGAGGTATTTTCTCCAATTGTTAAATATTCTTCCATTAGAATTTTGTTAACCTTAGCAGCGCAGTTGAATTTGGAGCTAGTTCAACTTGATGTGAAGACGGCGTTCTTATATGGTGATTTAGAAGAGAAAATCTACATGACTCAGCCAAAAGGATTCAAAGTTGCTGGGAAAGAAAATTTGGTCTGCAAGCTGAGCAAATCGTTGTACGAATTAAAACAATCTTTGATATAATGGTACAAATGATTTGATAAGTTTATGATGAGGCAGAAGTACACTTGAAGCAAATAGATCATTGTGTGTATTTATGCAAGTTACAAGATGAATCTTTCATTTACTTATTTTTGTATGTTGAAGATATGCTGATTGCATCACAGAGCCAAATGAAGATTAACAAATTGAAGGCTCAATTGAATCAAAAGTTTGAAATGAAAGATCTAGGGAAAGCCAAGAAGATTCTTGGAATAGAGATCAGCAGGGATAGAACGAGAGGCAAGCTTTGTTTGACTCAAAAGCAATATTTGAATAAGGTACTACAACGTTTTGGTATGACAGAGAACTCAAAACCTATAAATACACCACTTACTCCTCATTTGAAGATTAGTGCCCAGTTATCATCGAAGAATGATGAAGAACGAGAGTACATGGCCAAAGTCCCGTATGCTAATGCAGTTGGTAGCTTGATGTATGCAATGGTGTGTACGAGGCCTGATATTTCACAAGCAGTTGGAGTTGTGAGCAGGTATATGCATGATCCTGGTAAAGGTCATTGGCAAGCTGTGAAATAGATTCTACGGTATATTCTTAATACTGTAGATGTTGGTTTAGTTTTTGAGCATAATGGTAAAATTGGTCAAACTATAGTTGGATATTGTAATTCTGACTATGCATGTGATTTGGATAAGCAAAAGTCAATGACTGGATATTTGTTCACTTGTGCCAAAGCACCAGTCAATTGGAAGTTTACTTTACAGTCAATGGTTGCTTTGTCTACAACAGAGGCAGAGTATATGATGGCCACTGAAGCTGTAAAGGAAGCAATTTAGCTTCAAAGTTTGCTTGAAGACTTAGGAGTTGGTCAGAAGCACATTATAGTACATTGTGAAAGTCAGAGCACTATTCACTTAGCGGAAAATTAAGTCTTTCATGCAAGAACGAAGCACATTGATGTTCGCTATCACTTTATATGGGAGATTTACGAAGAAGGTAATATACATCTTCAGAAGATTCATAATACAGAAAATCCCACAGATATGATGACTAAAGTAGTGACAACAGTCAAATTTAAACATTGTTTAAACTTGACTAATATTCTGCACATTTGAGATAGCGCCAAAAGGCGCATTTGCAGAAGACTACTTCATTTACTGAGAAAATAATAAATTTGAATTTTGAGTGGGATTAAAAAATGCGCAAAGGTGGAGATTTATTGGTTTTTTGCTTATTTTCATCCCACATTAGTTGTATACCAAAGGAAATTATTTATTTAGCCTATAAATAGGATATTCAACCTTGTTTTGAAAACACACAAAAAATCTTCTCTTTTCTCTATATTTGTGGAATTCCTTTAATTAGGAAATCCTAAGTTATGGGTAATTTTATCCAATTTGTAATTTATTCAGGAAATTAGTAAAGCAGTTGTTCCAATTGTGGTACCCGGAGACATAGGCAAAAGTTGGCCGAATTTCATTATCAAATCTAGTGTGCTCTTTCCTTTTTGTCTTTTAATTTCGCATTTAGTATTTTGATATTCTTATTATTAGTTGTTAGTATTTAATATTTACTTATTTTGGATATTTAGTCCACTGTGCATATTACTTTTAATAGTAGACTTTTCTTAAGGAGACTGGGTTTTAACCTTGCTATAATTAATAATATTTATTATATATTTTATACTTTCGATACCTCAATATCATCCATTAAAAATTTAATGGCAAATCTCACAAGTGACTCATGTGGTCGCGTCAGTTGCCTAACGTTGGCGAAAAATCTCACATTTTTCATCCTACAGTTTAGGTCCTATTTAGTTGAGTGAGTGAATTTTAAATATTTTGACGATACTTAACTTAGGAGTGCTTGACCAAGGTAATGTGACAGGGAAAAAAGAGATCTCCTAATTTCATCAATCAAAGTCAAGATACTAGGACTTGCACCTACTAATTGGTCTAATGAGATTTTGATTAATAATTTTTAGTTTTGGGTCAATTGAGAATTAGACGATGAAAGAACCTTATTTGCATGTAATCATAATTGAAAGATTCATTTGAAATTCAACTATATCTAGGTTTTATGAGCTAATCACTTGAAATTGGGGATTATGAGATGGTGTTCAGTTGATTGTTATTTTATGTAAAAAAAAAAATAAGATAGGTGGAGATATATAATTTTTTAAAAAAAAAATCTTAAATACCAAATAAGCATGATTTTCTGAAAAAATAATTATAAAACCACAATTTTAGAAAACTGAGTGACTTAGCAATCGCAGCCTTTAAATTTCTTGTGTGAGCTAATGGAAGTTTGGTGCCATAATGACATGGTTCTCTACTGCAAAAATGTGCACATGATTTGGTGAATGCTATATGATGTGATATGATGGTGCTTATGTGACATCACGATACAATTAATGTTGAGAATATATCAAAATTTTATGATCTCTTAAAATGAAATTTCAACGTTTTTGCTTGTCTACCTCTTCTTTTTCTTTCTTCCTTTCAATCTAATGAAATATGATTTAAAATGAGTTATGGAATTTTTATGGTGCTATAGAAAATTCATCCAAAGAGAAGACCCTTCGACACAACAATTTAATGGACTTTTGAGCCATTGTTTTTGGAGATCATATTTATACCGTAGCTAATCTTATAATAGTATAGTTTTGAATTTAGAGTCGAATTTTTTTCTTTTCTTGTACTCTTATATGTATCTCGGTAAATAATTTGCATTAGAGATTGCAGATTTTTAACATTTGATTTCATACAAAGACTTATTTTCACATATATAAATATATATATATATGTATATGTATTCATAAGGCAAACAACCATGCATTTGGTGGTTTGGAAATTTTTTGAAAATGTAAAATTGATACTCATCATGCAACAATGCTTGTGGGGTTTGACACTCATACAATGTCCACCATTGGTATGGGATCCTACATCCTATTCCAATCAAACAGCAAATTTTCTGGCCTTTTTAGTTTTGATACAAGAAAAGTAGACAAAACAAAAACATAAAGAACATTAAATATTAGTAGCCATAACCTTTGCTACATGCTATATAGGGAAATTTTAGTACACATTGTTTCTAATTGTATGGTAAGTAGATACACAATTATCCTTAATAGAGAGTTATGGGCAATCAGTAGGTTCATGGTACTAAGAGAGTTATGAGGCACAAGGCAATTGAGTCCATTAACAAACTCTTACTGGGATCTGGACTGGACTAGAATTTGTCATATCAAAGCCTATTCCTTTTTTAGTTGTGGAATGACAAAATGATTGAAGCACATACACAAAAGGGCCAAAGACTGATGAGCATCATGATAATCAACAGTCCAAACTTTTCAGAAGGGCACTAAGCACATATATATGGGAATTTTTCTGGAACAATCTGCATATAATAGTTGTATATGGGGAAACTATAAGTACAGATTCTGAGAAACATGCATGCATGTATATGTTTTATGGCTATGGATCTCTCTGGAATATGATCAATATATATCCATGAAGGGTCCATCTTCCAACTTGTAATAGAGCTTTCCAGCTAACCACTAAGTTCTCAGTTCAAAGAATATTGGAAATGTCTGCCAATCTAAAGGCAAAATATCAGATGACAAATCCAGCATATACTGATCATATTTTAAGACACATGCATGCATGTCCAGAGGGCAGAGTACCATCCAAGATTTGGTGAAAATAGGCATATATTGAACGGAAAATTCTTATATACACTGAGATGTGAAAATACCAAACTGTGCATTGTGCTATATTAGTAGTGAAGATGTATTAATTTTTTAAGTTAGTATAAAATTTTATATATATAATTATTGAATTTTACTTTACTCATAAAAAATTAAAAATATTTCTACTATTTTTAAGAAAAAATAAATTTCGCTCCCAAATCTCCAATTTTAGGCTCCGTCCATGCACAGCCCAGCACATATGAGAACTTTTCACATTCAAATTTTATTTACATAACAATGAAAATGCAATATAATGTAAAATATGTTCTAGATGTTTTCCTTATTTAGATTATTATGTATCTTGTCCTGGTTATAAATAGGTTCATCGTAATGTAAGTTTCTAGCTATGTTCATTGTATTGATTTGAATTAAACACCTACCTAAAATGTCAAGTTTTAAAATTTCTTGCAGTTTGAGAGATAAAACCACTTGGCAAAAAAAAAAAAAAATGGGCAAAATTTCGTATAACTTAGGGGTGACATAGTTGATCCCTTAATTTTGAGTCTCTTATCTTTTAATTTATGTGATTTCAAGACAACTTTCTTAAGATCTCAATGAAACTATTCCCACTTCAACTCTGTGACCAATAAAATTGGGGATTTTTTTATTTGGAAAGAAAAAATTGTGCATGTAACGCACTTGAGGGCACGTAAGGGTGTACAAGAGAAATCATTTTCAATCGATTAATACAACCCAAATTATATTACATTTGGTGGATTAGTAAATCGATAGATGAATCTTAGGTTTAAAAAAATAAAAGAAATTTGAAAATTAAGTTGTGTTCGAGCATAATTTAAATATCTTGAAACCTCAAAAATTGCGTCCAACAGCAATCTATAACTTATATATAGTATAATATACTTTTAAATAATAATACAAATACTAAGGTTGTTTTAATTAAGAACACAAATATTTTAAAGAAAATGAAAAAAATATATCTTAAGTCTTTCCTTATACCTTGATGTGATCATTTCAAATGTTAAGTTGCTTATAGTATTTGAGTTAATTATATAAGTTATTACTTGATACCGAACTTTGACATTTCTTATCAGTTATTACTTAATTTATACTTGATACCACCATTTTGGAAGCAAAACTCTTAAACTAATTATACTTAATTATTAATGATCTAAAGTTAAGGTAAAGATAATTTATTTTCAAATTTTAATCTCAATTATTTATTAAGATTTTATTAATATTTATATTGTCATTTTACTTTGATTGGAAAACGTATTAAATACTTTGTTTTCTTTAACATATGAAGTCTGAAAAAAATGTTCTAAATACGTGAAGGCAAATCATAAGTTTGGAAAATATAGATGTGAGATTATGCATATCTACAACATGAATTGTTTATAAAATATTACTAAGGTATAATTTGATTAGCATATAGATTTTAGGAGCAAATCTAAACATATTAGAACAATACATAAATTGTATAAGATTAGGTAAATTTTGAAATGGATTATATAATCATATTAAATTTAATGCTTGCTAGTATTCCTTAAAAAGACTAAAATTTCTTAGTTTATATTATAAATTAAAAACATATAATCTCTACTTAAGTATATACCATTGAGAATATTGGCTTCAAGTTTTAATTTACTGTACACATATTTATATAATTGACAATCAAATTTAAATTTTATAAACTAAAAACTCAATATTAAAAAAATAAAACACAAAAAGCGCCCAATCCCCACTAAACCAAGCAAACTGCAAGATAATGGGGTCGGACAATGTAAATTCAAAAATCATATACGTCGGATTGGATTAAAAAATGGGCAAAAAACCCTTCAAACCCTTACCGCAAACACACTTACTTGAGGGACTAGCTGGCTATATTAGGGGGAAAAGATAGCACACTTTTGACATGTGAGGGGTTTGGGGCAAAAAATTAGGTTGCCCAACCAAGTTTTCATTTCAAGAAATCAAATTGTTAACCTTTTTTCCTAACACCATTAAGTTTTTGAAATTCTATACTATATAATCATTGGGTTTCTGAGATCAAAAACATAATGAATGGAGTTTTTGGAATATATTATATTTTAGGGAAGACTTGTGAATATATAAGCTTGTTAAAAGTATCTTAATTTTTGAATAAAAGTTATGTATTCAAAGAACTCAAGAAAAGAATCTATCTAGGAAACCTGACTTGTTAATTTTGTAATCTAATAAGTCGAGGGTAATTTAGTCTAAATGTTAAGAAATTTCGACGTTATCTGTGAAAAATTATCTTGAGTTTTTTAGATTGATAGATATTTTCTTGCTTTCTTTTGTATTTAAAACTTTATTTTTAAGAGTTTTTGGTCTTTTTCAACTAAAAGAGACAAAAATTTGAAGCAAATTAACAAATTTTTTTGCCCTATACTCATGCGCAAAGGCATGTTACATTTTCCCTCTAGAGCTGCCAGATAAGTTAGTTTGTTACCAACAATTGATATGTCTTTTAATTAATATTTGGCTTGTTTTTAAGTATTTTTGTTATTTTTTATGCATTTAGTTTGGAATTTTGTAGGTAATGACAAAAGAAGAAGAAAATGGAATGAAACCAAAAACTTGGTTGAAATATTGAAAAATCTAAATTGTGGTGTGATTTATGGAAGTTTTAGTATTTTAGTCATAACGTTTTGCTCAAATATCATATTGACCTGATTCTTAATCCATTAAAAATTCAAGATATAGATCTAAAACTTTTATGTTTACTACAGAACCCAATTCCTATGATTTCAATGAGAAACATCAAGTTCAAGAGTTAACACTAGATTAAAAATTTCTTGTATGATATATTTCGGTATTTTATACATAACTCTCTTCACAGATGTTCTATTGAGATAATGAATGATGATGTAGAAAGCTAAGAGACTACAAATTGGATAAAGGCACCAAAAGCTGGTTTGGCCTAAAAAGTGGTGAAAAATCAGTTTCAAGAGACTACATACATTGGAGAAATAGGTTTTGGACATAATGTTTAGTGCTTAATTATGTCTAGCTATCCAGTCAATGTCTATACGTTGTCACACGGATAAAAGGGGAAAATGGGATTTTAGCCCTCCTTAAGGCATCTCCCATCTGATTTTAAGGATCCCAAAGAGCCTCCAAATGTATTATCGAACGTGAAAAGTTGTTCTTGACAGAAGGAGTGTTGCTGGACAGAAGGAGGAGATTCTTAAAGAGAATGAACCATTCTTGGAGACAAGGAGAGTTTCAACCATTCCTCTCACTTCACAAATTGGTGAACAATTTCTATGATCTTTCTTATGTATTTCTTGAAGTTATATTCATACATGATGAACTAAACATTTCATTTTAGAGGATGATGTAACCTTATTTAATCCTATATTTTGAATTCCAAACAATATTAGTTCAAGTTATTCATCCTATTTGTGTTATCTTGCTTAATATTATATCTTGATTATGTGACAATTAATTGAGAGTTTTTGATGTATGAGATCCGATACTCGAGAGAGGGATGATTATACATGATCATAAAGATAACATAACCTAGAAATCATAGAATTGAGAAGCTTATGAAACCTTTGAAATTTTTAAGAATAATTTATTAAACTTTTGTACAGTTTTATTCTTCAGTTTTTTATAGAAATATTGAAATTCATATTGGAACTCATCATCAATTCGGCATTCGAGAGAGGGAATTGATGAGCTTAAAAATTCTTAACTTATATGTGTTGTTGACTTAAACTGATATGTTTTGGAATGAAGAACATAAGTAATAATTAGGTGAGTCATTCCTCTAGAATTTCTTACTCATAAGATGTTTGTTGTATTACTTCTAAGAACTCACTTTTGCCTTTTGCAATTTTTATATTCTACTTTGTTTAATCATCACTTGATTTTCTAGATAAAATTGAGACTATTTGAACTACAATAATTGTTGCTATTTTTTATTACAATCCTTGTGCATACGATATTCAACTCATCATTGTATTAAAATTTGACACTGTACACTTGCGGTTTGCAATATATTTCACGAACACTGCCCTCACGTGGCTTGCACATGGCAATTTTTGAAGAGTAAAATTTATATTGGCATGCGAATTTTATCATTAATATCATTTGATACACATTTATTAATATTTTACCATTAATATTAAATTAATACATGAATTTATAAAATACTTTAATGGATACTCAAGCTTTGCCATTAATATTAAATTAATATATGAGTTTATATAAACACTTTAATTGATATGCAAGTTTTGCTAAAAATATCAAATTGTATGTGTTGGAATCCAATTATTCATTTGTAATATTTTACAATGGGTATACCTTTTTAAAACCTAATTAAATTTTGGTATATCCATTTGAAAAATGAAATGAATATTAACACTAAATTAGATTTGGAGTGATGGAATTAAAACAACGAATTTCATGAATTTTCTAATAAAAATTCATGTTAAAAATATGGATCTTTAAATTTGATTCACTTACCTTTTTCTTGTATTTTGAAACCAATCACCTATAAAAATGGCTTTACTTTCACAACTCAAATGTTCTTCTTATGGTGATTTGCACTTGATTATAATAGTCCTTCTTTGTTTATTCTTTTCTACGTTATTTTTCTTTTCTATTTTTTACAGAGAATGAGAATGAGAGTATTCTGATGGGGAGAGTTGACTTCTATTTATGTTAGTTGTATGTGGGAGACGTTTTATTTAACATGTTGTGGTGGGGCGGTTTTTTTCTCTAAGAAACCACCCTCACTCAAACTACTCCTACCAAAAAGATTTCAAATAATTTGGGTTGGGTCAGCCCTCAGGGGCGACCTACTAACCCATTTTATTTTTATTTCTTACATCTTTTACTCATATATGAGGGCTAGACCATCGTCTATTTTGATCATAAATACACTATTAATTTCATACAAGTAAAATAGATCATGTGACCAGCGAGCACATCTAATAAGAGCTTAGAACTATACACCGATTAAGGATATATGGCAGTTCAATTCCAAATATGTATATGGATAATTAACTCGCTATACCCTAAGCTTTTTTTACTACACCAATCAACGTATCTCTTATCCCTCCATCAATATATATAAGAGCATACTTCATTCAAAAAATATGCTATGTATCCACAATTATGTTCTAACAACTAAGTTAAACATGATTAGTCGACTCATGAATACAAGACATGTATTAGTAAAATGCAGCCTTTCTTTCCCACTAAAATCTCTCAACTCTATTATAGCTATTTTTTTAGATATGTACCGCATTACCGAATAATCCATTGCTATTGATAACATACTAAAGTAGCAATACTAAAATAAAATTTTAAGAAGTAGTTGAAAGTCTTAAGGGTATAAAATGAGGTCAAATAAACCTCCGGGTCTCACACAAAAAGAAAGCAGAGACTTATTTACTCATTACCTAAATGGTCAAATAAGCACGCGTGGTATGAAAACATGTGTTATGATGTGTATCTTTCCTACTTTGAAGCATATGTCTTTCACTCTTAAATAACACATTGTACAAATCTTAGTTCAAGTGTGTCTCAATACTTAACTTGAGTTTTCTTCTTGTTTGTCCTCCATAAGTATAACAATCTATGAAAACTCACATCTGCCTACTAGACAAGTCCAATAGATTGTAGGAAATCCATTTCAATTATAACATTTCAAGTAGTAATCTCATCTTGGTAATTTTACCAAGGCCACATATGCATGAATTTTGTTCTCAACAAAATCAATACTATCTCATCTCTGCACACTACTCAGTATCAGAGGTGATTGCTCGTGTGAGAGAGTCAATCTCAACTTGTCAAACATACTTTTAAGTTAAAGACGTATCATATAAAAGCAACATGTGTATGTGTAATATATAATCAAATGTCATAATAATAATGAGCAATACATCTTAAACATTTATATGTTCAATTACAATTATATTCTACGCAAACCAAGAGACTTAACATGACTCATAAGGACATCTCTATGTATTAGCTTAGTAAGAAAATCAGCCACCATAAAATGCATAGACATGTACTTCAAAATCACCTCTTTCTTCTCAATTATATCTCTAATAAAATTGTACTTTGTATCGACGTGTTTGGTTTTGCCATGATATTTGGGGTCTTTAGTGTAAGCAATAGTTGATTGTTTATCACTGTAAATCATTACAACCGCTTACTACTCCCAAATGGTATAAGAATCTTCTCAACCAAAAACTTTCTTGTACTGCAGAGGCATATGCTACAAATTTTACTTCCATTATAGATAGCGATACATAAGTTTGTTTCTTGCTTCTCCAAGAGATGGCACCACTATTTAGCAAGAGAGCATATCTTGAGGTGGACTTACGTTCATCCAAATCACCACCCCAGCCAGCATCTGTGTATCCTTTCAGTAATAGATCTTTTTCTTGATAACAAAGAAAATAATCTGCAGTGCCTTTTAGGTATTCTTTTAACTACACTCCAATGTCTTCATCCTGGATTGGATTAATACCTACTAACCAAACCCACGGCATAACAAATATCGGGACGAATACACATTATAGTGTACATCAGACTCCCAATAACATTGGAATATGGTACTTTAAACATATTATTTTTGAAGTGTTTGGGCACATTTCTCAGCTTAAATTTTTACCTTTAGCCATAGGAGTATCGATGGGCTTGCAACTTTCCATTATGAATCATTCGAGAATCCTCTTAATGTATAATTCTTGAGACAATGCAAGTAGTCTCTTAGAACGATCCCTAAGAATTTTAACACCAAGAATATAATTTGCCTCACCCATATCCTTTATCTCAAAGTTAGAAGATAACCATTTCTTAATGGTTTGAACATACTTGTTATCATTACCGACTAACAATATGTCATCGACATAAAGAGATAGAATTACAAACTTTTTATTAGACATTTTCACATAAACACAATGGTCTTCATCTATCATGACGAAGTTATATAAGATTATCGCTTTGTGAAATCTCAAATACCATTGTTTGAAAGATTGTTTAAGGCTATAAATTGATCTATTCAATTTGTAGACTTTATTTTCTTCGCCTTTGATGACAAACCTACTAGTTGTTCTATATAGATTTCTTCTTCAAGTTCTCCACTGAGAAAAGTCGTCTTATCATCCATTTGATGTAATTCAAGATCCAAATTAGCCACTATAGCCAATAGTAGGCGAATATAGCTAAACCCTACTACTGGCGAAAAAGTTTATTCATAATCAATATCCTCTTATTAGGTATAACTTTTTGCCACTAGTTGAGCCCTATACCTTTCAATAGTTCCATTAGCCTTTCTTTTAATTTTAAAAACCTATTTGTTCCCAATAGCTTTGCACTCAAATGAAAGATTAACTAGTTCCCAGACATGGTTTGATTCCATAGATTCCATTTCTTCTTTCGTTGCTTTTATCCATTTGTTATTTGAAGGACAATATAGAGCTTTATTTATGTTTTTAGGCTCTTCTTCATCTACTGGAGATATGATAAAAGTGTGCCCTTCAATCTCATAATGACGTTTGGGCATACCTTTCATGGTACTTTTTCAAAGTTGAGATTTAGATAGATCATTTTGATGAGAATTGCTCCCACTAGGACCAAGTGTTAACTCATCCTCTTAATTTCTAATGATCCTTCTTGCACATAGTTATTATCTTAATTAGGAAACTCAAATAAAGTTTCTCTTTCATTTATTTCATCTCTACTAGGTAAATCATTCTGCAGAAATATTACATTTCATGATTCAATCTCAGTAATACTTCTATTATCTTGTTCATCTATGAACACATAACATTTAGACTGCTCAGAGTATCTAATAAATATACACTTCTTTCCTCGAGGACATAACTTTCCAAATTTATTAGAAGAGTCATGAATGTAAGCAGCTGATCCCCAAGGTCTAAGGTTGCTCAGGTCTTGCTTTCTACCAGTTCAAAGTTCATATGGTATAGAAGATACTGATTTTGAAGGCACTTTGTTCAAAAAATATATGCCGCAGTTATCAAAGCATCTCCTCAAAAGGAAATAGGCAAGTTAGCTTGCTCCATCATATACCTCATCATATCTAATAATGTTATATTCCTTCTTTCAGCAACACCATTTTGCTAAGGTGTGTGAGCAATAGTCAATTGTCTAATTATACATTTTTCATTACATAGATCTTTGAATTGATCAGATAGATATTCACGCCCTCGATCAGTTCTTAGAGTCTTTCTTGTTTTATCCATTTGATTCTCCACTTCATTTATATAATGTATAAAACACTCTAGTGCCTCAGACTTATGAAAAATCAAATAGACATGACCAAAACTCATAAAATCATCTATAAATGTAATGAAATATGAGGCTCCATGCTTAGCCTTCACACTCATTGGACCATAAATATCCGACTGGATTAATTGCAATGGAAATTCTGCCCTAATGGCCTTTCCAAATGGTTTTCGTATCATCTTTTCAGCAAGACAATATTCATAAGTAGGCAAATTAACTTTATAAAGAGAACCCAATAGTCCTACTTTCATAGTCGATTCATCCAGTCTTGCCCAATGTGATATAATCTAGCAGCATGTCAAGTATAAACATCCATATTTGTAATACTAGATGAACAAAATATTTAACGAAATATAGCGATCAACATAATAGTTAAACATTTGTTTGTCACAATCTAACACCATAAAACCATCCCTAAGGTGTCCACAACCATAATACATATTACTATAGCAAATACAAACCAACCTACTACTAAAGTTCAAGCTAAAACCCAATCGTAGAAGAACAACAATAGAAATCAAATTTCGCCGAATCTCCGGTGCATAGAGGACATCATGTAGAATAAGTGTTTGGCCACCATGCAACTCCAGTTTGCAAGTGTCTATGCATTTGACTTCAAATTGGGCATTATTTCCTATATTTATCTATCTCGTACTACAAGAAACTCGAAGAAAATCCACAAATGCTTCACGATCTCTAGTTACATGGTCTGTTGCACTTGAGTCTGTAATCTACACAAGATAAGATTTAGTTAATAAAACAATACTAGAGACATATGCAACACTTAAAGAAGTGTTATTAAGTGCTACCATTTTGGGCTCAGGGCACTCACGAGCGAAATGACCAAGTGCTTTGCAGTTATAGCACTTCATTTTGCTCTTATCTTTTTTCTTTCCAAAATGCTTACATTTGTTCTTGCGGTTGGGGTTCGGGTTGTTCTTCTTAGACCCTTCTCCAATCTCCTTCCCTTTCTTACCTTCCTTCCATTTTCTCTTGCGAAGCCTTTTTAGAACTAGATTCAGCTACAAAAACACTTGTTATGGACTTCGCAGCACTAAGTCGTTCATCCTCAAGTTCAATATGGCGAGTAGCATCAGAGAAAGTCTTAATGCTATCATTGTGAGTCAGATTGACTTTTAGATACTCCCAGTTGTCAGGAAGAGATCGAACAAAGCTTGAACTTGTTGCTCATCAGAGAGGATATGATTAGATGACTTCAATTCACATATCACGTTTGACATAGTTCTCAGATGTTGTGATCAACTTGCTTCTTATAAGTGTCAAACTTGATAGCCAGCTGCTTCAGATGAGTGATAGTCATACCTCTGTATTTTTCCATGAGGTACACCCAAATGTCATGAGCAGTAGCATGTTGCTCACACATGTGAATGAGTTTATCAATCACAGAGCTAACCAGAATTGCACAAGCAGTGGAATCTTTCTTCTTCCATACCTGGTAAGCCTCTTGATCCCTTCTCTGTTGAGTAGTATTGCCCACACCAGGGTCTTGCATGATTTGGTTGATGCCCCCCAAGGCATCTTATTCATCTAGTACATACCAAATCTTATGACACCAAGTGTCATAATTGTCGCCATTTAGTTTATCACCTTTGTTAAGATCAACTATGATAGATTTTGATGCCATTGTTTGTATTTTAATACATATGTTAATGTTCATTAAACTTACATATTTAATTTTATACTTAAAATTAACATTTATGATAAGTTTACAAATGGTATAGATTCGAAAGTTCACTTAGTTCCCAATCATCATCTATAGTCCAAATGTTCATTATCATAAATCTAATTTTTAAGTAGCAAAATATCAATAAGTTCAAGGTGAGAATAACTTAAATTCTTCCAACCTAAAACTCCCACTTAATTCCATAACTCATGCTATACAAGAATCCATCTTGTCATATATATATATATATATATATATATATATATATATGATAATAAGCATATATTGTCATTACATAATCTTAAAACTATTGCATCATTAAAAGATTCACAATACATACTTTGAAGCAAATATATATTGGCATGAAGTACATTAACATATGTTACATGGCATGTTCATAAATGCTAGTAAAGAAAACATTTGTACATAATGAGTCATCTCCTCAAGGAAAATAAAATTTCCTCCTAACACATAAACGAGACACCATATTGGTCATTCCTTCTTAAAGCCTATCTGTTAGAGCAAACTTTAAGATACGACGACCAGAATTTATCCTTAAAGATAATGATTTCTTCATATTGAGTTCCATCTCTTTCCTCCATATCTTAATCAAGATTGATATCAATACTTTAAGACTTGTCTCTCTCTCGGTCAATTATTTCATTAATAATATTACTCCACTCTTCAGGTAGAGAATTTTTAAGCATTTGGCGTTCTACACAATAACCATATCCATTGAAATTCTGACTCAAATAAAGAAATTCCTTGTGTTTTTCCTTCATTATCATAAGATGTTATGGCAAAGAGTGATCCGCATACATTTTACAATTCTTATAAATTTTCCACTTTGCCAAATGCTCTGGAGTTCTTCTTTCTCTAGTTTCCCCCGGAAGATGCTAAAAGTGTGTCTGATTATTGCTATATCTAGAAAATGAGAATAAATATTAGACTAGACACAAAGCCAATCCTAATATTTAAGAATACAAAATGAAAATTTTCTGAACACTCAAAACAGTAAACTTGCTATATTCTATAATTTTCTTATATGAAAAACTAATTTTCATACATAATCTAATGAGAACATTAATCAAAACATGTTATAAATTTTCATCCAAGTAGCTGAAGTATAAAAAATATTTTTCAGAATTTACAAAAAAATTCAAAAAAAATTCAGTTAAAAAGTATTTTTCTGTAATTTTATAAAAAATTTAAAGGTCAAAATTTCAGAAAAAATATTTTTCAATTCCAAATTACAAGAAAGTAGGAAATTAGATTCTGATCAAAACAATGTCATTTTAGTCAAAAAGAGATGGCCAGAGGCCTATGCACGTGCCGTCACTCGTGGGACGCGCCCTTCGGCGCATGAGCCCCATGCACTGCCTTATTGGCATTTTCTAACGACACTGCTCTGGCTACCCCCATTTTCAACTCTTCTGAATCTAATGGTGCTGTCCATTTTGAAATCAGACATCTACAACTAGAAGTTTGGATCACACACAAGTACAACCGAGAGTGGGATTTCCTATTTACTATTCATCTTCTTCTCCAAATTTTTAAGAAATTTTCAAAACACTCTAATGCACAATCTTAACTTCTAAAGGTCATATCTTATTCATTTTTAAGCCTTTTTAATCATGCAATATATGGTTGGAAAGCTTATTTCATAAGGATTCTAACCATGTAAAAATATTCCATAATTCGAATAAATAATTACTGAAAAATGAAGATAAAATTACTATAATTTTCATGATAAAATCATAATATCTCATCATACATAAAACATGAAGCCATAAAATTTTTAAGGCATGCTTCTACAACTTATAAACATGCTTCCTTTAAAATTTGAAAGCTTAATTGGAAGCATATTAAGATTTACCATAAACGAGCATAATTATCAATAGAATCATGCTTAAAACACATGAAATCATGGTAGGATATTAAAACATGCTCGGATACCATTGACGGAATTAAAATAATGAATTTCATGAATTTTCTAAAAAATTCATGCTAAAAATATGTATCTTTAAAGTTGATTCACTTACATTTTCTTGTGTTTTGATACTTGAACAAGGTCTAGAAACTAATTACCTATGGAAATGGCTTCACTTTCATAATCCAAATGCTATTCTTATGGTGACTTGCACTTGATCACAATAACCCTTTTTTGCTTATTCTTTCTATGTTATTTTTCTTTTCTATTTTTTACAGAGAGTGAGAGTGAGTATTCTGATAAGGAGAGTTAACTTCTAATTATGGTAGTTGTATGTGGGAGATATTTTATTTAATGAGTTGTGGTGAGATGGTTTTCTTTTTCGATAAACCACCCTCACTCAAACTACTCCCACAAAAAAGATTTCAAATAATCTGGGTTGGGTCAGCCCTCATGGGCGACTCGTTAACCTATTTTATTTTTATTTCTTACATGGAGCGAATCTGAAAAAATATGGCTCCGTCCTGAATACTCCAAACTAAAGTTGAGACATGTGTTGCCCTACCTCGACACCCAAACTCGTCAGGCCCTAACTATGAAAGTCGTTGACCCACCTTTCATAGATATTATGAATCTACCTAATGATGTTTCTGGATTTCGACTATGACACCCACTATCTCATACAAACAAGAATGAATTAAATCAATATGTTGTACATAAATTTCAAGCATTATGTAATTCTAACTACAGCAGCCAAGTTCTCATGGTCGAATAACCAAACATATTTGAGCTTTTGGATTATGCGAGCTAAGTCTGAATCGAGAAGAGCCGAAGCATTCGCCCCTTGCATAGGTCGGGGGCACCAATGTCTGAACCATTTTAACTGAAGTTAGTTGGTTGGGAGGGTGAGATATTACAAGTGGTAGGATGAAGTGGCAAAAAACGTCGAAAATTGATTTGGAAGTTGGGTTTTAACTAAATTTTGATCAATAATTTAAGTGGGTTCTATTCACTTTAAAAATATCATTTGGCTAAACATATTCAACATTGTAGGTAGATTAATTTAGTGTATTTGATTTCTTGAAAATGAGTTTTTTTGAGTGAATTGGAAATTAAAGCCAAAAATGAGCCATTCAAAATGTATAATTAAATTGGAAAATGATGGAAAGATGAAAAGTTATTTATAACCCATTGGAAATTGAAAAGAACTGAAACCACTTTTATTTCATACATGTTGGATACTTGGGTTTGTGCCCTAGGGGTATCTATAGTCTTTAGAAGAAGGACGACCTACACCATAGTTGGTTCAGAACAAAGCCCGTACGCGCACAGTTGAATGGCCTGGCCTTGGCATGGACTTGGGTTGGGTTAGGTTGTGTTGGTCCAAATACTATATATATCTTTTTATACAAAATCTTTTTATAAAACCTGTTAACTACATGAAAAGATATGATTAAGAGAAATGACAAATGTGTCTATGCAGTCAGCTGCTGACTATACTTTAAGACATATATGCATGTCTAGTCAGCGCCAAGTGGACATATATATTTGTTCAGTCATCGCAACCTCTCTAATAGTTGTATTTGCAATCCACAACTTTTCAACAATTATAAATAGACCCCTTTTGATTGCAGATTTCATTTATTCTCATACATGTACTTCTCTTCTTATATTCATTATTCTAAGAGAGTTCAGAACCACTTCGTTTGTCTGTCGATCTTGAGATTTTAGTGTTACTATCTCAAGAAGAGGTCATTGTATCTTGGAAGATGATAGCAAATACACAATAAGTACCAATGCAAGGCAAAATCGTCTTCCAACTCTTGTCTCTACCAACTCTTGTCTCTACCAACTCTTCTACCTATTACTCTGCCTGAATTTTTCCAGCCATTAAGTTACACCAGTTTTCCCAACAAAAAGCTCAAATGTAGAAAATTGTAAACTTAGTTAACATCTAAGGCCATGTTTATCTTCAATGATTGGATGCAATCACAATTAAAACCTACCTCATCTTGTGTTTACTTATTGTAGACATAAAAAAATTGTATTTATATGTGTAATATATTTTTACATATTAATTTTTTTGTTTACTTTTGGAATTCTTATTAAATTCATAGATTAGATATGATATTCAATTGATAGGCAAATCAAATATTACAAAGCATGAAATATCGGTAATTTAAATTATATTTTGCAGTTATGGAATTGAATGCCAATATTTAGGTAATCCAAATTACATCTTGTGGTTATGGAAGTAAATATCAATCAAATTAGGGAGGGTCAATCAAATTGTGCTATTTCATCAAATAATCATAACAGTTTCTCCTATCCTACAAGTATAAAATAGGGATAACATCCAATAAGCTAAGCACACAATTCTGCATTCAAGTCAAGAAGACATCAGAGGAGGTTCTAAAATTATTTCCAATTCAAACTTATCAAATTCAAGAAGATCATCCACGATGATCAAGGTGGATATCAAGGAGTTCGCTTGCAGTTCATCAAACTATGGTGTTTGATTCGATATTAAGGTCTTAAATCCTCAAGCTAATGTTATTGAAGATCAAACTAATTTTGGTGGAAATCAAAATATCGATTCTACCAACAAGTTTCTAAACCCAAAATTCATTATTCCTAAAGTCATAATATTTAATTTGAGATTATTGTACTAAACCATCAAATTAATTTTGTAAAGGATGAACCAACTTTGAAGGAGATCAAAGTGTCAAACTCCACCTTCAAGTTATTAATTTTTGAAGATCATGTTCTTTAAAAGAAGAATCAGATGATGAAAATAAAAATTGTAGCCACAATTGATCATCATGTTTAATAAATTTTAATTTTATAATATTTACTTGTCTTGTTATTTATAAAGACACGAAGTTTATGTTATATATGTGAACATTGTAGCCCACCCTTCATGACTAGTCCAAACATTATTCACTTTTTGGGCTGAGGACCCATCTTGGTGGGATGTGGTAATATGTCGTCCATGCCAGCCTGAAAAACCCCTAAAATGTCTTGTTAGCCCTCTAAACTTTAGTTAGAATTACAACCATGCCCCCATCAAGTCAAATCCCTTTCTCCAACAAAATTTACAAACAAATTATGCTAGTGCCCCAAATCAAATCAGTTGCAGAAAAGAGGTTATAAAACAAAGCATTCTCCACCAAGAAATTCCTACGCTCCAGGACATTTGGATCTTAGCACATGGGAATTTTTCCATGTTTTGGTGTTTTTTTATTTTAGTTTTAGATGCGGTCAGGTGGGTGGGTAGGGATTATGGCGAAGGCTTGGGTGGATAAGGAAGCAAAAGTAAAATTGCAAATGTGACAGAACACAAAAAACAAAGAATGAAAGAGAAATGGAAAAAAGGGAAAAATGAAAAAGAAAAACTAATCATAAGGGTATTTTCGATAATACATTTTTAATTACATCATTTTATCTACCAAAACTAGCACAAGATAAAAAAAATATTATTTGATATCCTTGATTTAATCATACAAAGTGAGTATGCTATTATAAGGATGTTTACTTAATGTATTAGGATAGATAATCTATTCTATTCCAAGGAATGTGATGTTTCCTTTGCTTGATGTGAGGCCATGACTAACGAAACGATTTGTACTTAAATTTGAAAAGTGAAGAGCCATCCCATAAACCAAGGTTAGATAAGCTTATCCAATAGGGCTAGTAGCTTCGATGAGAACTGTAATGTTATTCACGCCCTTTAAAATTTTATTGAAATTATATTTGTAAGTATTCATAATCAGATTTATCTTCACTACCACACCAACCTTATGTCTTTGTAGCTTTTCATGTTAACCCTGTTATGAATAGTGCCAAAAAACATGTAATAGTATATTATTTGTTTAAATATTAAAATACTATTTTATACTTGTTTTGTGCATATTGGAATATGTAATGAATATAAAAAAAATCTTAACTTTTGTAGAAAGAAAATTTCATTTAATATATGGGGGAGACAGTTTGGGGTTAACGAGAAGTATTGTTATTTCTGCTCATATAGAAAGAGTCAAAGTTTTAGAAGTTATCCCAAAATATTTAATAATATAGAATATTACAGGTATGACCAACAGAAATGAGTTAAAAGTATTACGTATTCAGGACAGAATACCTAACATGTTAAATAATGCGGATGCATTCATTACTTTAGCTAATGGTTTTGATACATTGGAGGAATTATTTCAAATTGTCTCTTAGACACAACTCAATATTTACCAAAAACCTTTAGGTATTCTTAATGTTAATAGTTTTTTGGATGGTTTGCTATCTTTTGTAGATTATACTATAAAAAAAAAGTTTTATTTCACCGTCTGTAAAGGAATTCTCATTTGTGCTCCAACACCTGACCAACTGATTCATCAACTTATAGCATATGTGTCAAAACCTAATCTAATCTTGACTCGTGTAGATTGGTCCAATAGGGACAATGGTCAAAAATACAAAATAAATTTGACTCTCAACTTGTGAAATTTATCCTTAATGACTTTAATTAATAATGTATATATTGTGTTGTTTCAGCTTTATATTCCAATAAGTCACATTTCAAGTAATATTTTCTAAACTCTACTTTTCTATCTATTTTTGACATTGAGAACAACCGTCGATTAGGGTGGGGGGGGGGGGATAATTGATATCATGTCCTACGTATTCAATGTGTGTTTTTCTAGTTTTCTTTAAAAAAGAAACAAAAAATTGAAGCGTGTTTTCTTTTGGGTCCATTGAAACTATAAAAATAGTGGGAGAATAAAGGGTAACTTTAATACTCTTAAAACGTACCTCTATTTTTTTAGCATAATATAACAAATTTGTGAAGTTTTTTACAAAAGTTTATTAATTGTTAATTTTTTTGAGTTGTAGATGTTCTTCCAATTTCAATTACTAAAATTAAGCACAAATAATATGGTTTGATTGATGATGGGTATTGTTTTGGACTTTGATATTGTTCTTTAGTTA
This sequence comes from Paulownia fortunei, assembly GCA_019321725.1. Taxonomy (NCBI): domain Eukaryota; kingdom Viridiplantae; phylum Streptophyta; class Magnoliopsida; order Lamiales; family Paulowniaceae; genus Paulownia; species Paulownia fortunei. The sequence continues at coordinate 7,478,933 of CM033106.1, forward strand.
ATATATTTTTGTGATAATTATACTCAAATCTTTTTATACAAATAGTTATGTTATTTAGTGTGGAGACAAGCATGTCAAAATAGGTAGTTCTTATGCCCTCGCTTTAATTTCTTATGCCCTCGCTTTAATTATCACTTGCATTTTCAACATGTAGAGGGTGAGTATTAGAATTTGTCCTTTTAGTCCGTTGAGATGAACAACTAATTGAGCACCACTTGAAAAATAATTAAGGTATTAGGTTTTCTAGCACCATGGTCAAATCAGTTTATTCTCTATGTGATGTTCCAAGAGAACATCCCCCATAATAAGTCAGTTTGAGTCTTTCAATAAATAAGTCTTTTATGTGGTAATCATATCTTCTTACATAACCTAAATACACTATTATCCTACCCTTATTTTAAAAATAATTTGGAGTTTAAGAGATATTCTATTAACAAGATGGGATTGCAAAAGAAATTTGATATGGAATAGAAGATAAATGAGGGGGAGTTTCTCATTAAAAAAAATTAAAAAGTGTTAAAAATATTACGAGTTGCAATTAAAAATAAGATGTTGAAAAATCAATAAGAATGATAAAGAGGCATCCAATTCAATAACAATAGGCCTCGGTGTTTGAAAAATAAAGCAAACAGATAAATACACAGTTTTTATATTAATCATTTTTCTAAAATCAACTGATTTCATGGAGAAAATGTGTGATAAAATTCAAATCTTAAAAGAACATGTGAGTTTAGAGCATATTTGAAGTAAATTCGAAGTGCATTTGGAGTGAATTTGGAGTGAATTTGGAGGTGTTAATTTAGGCACTCTTCAACTATAAATAGAACATTTTGGATGGCATTCAATATACACAAAAACCCTTAAAGGAAAGTTTTATTATTGTCTTTTTTTAGGCTAACTTTTCTAATAGTAATAGAAATATATTCTCTAATTTCTCTTCTGTTTTTAATCTTTTCTACTTTCATTATATCTTTCTAAATTTTATTTAATTGAGGAAAAATGGTGAATCTCTTGATGGAGAAAGATGAACGGTTATAAAGGTGTGCATAAATACTTAATCTCATAAATAAGTGTTAACGTTAAAACCCTTTTTGTTTAGTGGCAATTCTTGATTTATGTATCACCAATAGCACAATAAATATTTGAGTTCATTTAACTTATTGTATGATTCTACTACACCAACTGCTAACATAAAATATTAATTTTTTGTAGATAAAGATGTTCATATATACTTAATTCCATAAATAAGTGTTAGCGTTAAAACCTTCTTGTTTAGTGGCGATTATTGATTTATGTATCACCAGTAGCACAACAAATACTTAGATTCATTTAGCTTATTGTATGGTTCTACCATACCAACTACTAACATGAAACCTTGATTTGTTGTAGACAAAGGTATGCATAAATACTTGATCCCATAAATAATATTGATGTTAAGAGGTAATCTGCAAACAGTAAGACAATATCATAATTATCTTAATGTATGAGTTATTTGATAACATCTTCTCATTGGAACCTTCATAATGTATGAATTCCAATAGTAGCATTTAAAAAAGGTAAAAGAAATAAATAATCGTTCCTCTATCTAAAACTCAAAAGCGGATCCCTAATTTTCATTACTTTTATTATTTTAATTTTTAAGTTATAGCATAAATTTTTCTTTATATTCTAAACCACATAAAACCATCTTTTAAGAAATATAATTTTAGAAACTTCAAACAACTTCCCTGTGAATCAATTTCGAACTCGCGAGAAATTTATTATTTAACACAATATGCACTTAGTTTTGCAACCTTAAAGTTGTAGTACAAAGTACACTCATGACTAACTACAAAGAGCTAAAATGATAGAAGCTTCCCATTTTACTACCCCAGTTGAACTAAAATGATAGAAGCTTCCCATTTTACTACCCCAGTTGAAGTCAAGCATTCTCCTTGTGATGATTCCAAACCCATTGATGCAAAGGAATACTATAGAATTGTGGGGGGCCTGCAATATTTGACCTCACTAGGCCAGATATTCAACACTTTGTTAATCAATTCTGTCAACATTTTCAGAATCCGACTGTTCTTCATCTCAAGCTGTTAAACGCATTCTTCATTGTATCATCGGTACCCTTAAGTTTGGACTTCATTTATTGTCTCAAAGTGCACTTCAACTTAATGGTTTTTGTGATGTGGATTGGGCTGGTTGTCCTATCATACGATGCAGTACTACTAGTTATTGTATTTATCTTGGTTCTAATTGTACCTCCTGGTCATCCAAGAGACAACCTATAGTAGCTCGCTCTAGTATTGAAGCCGAATATCGCGCTATGGCGTCTACTGCTACTAAAATTACATGGCTCACTTACTTTCTTCATGATACTGGTGTTAAACTTTCTCAACCTCCACAACTCTTCTATGATAATTTGAGTGCTTTATATATGATGATTGATCCTTTTTTTCATGCTCGTACTAAATACATTGAGATTGATTATCATTATGTTTGGGAAAAGGCTGCTTCTGGTGCCCTTATTACTCATTTTACACCCTCTATAGCACAGGTTGCACATATTCTCAGCAAGCCACTTCTTAAATTTAATTTCCAAAAGTGTTGGTTCAAGCTCGGTGTGCACCTAAATCCACGCCCAACCTGAGGAGGCCTGATAAGGATAAGTGATATTTAATTGTTATCTTATTTGTTAGTTTGTTATCTTTTATTTATTTTGAAATTAGGTACCTGAGATTCTTGTACTACCATATAGTCTAGATTCATTCAGTGGTTATGAATTCTCAATCATTATGTGCATGTTTAAGAGCACTTTTGAAATGAAAGTTCATCTATAAAATGAACTTTTTAATATGGATTTTTTTAAAAAGTGCTTATAAGTATTGTTAAGTGTTTGGTATAAATGTATTTTAATGCCCATTTAGTAGAAGTGCAGGAAAATAAATTCAAAAGCCATAATTTTGCACTTTTTCAAAATGAACTTTTGAAAAAGTGACTTATTTTAAAAGTCCATTCAAAAATAATTACCAAACATATAACTTTTTTTACAAATGAACTTTCATATCTAAAAGTCCATTTGGAATGATTTTCAAACACCCTCTATATATGTTCCAGAACATCTCAATAAAGAGTGAAGAAGCCTATGATTTACAACTTGCTATGATCTTGCTTAGAGCTTTATTTAGGCCGCACTATAGTGGTGGAGCCACACCTGTGTTAACTAAAGAAAAAAGAAAAAAATGGGAGAAAAAGAAAAAAAATAGAAAAGAAGAGAGAAAATAAAAGAAAGAGAATGAGAAGAGTGCCTTTGTTGGTATGGTGGTGGTGACTGGTGCGCGGCAATAGAAAATAAAAAATAGACAGAAGAAAAACAAGAAAGAAAGTATAGAAGAGAAAGATTAAATTTAAATTTAAAAAAGAAAAAGAGAAAAGGAGGAGAGACATGGAAGAAAGAAACATTTGGACAGGAAAAGAGAATTGAGAAAAGAATTTGAAAAAGAAAACCGGAAGCAGGAAATAAAAAAGGAAAAGAAGAAACTATTGATTAGGGTATTTTAGGAAATATATTCTTAACCATAATACTTAACTAATCAAATAATCACAATATACAAATATGTTTTTAATATCACTCAAATGCTCACATGGAATAAATGTCACTATTTAGATAAAATAATTACATCCTTAATTTAATCTTAAATTTTATCCATCATACATTAATCTAATTTCAAAGTAAAGGAGGCTTATATAGATAAAATAATCATTATTTTATCTATCAATCATCATCCTATATCTCAAAGTTAATAGGATCTAAATATTTTATTTATATTTTGTATATTATATAATTTTGTAATTTTATATTATACGGGTGGGTAGCACTAAAAACCTAATTAGAATAAAAACCTAATTAGAACCCGATCATGTTTAGAATAACAGATTTCGTATCCCAACACAAAACTCGATTAGTTTGTAGAGTTCGATAAAATTCAGGTATTAATTAAAATATTTACAAAAATCCATGTGTCAATTTGATAGTAATAGCAAATTTTAGGTATCAAGTAGACTTTTTGAAAAAAACTCGTATTTATTTTGACATTAATAATAAATATTAGGTATCAAAATAATTTATACTCTAAAATTAAAATCTCCGAATTTACTCATGTTCAAGCACATAATTCCAATGACATTTAAATATTCTGATAAATGTAAAATTATAAACTATGATACTCAATGGTCCACCATAACAATTTAAAGTATCAATTATGCCACCACTCCTAAGTTACAACATGAAAATTGCAAATCTACATAAAAACTATAGGAAGAAGTTAATCATTAACACAATTCAATGCTTGTAATAGACAAGTAAGCATATGAATCTTTTTATTTGATCAATTCACCTAAATGAGTTTCACAGGGTAATTAAAGTTGTTATTTGTCTAATTTGCCCTTCAAACAATCCCAAGGCACAATGGTGAAATCGTTCTGTTATCAGCTCCATCTTCTGGTCCCAATCTTTCCTCCTATAGTTTATGTCCCAATTTTTTAACACAAGCATTCCATTGTTCAAATTCTTTTCATGATTGCTTCTTTCATTTTTGCTTGGTTATTTGAAAATACCGTCCTTTTTTTGTCTCCTTAATTTTAAGCACTGTTACTGTTACAAAGACAAAATTCTTGTTGAATAATCATTGCCGAATCAAAGAACTTGACACATTCTTAACTTCAAATTTCACCTCAATTTTCATAAAATTTCCTTCACTATGTTTAGATTCATTTTTCATTTCAGAATGTGTTTTCCTGAAAATATTTTGAATTATCTCGCAGAATATACTAAAATGAAAATATATTTGTATTAATATATTGTAAAATTTGACCAATTAAATTGGCATTTCATTTCGACAAAAAAAAACACTTGATTATTTGTTTTCAAATATAAATAAGTGGTTTTTTAGAAAATATATAGTATGTAGGCATTTTGAAAACTAAGGTGTAGATTTTGAAAATATGGTTGAAAATCAGGATATGAGATTCGAAAATAAGTTATTTTTTGAAAATATTTCAGAAAACATTTCTAGATATATCCCACACCAAACACGTTTTCTCTTTCTTTTTGGTTTTATGAACTAAAATTGAGTGAGTTTTTCCTGCTAAGTGTTTGATGCGAGTTGTGATGGGGATGGTTATGAAAAACAACAGCAAAAATCGATTGCGCAGCAAAAATTGAATGAATGTGCATGATATTCAAAACTATTAAACCAAATAAGTGGAATAGTTCAAACTTACTAGCTAAATAAGAAAAATGATAAAAAAAAAAAAGTCATATAAATATAACTCAGAATTATATGGGTTCAAAAACCCTTGCCTTGAAAATCGTAAAGAACCGACTGATCTAGTTAAAATTGAATTTTTCAAAAGTTTATGATCTTTTCACGATTATCTCGTGTACACACTTTGAAAATATTTATGCTATAAGAATATTTCTAAGAAAATCTTCCTTCTATAGAGTATTTTCTATCTTTCTTTATTTTCTTAAAAATAAAAATTTAATAGAAAACTATCAATCCAAATTTTCAAAACTTATAAATTATGATTTCGGACCTTCTATTTATAATAAGAGGGAGGGAAGGATTTCACAAAACATCAATGTGAGATAACTTGCTTTGAGGGCACAGAGTTTCAAAATTATATATATGTTTTGGATTTTCGGCTGCAGCACACTGGCTCTAGCTGGGTGCACCCGCCTGGCACATGTTGTGCACCAGCTGGCCCCAACTGTGCACACGTATGCTAGCGTGTGCAATGCACTCGCGGGCCTTTTTTTTTTTTAGAAAAAAAAAATGAAATATTTTTCTTCTCCTCAAATTTTTTCTTCATTTATTGAAATTTCTCCAAATCTATTTAATATATTTATCTCATAGATATTAAATTTCTATTATAAAATCATGTCAAAATAAATCCATCACATGAAATATAAATATTTTCTCTATGTGTTATAATTTGAGGCTCTTGAAGGGACCTTAGGAAAAAAACTAAAATTGAGTTTTTATCTCATAATAATATTTGATTATTATTTAGCAATATTTAATTTTACTAGATAAACATTGTTGTACTATATAATTAATTAAATCATTCAAGAGTTCTCTTTCTTTTATTATATGATATCAGTGAGAAGAAGAAAAATTGAACTACTATGATTTTATTTATCACCTTTTATCTTAAAACCACGATTTTCCCTTCGTCAATATTCCATATGAAAAATGACATTTTCATATAATTTAAGTGACACTTCATTTGAACTACTTTTTAGCCAAATATGTGAATTTTGAATATTGCAAATTAATTTAGGGATTATATCTTATCTCATAAAGAAATTATTGTTTCATTGAATATCTTTTCTTATTATTTCATGCAACCACCAAATATTCAAAGTATTTCAGCCAATGAAGTCCTCACTTCTGAACACATCAAAAGTAATTTATATTACATACACAGGTTTACAATATTCACAGTATTTAGAGTCGATACTCGTGAATTTTCATTTAGGTAGTAGGTTAAAATAAAAAATTTAGATGGTTTAGTCAATCTCATTAATTTACATGACCATATTATATTTGGAATCTCTACTCCCATGGTCAAAGATAAATCATCATATGTAGCACGTTGCAGTGTTAAAAGATAAAATATTATTTTTATCACCGATTGCAAATTTTTAAACAATAATGTAAGATTTATGTAATCTAAGTATTTATATGGAACAACAATGTCACTTAAATATAACCATATGAAATTATAAGACATTTCTATTTCATGATATATTGTAAAAATACATATAACTTGTTATTAATCATATTTTATTAATAAAATATTTTACTCATAAAAAATTGATAATTGGATTAGAGGACAGAAATCCAACAAGCCATGATGTTGATTAGAATTTAGTAACCAATGTGAAATTAACCTATCATCAATTGATTTTCATCGATTGTGATCTTAAACTACTAAATTATGTTGAATATATTTGATGTGTGCCAATTAATTTTTAAATATGTTATGAACACTTTCATTAAATGTTGCATGCAATTAGTCTCTATTTTACTTGTGTGTAAGTTTACTTGATAGCCTGATTGGTAGGATTTTTGGACTTCTCACTTAATGAAAGGGTGCCTAATAATTTACAAAAAAAATGTTTCTATATTTACCCAGAAATTGCTAAGTAAATGGGGTTAGATGAGTGAAATTAACAAATATATCACACTTTAGAAACTGAATTTACATTGTGCCGAAAAATTAAGAATGAAAGTAAAAATTCCCGCATACATACAAATCATGCAAATTTCTACTTAAAACAAGATCGCCATCTAGGACATGGTATGTGTAATAACCACATTACCTCCATAGATTTTTTCAAATTTTTTCCTCATAAAAATCACTCACGAAGTTATCCAGTCACAATATCATTTTTGAATGTACTACTCCACACCCTAAAGGTTTATTTGTTGTGATTGATAAGGGCTTGAAAGATGGGTATACTCAATTAATTTATTGTTTGCTTCAAATTAGTTAGGTCCATAAAAAGGGAGTGACCTGTTATGCAATTAAACAACCTCTTTAATTATGGATCATACTTGGGAGGTATGATATATACTCTAAAGAATAAGGTCTAACCCACATTAACTTTTATATTAACAAGATTGTCCCTTGCATATATAAGCACCGTTGAAACCCTAATCTGCTAAAGTCCCCATTTTTTCTCCATCTCATCAGTTGAACCTTGAACCTGACGTGACAATCTTTGATACTCTTCTACTGCAGGCGACATAAAGGTGAGTTTCTCCGAAATATGTCCCAAATCAATGAAGCTAAATTTTTGTTTTGTAGATATTGAATTTTTTTTTCATTAGTTTTCACAGCTGGCACTTAGGTTTTGTTATAATTTTTTTTTTCATTTTGTCTCATAAAGTTCAAGGGAAATAAGGTTCTATTAATCTGTCAATGATATCAGAATTAATAATTTTTTTTCTTTTTTCCATCATCGCTACATTATTCTTTTACTTATACCTCTCTTTTTCTTTTGTATATCCTTCACTTGAATTATCTTGTTTGAAGAGTGTGAGGACCGTTAGAAATTTTACTTTTAAAGTAATTAATTATTTCTCTCGCAAACAATCAATACAATAGACACACACATTGAAGAGAAGGAATTGGCTATGGAAAAGACTTAGACTTTCTTCACGATCCAGTAAGTTATGGTATCTAAATAATTTATTATCTTAAATGTTAAATATTGAAATGATATTTCAAGGAGATCAATTGAGATGATAATTGTTGAAATACAAGGCGCTTCTAATATTAATTACTTTATCAAATTATCAATTTGTCCAAAGTGAAATATCAAAAATACATGGGATATCCAACCATTAAAGCCACACAACCAAACACATTTGCCAAGAACACATTCATAGTAAAAATATCAAGCCTTATATCAACCTACCAAGCAAACTATGCCTAAAGAATTACTTGGTTATTTTGATTCAAATATAATCAAATGATAAGTTGGTCATTTAAAGGCACATTTACTTCTATTAATGAGGAGGAATACACAATTTAATCCCACCTTATCATGTGTTTACTTCCAAAATGGTAGTGAGGGTGTGATGGCCTGACATACATCATTGTTTTGTCTTGATGAGCCATCCCAAATTGAAGGTGTGATGAAATTATAAATGGATGCTAGTAGGGATGACAGTAAGTTCGGGGTTCTACCTGGACCCTTATTAAACCTGTCATGTTTGGGGCGTCTAAATGGGTAATGGGATAAGTAATGGATTTGATTTTTTAGACTAGGTCGTGTCCGGGGTGGGTAACCAGTCCATTTAGACCCGTCTCGAACCTGCCCCGTATATATGTATTTATATAACTAGGGGTCCCATTCATTGCTCCTTGGTCCGCCGCATCTATCTAATCTTTAGACTTCTGCTTCCCACTTTTCCCCCAATCCTTAATTCTCCTTCCAATAATAAAACAACCCTTTCATAACCCACTCTTTTATTTGCTTGTCATGAGTTATATTATCTCCACAGCCACCGTCTTCCATGCACTCCTCCCACTGACGCCCTTGAATTTTTAGTGTGCGGAGGGGCTCTCTCACCCCTTCCTCGACGCCACCCCAGAGTCACCAACTCTCAAAGTCAAGATGTACGAGGATGAGAAAAGAAGGCACATTTTTATTGGTAAGAGAGGAAGGCTTTGTCCCGCATTGTGAAGTTCTTGCTTATTATTCTATGTTTTTTTTAGAGTAGGAAAATAAATATTTTCAAATCGAAAGAGGAATATATTTTACCAATTTTTTCTTAGCTAAATTAGCTAAAATTTTTAGCGGGTTTGCAGGTTTAGGGGGATAAACCCATTAGGGTTTGGGTCCGGAATAGGACGGGGTGAGTCTTGAATCCGTAAAAATCTTCGATAGCGGGTCTCAGTTCGGCTAAACCCGTCTCAAACCTGCTTTGTTGCCAGCATGATATGCTAGCCTAGATGCAAGAGAATATGTCTTATATGCCCTCTTCATTTGCTTTAAAATTACGAGCGTGCCCTCAATACATGTACTTTTTTTGCTTTTTTGTTCAACTTTCCATTTTCTTCCACCAAAATTTTTCATTTCCATGTTCGTCCTAAAAAAAAAATATCAAATAGAAAAAACCTAGAAAAGAGGGTTTTGTATATACATACACCTAGTCCAAAAAATATAGAAAAAAGGTATTGTAGATAATACATCCAATGCACATGCACTAAGTGTATGTATATTTTATCAAATATCTCATATTTTGAAAAATGGGACATTTGACATTGGATTCAAACACCCAGTATACATAAGTAGCTGTAGAACGGTGCTACCGATGGCGAGATCAATAGAAAAATGACCTAGAAACTGGCACCCTTACACATCTAAAGACTCCAGTTTAAATATTTCATTACTATTTTATATTGCATCTTGTATTGTATATCACCTATATATGCCACATATATATGATTAATTTAAAATATATATTAAAGAAAGTATATCATACACATACCGTTTGTGTATGATATTTAATATCCAAACTACAAACTTTCTTCATCGTCTCCCCCATTTTGCTAGAACGATTGTTAAGTTTGCACCTCCATTAGTCGAAAAATTCACTCATCCATCACCCCAATAGCCATCCTACCCCTCTGCCACCAAATAACAATCACAATCTCCACCAAAATCAGATCTTCAACAATACAATAGTTAACTATAAAAATCAAATTCACCACCATCCGCAACTTCTTTTTTGGTGCTCATGTGAGGCCAAAAATAAAGGAGAAAAAAGAAAAAGAAGAAAGAGAAAATATGGGAAAAAAATAAAAAAGAGAAGACGAAGAAAAAAAAGGGATTGAAGAAAACAAAAAACACATGAAGAAATCTAAGAAGAGAAGAGGAAAAATAAGAGAAAAGAGTAAAGAAAAGTAAAGGAAAAAAAAGTAAAAGATAAAAAAAAGTAATTGATGACAAGGGTGGTTTGGGCAATGTATTTTTAATTACATTATTTAATTCATAAAAGTGAATTTAATATTAGAATAAATCTTGATATCACTCAAGTAATAATTTGAAGTAAACATATATAATTTAGGTAGAATAATCATATGAATTCATCCATTTTTAAGGCCTCGTTTTCTTTGGATGATGGGATTGAAATAGATAATCTCTTGGCCCATGAGAATAAAGTAATTTAATTTTGTATTTGGTAGGTAATATTAGTTTTACATAGGATAAATTATGGCTTTCATATAGAATTTTACAATTACACCCCAAAGAATTTTAATTTAATTTTTTATCCTATTTTTTTTTTCTTTTCTTTCAACTTTTCTCTTCTTTATTCTCACTTCCATCTTCTGCCATTGTCGTTGTGTCACTGAGGCCATCAATCCCTCGCTCGTCCTTTTCTTCCTATTCTCTTATTCTTCTTTCATTTTCTTTCTTCTTTATTTTCTTTCTTCTTTATTTTCTTTTGCAACCTCATGTTCCTCCCTTTTATTTCTTATTTCTCTTCTTTTTTCTTATCTTCTTCTTCCTCTTCTCCCCTCTATATGTGAGAATCACCACCACCATCTACAGTCACTATCACCCCATTCTTTTCCTTTTTTCTCTCATCCTTTCTTTCTTTCTTCTTCTTCTTAACACTTGAATTTGTCGGCTTTGCTACCTTGATCTACCGCCACTTGCACCCCCTTTTTCTCTTTTTTTTTTCTCTTATCTCTCTTTTTCTTCTCCTTTCTTCCTTCATCTGCCGCCATTGATAGCGCCGATGCCTGTTTTCGCCGCCACTTACGGCATCGGTGTTCTTTAGCCGTTAGCCACCTTCTTGGGCATTTAGGAACCGAGGCTGAGGGTTAATAAATGGTGGGAAATAAAGTGTTTTAATATGATCAATTTAGTAATTTGAAGCCATATCAAGCCCCAACAATGGTTTATCAGTCCACCCACCTTCTGAGTTCTGATCCTTATTTTTTTTATTGGAATATAAAATAATTAATAAAAAATATAATTAATTATTAAAAATTGATTGATTTTTTAATAAATATTATGTATATTTTATTGAATAGTAAGAATGATATATTTGTATCAAATATAATCAAATGTATACTTTATAGGATAAATGAGTTGAGTGAATAAAATATATTAATTAATTTTATTTTTATTTTTTTTCTATTTCTTTCTTCTTTTTCTCTTCCTTTTCCTTCCGCACAACCATCTCAACCACTACCATTATCAAACCTCTTTAAAGTTAGATTCTGGAGCAACAACCAAAAATAGCTCATAAAGGTTAAGAAAATACAAGAATCAAGAATATAAATGTATCCAATATATATTTGAGCAAATCAAAAGACATTTTTGGAGAATAAGAAATCTTTTAACTACATATTGGTTGAAAAATAATGGGAAAAAAATAAAATAGAATTGCCAAAAATGGCTCAATGATTAACGAAGATGAAACCATGCTGAAAATTAATGAAAATATTTACAAAATAGAGGGTCAAATAACTTTAGAGAAGAAAAAAAAAGGAGCAAAAATCAACTTATGTTGCAGTACTATTTCTTGGTTATTGTTGCTGCCTTCATTGGAAGCCATAAGAGGATGAGCTACAACAACTAGGAGAAGTCCAAAACCCAGTTTAAAGAGCCACTATTTTCATCCCAAAAAAATAAGAGCTACAAATAAAAGAGCTTCAAGTACTAAGTCTTGGAATTAAGCATCCATAGTACAAACTCTCTAATTATAATTTTTTTGGTTATTATTGTTGCCTTCATTTCAATTTTAAGGACAAAACAATAAAGAAGAAGATTAAATGGGAGAAACAAGGGTAGAAATTATAATTTTACATTTCAATTTTAAGGACAAAACATATATTTCGCTAAAAAGGTATGAAAGTTAGGATTATAAGGTCAGACATTTGAGTTGGGATTATAATCAGATCTCAAATTCAAAATACCGCCAAACCTAATGATATCTTAGGAACCTCGTCCACAAAAGTAAATAATGAATCAACTTGATCTATTTAACCAATCTAGCCCAATCCATCAAAGTAAACAAGGCCTAAATGAACATTAAATAATGTTGGTTCTATGACTTATCATGACCCCTTCATAAAAAATAAAAAAAAATCAATACCAATTAGGCTGATTGTGCATCTATCATGCACAATCAAACCATGCAAATGCAGCCTAAGGCTCCGTTTAATACCTTTGATGTGATTATATAGATAATATTATGATATATATGTAAATACAGTATGGTATCAATACTATATAAATAATTGTTTGGTTGCACATATTAGAGGGCGAGATATCCCAAACTACAACCATTTGTATGCTTGCTTGTTTGAAATTAGGAAAGTGATAATATTGTCATTTCCAATTTTGTCCTTCCAAGTTAGTTAAATATTCACTAACCCTTTTTCCATCCCTTCTTCACCAAATCTATTCCTCCCCAAAGCCATCTTTGGGCTGAAGCTTGGCGCAGTTGAAGAGAGGAAAATGCGTTTTGGGTGTTCTAAGGTTGTGATTTGGTGTGTGGTAAAACAAAAGGAAAAAAAAAAAGGTTTTGATTTGGTATTAGAGGGTCAAATTAGTCCTTTCCTAATATAGGCTGCACTCTAACATGTGATTGATCCATTATCAAGCGATTAGCTAGATTAGATAATGGGCTCAGAATATATAATGGGCCTATAAGTTGTAAAGCAAGCCATCTATCAAACCCAATCAACACTAGCAAATAGGGCCTTGAAGAGTCCTATACTCTAATAAACTTTACCAATGTACCTTGTGCCCCTCACCAAACGTTAAGGCTGTGTTTGGTTCTAAATTTTGGATGTATTTTGTAAATTGTGTTGCGGATATAAAATTTGGTAATAATTATATGAATGAAGATATCAAATAATTCTTTATATTGTATGGTAATAGTTTATTAATAAAGAAAAAGATAGAGAGATTGGGTGCGGTAACTTGGTGGGGATTTTTAGAAAGAGAGATTTAAAAAAATAATTGTATCGAGAGATGAAATAAGTAAATTTGAATTTTTAATTAAAAAATTCGTGAAAATTGTACGGTTCAAAATTGAATTTGGCATCTGAAAGTTAGTACCAAACGTAGCCGGAAAGGTTAAAGCATGTTAGACTGAAAGGGATTTCTATAACATTTTCAATACTCAATTGTCGTTTTTGCCACCAACAAAAGACCTAAATCAGTGTCCTTCTTCAACCAGTCCAAATCCCACAAGGGCAATAAGGTAATTTGACGTCCCCTTCTCCACCTACACACCAGTCTATACTATACACAAAATTTACCCACAGGGAAAAATGAATGCGAACTAAAAGAAAAGAAAAGAAAAATCGTTCAAAATCACAGACCACAGCAGAAAAAAGGGAGAAATTGAAATGAAAAAAAAAAGACTAAAATTGAGAGCATCTTCAAATACCTTTTTACTGCATGCAGAAACACAAAAGAGTTGAACGCCAGTCTCACTAAAACCCCTTTCACTATCTTCCTCTCTCTTTCTCTCTCTAACCAAAAAAACTCAAAAAACTTGCGGACTAATTTTCTGAAACGGGGTTCATTTTTTTCTCCGTCTCGACTTTGTTTGGGGCACAGGCTCTGAATTTGTAGCCGCATTTCAAAGAGGGGCTTTTTTTTTATTCCTGGGTTTCTCTCACATTTAGCCGTTACGAATATAGGTAGAATTTGTACATTTGTTTCTGTGTATGCATGTACATGTGGTTATTTGTGATGTTTATGTTTATGGGTTGTTTAAATTGTTTCTTTAGTTTATTTTTGTGGTGGGTTCTGGGGTTTTTGGTTTTCTTTTCATTTTCTTGATTTTTTTTTTTTGCAGTTTGTGTTCGGTTTTTCACGGAGCTTGAGAATAGGGGCTTTCGTTTGGGGGATGTTCTTAAAATGTAAATGTGTTTTGTCTATTTGCATGTGGGGTTTTTGCTTTGAACTGAGCAACGTTAATGATCTCTTGCACTGTAGTCAACTCTTGGGCCCACTTATTTTTGGCATGAATGTGAAGGATATATTTGAGAACTTCGATTGCATCTGTTATTATCACATATATGCGAATTGGGTTTGTGTATGTGTGTGTAATGCTATGTATTTTCTCTAAACTTTAGTTAATTGTTTGGCTCCAGTGATTGTTCTTGGCATTAGGTTTGCTTTTCCATTTTTCTTTTCTTTTTTCATTTCTTTCCTTCACCGTATCTTATTTGATACTGTGTAGTTTGTTGGGGTTCTCCATTTATACTCCAGTTTCAAAGCATATTTTGGGTGTGTTTCTGTGTAGAAGGGCAAAACTTGAAGCATCTGTGGGTTGATTTTTACTCTTTGCTTTGTTAAGTTTTCACTACAACTTTCTCTTCTTTCGTATTTCCTGTCTATTTTCCATTTCTGTCATTACTGAACTATATGTCTTTGTGTGCGTGTTAAGTGTGCGCATGTGTGTTACACATTTAATTTCATCTTTAATTCATTTAGGCAATGTCTGTCTGCTTGTGAGTTGAATTTATTGTGGTTGAACTTTTCTTTTTCTTGATGATGTTTGCCATTGAGCTAAGGATATGCTATGCCTTTGATTACTGTATGATTCTTTGCTGAGAAATGTTGGTGGATGCTGTAAATCCTGTGTTGACCTTGTGAGTGTTCCTAATTTGGGACTGATGACATAAATTTTCTCACAACTGTGTGCTAGCTGCTGCATGTCAAACCCCTCTATTTAATTCATTTCCTGATGGGGAAATTCTTGATTGTTCTTCTGAGTGTTGGTGTTGTTTTAGTGGAAAAAGGCTATTAGTGTTTTACCTTTTCTTAATTTTCTCATCCGTTTTTTTGAGGAATATAGTATTTGGTTTCCAGAAAACATTGGAAAAGAAAAATTGTAGTTTTCCACCTACTGTGAGTATGCAGCGCACTCTCATGTTGTCATTGTTGTCCAGATATTGATGGTTATTTGCTTTAGAGGTTCTTGTTGGTGTCGGGTTTCTCACAATGTGTTGGTCATTTCCTGTTGTTTATTCTTGTTATGAAGGTTATTAAGATGTAAACCTTGGTGTTTTCTTTTCCCTGCAATAGGTGCTGAGAGTTGGAGTGAGAAGTGGTTATCTGACATGTTAAGGTAACATTTTCACAAATTTCTGCTTATTTGTATGCTATACATGCTCTCCTGTGTTTATGTCCTCATTTTGAATTTTTGTTACAAATTATTTATGCACTGGTTGCTAGTTCTATTTGATTGCAGTAAGATATTATACACTTGCGGTGTATTTGTAATATTAGACTTAGGGGCAGAAAGTTGGAGTGAAGAAGTGGTTTTCTGACATGTTATGCTTCCTCTCCTGTGTTTATGTCCTCATTTTGAATTACTGTTACAAATTATTTGATTACTGGTTGCTAGGTCTATCTGATTGCAGTAAGAATTTAAACACTTGTGGTGTATTTGTCATCAAAAACTTAGATGATGCGCATGGCTTTGTTAGATGTTCAGTTCTTTTCCATGAGAATGTGATTCAAGGATATAAGTGACAACTTTGACCAGATGTATCATGATTTGGGACCAGGACAAAAAGTCTTTTGTAACTGTGCATTAATTACACGCAAAGGCACCTCCATTGAACTGAATGCACCTCTAGTTGTACTGTTCTTTGTCATCTTGTAAATGTAGGTTTTGCAGGTGGCTTGTGCTCCTCACCTGTAGTTGCCATTTTAGGGTATTATCAATGAGATCAATTTCTAAGATGTTAGAAAGTAATTGGTGTCCGGCTGCTGTAACAAAGGAAATATCATTTTTCTCTCTATTATTGAGAAAATGAATATTCATCTAACTTTGGTCCATGAAAAAAGGTGGTTCTGAGGCACTTGGTCCCAAATTAATAACTCAGTCTTGACTAGGAGAGAAGAAATTTTGTTCAAATTATCTTTCAATTTCTGACCATTGTTTTACATGCAAATGGAGGCTTCCTGGAGCAGGGTAGGCTTTGCAATTAATAAGGTTTATTACATTTTACTCAACATTTGATCCTCTCCTGGGATATAAAAATTTGCAATGGTGCTGGTTTTTCTCATTGTTGCTATTGTTTTTCAGAAATTGGTGATTTGTGCATGTGTGGAGTCTATTTGTGTATTTGGTCTTGCTCTTTAATACTTTATCATTCTATTGTATACAATCAATTAGATGAGTTTGGTTCCTTTTATGATTTGGTGTAAACCTGAGTTTCATTTTCATTTCAGTATTGGCTAATATAATGTTCTTGAGCATCTCTCTAAGATTGAAAAAGATTTATGTAATATGGAAGTATCATAAGAAGAACAAAAGGTCTTGATTGTATAGGGTCTTAAAGTTTCTGCAAATCTAACCCACTCCAATTACATGTTAATGTGTTTTGTGTGTGTTCATATACATATTAGTTCTACTTTTCAAATTCATGTCTGGTTTATGATCCATTTCTTACCTAGTTTAGGGCGACTTTTTTATCGTCCTGAGCTGAACTGATTTAGATAAGGAACATTTGTGTTTAGACTCTTCAAGAAGCAAGTGCTGTAACATTTCTAGGTAGTTTCATTTACCATATGGCTCATCTTGGTCCATGGATAGCTAATTAATAAAATATGAGTCTCAAGTGTTGCGGGAGTCTTTGATCCTCTGTTGATCTTCTAATTTCAATTTTTCCTGGTTTACCTTTTTGGCTAAGGTGGAGTTTCCCCTAACCAGTTTTAATATCTCATTAACATGGTAATTAAAAGTGAAGTAAAGAAGTAAAATAGATGAATTTCGTCAAACAACTGTGATTATTACTGCATTTTCCTCCTTTTTTTTAATGAGATGCTCATTTTGGTTTGTGTGATCAAGATAATCTTTTGAACGCTCGTTTATTTTGCTCCATGAGGTGCTGGGGGCACCCATTATAGGGTAATATGCCGATTTTGATGGAAGATTCACCCATCATCTTTGCCAGAAAGAAGCCACTGCATGGAACGATGATTCTTGAACGTTAAAGCATTATTTAGCATGTCAATCAGTTAAAGGCAACAACTCTGTCACGAACATTTTTATTCCTTGACATTTCTAAAACCATGATATTTTTCCATGTACTGATCTTCCTTTTGAATTGCTCTGATTAAAAACCTGTGATAGCTTGCTTGTTTATTTTGTTTCCAGTTAAGTAGCATTTTTAAAAATATTATTAACATTTATTCATTCTGCATTACTATCTTTACTCAGTCTCAATGGGTTTGGCGAATTTGAAAATCAGTTGAGTTTCTAGGGAAATATACTGAGTTGGGTCTATTGAAGTGAGGCCTATCTATATGGTGATGACAGGCAGTTGATTGCCCAGATTTAAGATTACCTTTAGTGGTTTGTACAGACTGGTGGGCGAGGAGCACTATCAAGTGGTTAGTTGATAAGAGCAGAATTGCTCAAGGAGGATGGTGCCAGAGTTTGATGTTTTTCCTTTTAATTTCTGCATACCTTGTCTCCTCATATAATACTTATTCAGCCATAAGTAGTCATATGCATAGGCAAGTGCAGTCATTGGTATCTAAACCTCACCAAATTTAGTATACTATTTTTATAGCAGTAATCCTCGTTCTTCTAGGTGTCAGTGTTACCTTTTCATCCCCCAACACTTTACTGAGTTAAAGTATGCTATATCTTTTTTTCCCTTTTTTTTTATTCTTTTCCTTGAATTTTTCAATGGTGATTCCCTGTATAATACATTGAGTCAAAAGAGTTGATCAAGAAGAACTGAGAGCTCAAAAGTTCCATCTTCTCTCTAATCTCTTCGTAAACATGCTGATTCCTAGTTACTCCAAAAGCTCCTCTTTGATACTTGCATATGTGCTGGTTTCCTCTCTCAAAACTTTTATCTGCAATCCATTCTGAACTAGGATTATTATACTTACCAAATGAACCCTAGGTTTATTTCAATTGCTTACCTGGGATTCACCCTCGATATGAGCTTTTTTCCATTTCACTAAACAGATTCATATGCATCTATTTTGTTTCCATAATTTTTTACTAGTAGACACTGGTACTGTGAGTTTTTTCGATTGTTCTTTCTGTTGGGCATAGTTTTTGCATTTTGCATGTTTATATTTCTCAATGTTGACTTCAGATTGTACTTGGTACACAATGCATGTTCGTTGTTTTTTTTTTTTTTTTTTTATCAAGTGCTTTTTTGTGTCTCACTTTTATTGTGTTTCTTGAATATTGAGATAATGTGAAAATATGATAGGCCCTTTATAACTTGACATGCTTACAATATTATTTATGTTTTGATAAATATTCTCCCGGGGTCACGTAAAGGGTTATTAAGGTCCTATCCATTCTCCCCCCTTTCTTGCTGTGGCAGAATTATGTGGTTTGATTCGTGTAATTTCATAGATCCATAATCTTATGGTATGGATAAGTGATGGGCTGGAAAAGTGATTCCATGAACCGAGATACAGAACAATGCCTAATTTAGTACATTCTTGCTTATGCGTCAGTGTTGTTTGCTTCAAGGTTGAAACTTGGTTTGGGAATCCTGCGCAAAAGTCATGAACTTTGAACTCTTTCATATTGTTGTATATTTGTATTGTAGCTGATTTTTAAAAAATAATTTGTCTTGTATTCCAGGTGTTAAAGGAAATGGAAGACTCTTCATTACCCACAACTTTTGAGGCGAAAATAAAAGGAATAAGATTTGCTTTGGCGACTCGTCAAGAAATTGTAAATAAATAGTTTTCCTTTAACTTTCGGCCTTTAATTTTCATCATGGGAAGTTGGGTTGCAGAACTTCGTTCTTGATTGATTGATTTATTTTTTAAAAACATCGAACAATTTTATTACCTACCACACTGGGGAAAAAAGAATTTTTGATGGCACAAGTCTGGAATGTTCTCTTTTTACTTGGGTCATGATGATAGAGTTCAGTACTTCTTCCTTATTTTACAGCTGACAATTGTTTTTGATGAATAATATGTTAAGACGTATGAAATCAATAATAAAAAGAACAAAGAAAAAAACTAGCTTCAAGTGAGGAGATTGTTTACTACAGATTATCATAATGAACTATGCCGTTTTTGAATTAGTTGATGGAATGTTTGATTGTCTCCCTATCTCTTGATTAGTGTAAAGCATCAATTAGCGACTGCCCTATCAGCCATGCTAGCCAACTTTCCAATCCTTTTCTTGGCCTGCCTCTTGAAACTGGCAAATGTGAGTCCTGTGGTACTGGTGAGGCCGGGCAATGTGAAGGTATGCAAATCTATTCATCAATGTTTGTACTTTGTAGTATAAATGAGAAAGAAAGGATGTTATTCTATATGATAATAGCTACTTGACATAGTTGATAACAAGTGCAATTTCTTTTAACACCATTCTTTTTCTTGTCGATGTTTCAGGCCATTTTGGATACATCGAATTACCAACTCCAATATACCATCCTGATCATGTTGGTGAGCTGAAAAGAATGTTGAGCTTGTTGTGCTTGAAGTGTTTGAAGTTTAAAAATAGGAAGGTATCATATCCCATGACATACTTGTGTTTACTTTATGTTGTTAAATTGGGAAGTTTTTCAATCTCACTAGATTATACTGTTCTCCAAGCGGAGTTGGATTGTCTCACAGACCAATTTAATGCCTACCATTTCTTATTTGGTGAAGGTTTTCTGAATAATTAGTACTATCTTCAAGTCCATTTCTATTCAATGTCCCTTAAGATATGGAGACTCTATTTCGTATAGAATGATTTCAAAGTTTAAAGTGTCAAAATTAAATGATTCTTCTGCTTTTTCTGGACATCCTGTAGAACTGGAAACTAAGTTTACTGATTAGGAACTATTCCTAATTTTTTCACAATAAAAGTAAAGAGTTCATGAAGGGTTAAGTGTGATAGCACTTTTGGAAACTGTTTTATCTTATGGTGCTCTTTGGTGTACTAATACCACTGAAGATATGACTAGTAATAATCCTTTCTTTACATCCTTATAATCTGTTTACTGTGTTCGTTTCTTTCAGTTTCAGGTGAAGAATGTTGGTGTTATGGAAAGAGTGCTATCCTCATGCTGTGAGGTAATTTTTTTATTGTCTTTGTATTTTAAGTCTCACATACATAGGACTATCATGCATATAACCTTAACTCTTTGTGGTCTTAGTACCAACAGTAATTTGTTTTATGTTGTCCTGGAAGTTTAGATTTTCTTTCCCAATATGAGTCCAAAATTATGTAGAGTATATGGTGTTATTTAAAATGAAAGAACTCTGATAAAAATGCGAAACATGCTAAAACTGTAATCAACGGAAGGTAGGTAAAATTGGGGCTTCATGAAGTTTTCCTTTGTATATAACTTTAGACACTACTGTAAATTTCATAAATCATATTATATTGATCTATTTGGGCAACCTAGGGTCAATGTATGATCTATATCTGTATTAAATATAGGTGCAATTACTCTTCCTAGCCTTTATGCCTCCAGAAAAATGACAACAGATTATTGCCACTGAATCTCATTTAAGTTTCGTTTATTGTGTATATAGCAGTCCATAGCTAAGATAATCTTGGTTGGTAAGAAGAAAATGCCTGCGAATCATGTATGTTCATCTTGACACCGTGGATTCGTTTTCTGCAAATCCTAAAAATTTCATGTTCTATTCAGCGCTAGATAATAATTGACCTTTTAATGGAGAGTATGAATCTTGTGAGCCCTTTATCTTTTTCTATTCTGAACATAGATAACATTAATTGTGGATTAGACATCACTTCAATAATTCATAAATAATGAGAATAACCATAATGAGTGAGCACAGGTAACAGGCCACCTTCCACACACATTCTCACACATTCTAGTCTTTCTTCTTCTTTTCTTTTCTTGCTCAATGGTCTTTGTTTTGCTTTCCAAGGGCAATAAGAAATTAGAGAAAATTGTTCTAAATGTTCTTCTGTGAGAAGAATGCATGTACTGTATTTCTGTGTTTTTAGAATACTTTAGAAAACTCAATGTTGGAATCAATTAGTTCTGAAAATTTGGGTTGTTCAGCTAACTAAACTATAGATAGGCAGTTGAAGTTTAGTCAACTACTTCTTAAACAACCTTGTAGCATGTTTTCTTTTTTACTTTGAAAAACTAGTTGTAGTAATTTCTCTTTGAAGTATTTCTGTGGCCATCTTAGTTAAGCTTATCTCTGGATAACCTCTTTAATGTTTATATATTTAATATTGTCCACTATTTGCTGTCTAGTGCCTTCCCGCACTCTTTAAGTGTTGCACTTTGAGCACTCTATTCCTTTGAATATGTCTTTCATTTGCTGGAGACATGTGAAGGCATGTTTCGGTTTCCAAGTTGCATTTGTGAAAGAATGTTTCTCAAATTGGACCGTCAACTGTTCATATTCTGTCCCCATTCTGGCCAGTTTTGTCGAAACTAGGCAGTTGTAGTTTGATCCTTGAATATTAAAGACCTGATATTTCTGGTTAAATTTGAATCCATTATATATGGGGCTAATTGAACTAATGATGAAGTTAAACTTTGTATCAAGTGCGGTGTGCACCATTTGGAAACAAATGACTGAAAGTTTTTGGAGAAACTCTTGCTGTGCCTCAAGTGTTCATTGATCTGCAGGAGACTTCACAAATCTCAATCAATGAGGCCAAGACTACTGATGGGGCTTACTATTTGGAGTTGAAAGTACCATCAAGATCAAGACCCGAAGAAGGATTCTGGAATTTCTTGGAAAAATATGGATTTCGTTATGGACATACATATTCTCGACCGTTGCTTCCTTCTGAGGTCTTCTTAGCACATTTTTATTTTACTTGATACTTGAATCTGTTGTGCTTGTAATGAAATCTTTTGAACAAGGTTTTTTAATGTCTCTTCTTTGCCTTCTTTTGAATTGTATCCACAAGCTAGTTACATGGTGTGCAGCTGTCATATAATAGAGTTTTGATTGTAAAAGTCCTTGTAGTTGTATCACTGTGCGTCTGTATTTTGATATTATAGCAGACATTGCCAAACAACTGACATTTGAAGATGATTGGAAACCTCTTTGCAAAAGATGGCGGAAAAACATCCACATGTATAGTTCCTAAGAAGAATTTGTGAAGCGCATGTCTAATGCCACAAGAAGATAGCTGCTTTAGACTGCAAATTTCATAACTTAAACATTTCTACATAGATTTATTCAGTTGGTTTTCTGATTATGAAAAGAGTACCGAACAACAGATGCAATTTAATCTCAATTAAGAAAGTAAAACAGCTGGTGGAACGACTAAATAGATTTGAGGTGCACCTGAGATTTCGTTTGACCTGTATGGTGAGGACTGGATTTGCATATCTTTTTTTAGTTGAGCTTGCTCTTCTTTATTAAGACAACCAGATTGTTGCGGTCTTCTAATTTGTTCTTGGTTTATTTCTTGTGTTCAATCATTTAGAACAATGTTGACTGTTGGTTTCAATCTTCCTTTTTTCATTCTCCATTCTGGTTTTGCACTTATGAGCACATGTAGAATGAGCTGACCAGTTCCCCCTTCTCCTTGTTGTTTACTTATTATCTTCAGGACTTCAGGACAAAGAAAACAAATGCAGAATATAATGTGGCCTGATCTTTTTCTTTCTCGTTAATGAAAATTTGAACCCGCAGATGTGTGCCATGTTGTTTGTTGCATTTTTCGATATGCAAAATCCTTCAGCAGCATGCCACAGAGCTAATTTTCTTTGTTGCCTTTTCTTGACATCTGTAAGGTGATGGCAATATTAAGAAAACTTCCCCAGGAGACCAGAAAAAAGCTTTCTGCCAAAGGTTACTTCCCTCAAGATGGATATATCCTCCATCACTTACCAGTTCCTCCAAACTGTTTGTCTGTGCCTGATATATCTGATGGAATCAGTACAATGTCTACGGTTAGACATTTTCATCAAATCTTGCCCCCTTCTTGAACCTTTTTGTCTTACCAGTATGCTGGCTGATTGTAATCATCTTATTGATATCCAGGATTATTCCCTAACATTGCTTAAAAAGGTGTTGAAACAAGTAGAAATCATAAAAAATTCAAGGTCTGGAATGCCAAATTTCGAATCTCATGAGATTGAAGCTAATGATTTACAAGCAGCGGTGGCACAATATCTTCAATTTAGGGGCACCAGCAAGGTACTTCTGGCTTTTTGTACGTTTTATTTGTCCCATTGAAGATACAGGAGATTGTTCTTTTCTATTGTCTGTCTAGGCTGCATATTTGTTATGTTTAGCATCCTCTCTATCGCATTTTGATTTTTGGATCTGGCTAAATTGTGGTTACTGCATGGTGCACAATGTCCTGGCCGATCACCTGTGGGTGATTGATGGTATTGGCTTTGCTTTTGGCACACTTGTTCTCTCTTATTAGCTTGTTTCCTTTGTTAGGCTTTCTGCATCTTGACTGAGTTCTTTTTTTTTTGTGAGAAGTGAGTAGTGTACCTTCTCTTTGTGATGAAAAACAAACCAGCGTTGTGCCTAATTTTCTGTTCTTTCATGATTACACTGGTGACATCTTGGTTCATATAATTGTTATCTAGATTATGATATTTTGGTTGTGTGTCTATGTTACTCTTCAATTCTGATTTCCTTTATTAGGCATCTCGTGATGTGGATACTCGCTTTGGAGTCAATAAAGAAATAAATGCGTCATCTACCAAAGCCTGGCTTGAGAAGATGAAAACTTTATTTATTAGGAAGGGGTCTGGATTTTCTTCTCGCAGTGTGATAACAGGCGATCCCTTTAAAGGAGTGTCTGAGATTGGATTGCCATTTGAAATAGCCCAAAAGATTACATTTGAGGAGCGAGTAAATCAGCACAACATGGAGTTTTTACAGAAGCTGGTGGATGAAAAGCTGTGCTTGACATACAGGGATGGCATGTCCACATATTCACTGAGGGAAGGGTCAAAAGGGCATACATTTCTGAGGCCCGGTCAGGTTGTGCATCGGAGAATAATGGATGGGGATATTGTGTTCATCAATAGACCACCAACTACGCATAAACATTCCCTACAAGCCTTGTCGGTGTACGTTCACGATGATCATACAGTCAAAATCAATCCCCTTATTTGTGGTCCACTTAGTGCTGATTTCGATGGGGATTGTATCCATTTGTTCTATCCACAGTCTCTTGAAGCTAAAGCAGAGGTGGTGGAGCTTTTCTCAGTGGAGAAACAGCTACTTAGCTCCCACACTGGGAACTTCAATTTGCAGCTGGCAACTGACTCACTTCTGTCACTCAAAATCCTTTTCAGAAAGTATTTCTTGAGCAGAGCAGCAGCACAGCAGTTGGCTATGTTTGTGCCCAATGTGCTATCCAGACCTGCAGTAATAAAGTCTGACATTGGCCCTCTTTGGACTGCATCACAGATTTTGCAGACAACTTTACCTCCTTCCTTTGCTTGTTCTGGAGAGAGACATGTAATTTCCAATAGTGAGGTATTAAGCCTAGATTTTAATAGGGATGTGATGGCATCCATTGCCAATGACATAGTCACCTCACTTTTCTTCTTGAAGGGCCCAAAGGAGGTTTTGAGGTTCTTTAATTCTATACAGCCGTTATTGATGGAAAGTCTTTACTCGGAAGGCTTTAGTGTCAGTTTGAGAGATCTTTTCCTACCGCGGGATGTTTTAGAGAGTATCCAAGAAAATATTCAAAAGATTTCTCCATTGCTATATCATCTGCGTTCTTCTTATAGTGAATCAATTGCTTTGCAGTTGGACAGTTACTTGCGCAGTGTGAAAATTCCAGTTACCAATTTCATACTTAAGTCTTCTAGAATTGGTCACCTAATAGATTCCAAAAGTGAATCTGCTCTCAGCAAGGTGGTTCAGCAAATTGGGTTCTTGGGGATGCAACTATCAGATAAGGGGAAGTTCTATTCCGAGACGTTGGTCAAGGACATGTCATCTCTGTTCCAAAAGAAGTATCCTTCTTGTGATGATTATCCTGCTGAAGAATTTGGCTTGGTTGGTAGAACTCTCTTTCGAGGATTGGACCCGTATCAGGAAATGGTTCATTCAATCTCAAGTAGAGAAGTAATAGTCCGCTCAACCCGTGGATTAACTGAACCTGGGACATTATTCAAGAATTTGATGGCCATCCTTAGAGATGTTGTGATATGTTATGATGGTACTGTGAGAAATATGTGCAGCAATTCAATTATTCAATTTGAATATGGAGTTAACAGTGCTAATATTGCAAGTGAGTTTTGTGCTGGTGATCCTGTTGGAGTCTTAGCTGCAACTGCGATGTCCAATCCTGCGTACAAGGCCGTGCTGGATTCTTCTCCAAGTAGCAACTCCTCCTGGGAGATGATGAAGGTAATTAACATTTTAAGTAGATATAACCTGTTCATTTTGAAGTTCTTATATGTCTTATCTTACTTGTTATAAAATGTTCTCATAAATCTACCTTTCTGTTTGAACTCAGGAGATACTGCTTTGTGGAGTCAGCTTCAAAAATGATATTTCTGATCGCCGGGTGATTCTGTATCTAAATAATTGTGATTGTGGCAGAAAGCATTGCCAAGAAAGTGCTGCACTCATAGTCAAGAATCAGTTGAAGAAAGTCAGTCTAAAGGATACGGCAATTGAGTTCCTGATAGAGTATATCTCTCTCTCTCTCCTTGTTTAAAATTTTCTAAAGTAATTGCACAACTTAACATTTCAATCAGTCTCTGCTTCGTCATAAATTAGCATTTTTCTTGAGAATTCTCTTAATATTGATTAATCATAGATTCAACCTCTTTGATGAGGCCACTATAATCCATTTCCTACTTATGACTCCTATCCTAGCAGTGAAAGCTATAGCAAGGTTGTGTTCTCTGGCCTCTGTCATGAAAATGCCCAGTGCTCAAACTTGGTAAAGGGGATGGGTCTAGGAAGTACCTTGGTCATTTCCTTACGATGTACAATATTGTTAGAAATGTAATTCTTTAGATCTCTAACATGTGGTTGCTCATATCCAATTATAGTGTTTGCTGGTATCATCTGTTTGCACACATATTTTTCTTAATTTATCCTTATTTCTCTTTCTTTCCTTTATATGTCTCCAATCT
The DNA here is from genome assembly GCA_019321725.1 of Paulownia fortunei. Classification (NCBI taxonomy): domain Eukaryota; kingdom Viridiplantae; phylum Streptophyta; class Magnoliopsida; order Lamiales; family Paulowniaceae; genus Paulownia; species Paulownia fortunei. The sequence goes on from CM033106.1 coordinate 7,505,546, forward strand.
CCAAGTTTACTTTTCCATAATTAAAGGAGCATGAGAATGAATGATTTTCAAAAAAAGTAAAAACATTTCAATTGAGTACATGAACTGTGGGCTGGTTGTGTCTTTAGGTTCATTAGGGGGATTAGATGCGCAGAAATTATGAAATTGTCTGTTCAAAGTTTAAATTGCGTTGTATTGACACATTGTTGATTTTAGCACCGATTTTTTTGTTACTGGCTATATGTCATTCATTCGATGCCATATTCCTTGTCTACCTGATCATTTGGGTGGTCTCTCCAACAATTATTGCGCCATTGGTGAAGGAGGACTAATTGCTACATGACGTATATTCATTGTTCTTGCTTCCTTTTTACAGATATAGATCTCAAATGGTGCACGAGAGTTATGATATCAATCCTGGCCTTGTTGGCCATATACATCTGAACAAGGTTTTTGCGTTTTCTTGAAGACATTTAATTTTTCTATTGCTGCATCGATATCAGAACTTTGTGGCTGATATTTTGCATTCTCGTGACTGGTTGATTGAACAGACACAGCTGATACAATCAAATATTAGCATGCATGATATTCTTGAAAAATGTCAAGACACAATCAATCTGCATCAGAAGAAGAAAAAAGTTGGGAACCTGTTCAGGAGAATTGAGTTATCATTCAGGTTAGTTTTGGTTGTTGGACATGCAGTCTTAATTTTGAGTAGTCATCTTGGTTAAATCATTGTTTAGTTCATTTATTGGTTTGACATGCGAATAAAAATTAAAAGGAACCTATTCCAAATATCGGTATGGCCTATTAATACCAAAGATGCAGCATATTCCTGCAGTATTGTAGATGATTGTGGAATATCTGTAAATGTAATGTAGATGATCATTCTTTCTATTAATGTTATTGCTTGTGCAAATGATGGAAAAAACATAAGGCTCATATATTTGAGATTAAGATGTAGGATCTCGAGTTACTTAAAATTGGAATATATTCAATGATTGTTCATATATTAGAAAATATATTAACTTGAACGTTTAGCAAGCATGTCCATTTGGTTAAGATATACATTTTATAATGCAAGTGTTTGTTGAATAATCAATTTTGTTTTTTTTTAATTAATTGAATTCAAACTAGTTTGTTCAATTGGCTACAAAACAATCATTTGCATTCTCATGCGATATACTTCTTTGCAGTGACTGTTGTTCTTTTTGCCAATCTTCCAAAAGCAAATGGACTGATGTTCCATGCATCCAGTTTCTTTGGCAAGGGGCTAGAGATGACCTTTTAGAGAGGGCTTCCCATTTACTTGCTGATACAGTTTGCCCAGTGCTGTTACAGACAATCATTAAAGGTGCTTCACATAGTTGCTTGCTTATATTATAACTTGAGCATGCTTTTGCCTTTTTCTTTTCTTATTGTTAGGAATTTTGATCTAAATATAATATAGTATCTTTTGTGTTGATTATCCTATTTTCTCCCAAGAATATGTAATGCTATTATCATCTTTGTTAATTTTTTTTCTTGAATTTGCTGCTTCACTTTCCTCTTGACACTGTGATTGCTTGGGTAATGAAGGGTACTACTGTAGATTCTCTGCTATAAGAGACTGTATGTAATCATGTGAACATATATGTGGTAACAATTGTTCAGGTGATCCTAGGGTTTCAACTGCAAATGTAGTTTGGATAAGTCCTGACACAGCAACCTGGATCAGGAGCCCATGTAAGAGCCCAAAGGGTGAATTGGCTCTTGATATTATCCTCGAGAAAGAAGCTGTCAAAAGGAGTGGAGATGCATGGAGGGTTGTGATGGATTCCTGCCTTCCAGTCATCCATTTAATTGATACACAGCGTTCCATCCCATATGCTATAAAACAAGTACAAGAACTGCTTGGTATTTCTTGTGCTTTCGAGCAGGCTGTTCAGGTATCATCCATTGATAATATTAACTGCTTTTTGGTGCTGACTATTAATTTAGACCTCCCCCCTCCTTCATATGCCTATTTGTTGAGGCCGACTCCTTTCTCTTGGCATTTTTTTATACATTATGTTGATTAACACACTGTCCAACATATTTTACCAGAGGACAAGGCATTCTAATTTTTAGTATAGGTGTCTGCTTATGTCGTTGTATACATCAAAGCAGAAAAAGAGGGATTTAGACCCTCCCAAGATCAACAGCATGCATCTGACTCTGTGGACAGTTTTGCTGGTTTTTAATGTTTCTCTTTTATTTCAACAATGTTTTCTTGTTCTCATTTATGTAGCTGTACATGGTACGTTCCGATTTTGTTCTTTAAAGGACATTACTCATTCAAAACTGTACTTTTGTGATGCCATGAGGTTAGAGATGGAAATATGTCAAGAAATTATGCCCACAAGTTAACATGTTGAATCAGTACCTTCTATCTTCTTCTGCTGTAAATTACATCTGAAATATTCTAGATTTGAGATTGCTGGTTTATTATGCTTACTGCTAATGTGGCTGCCTTAATCTGAGAATAATGGCTGGGAATTCTGAATACCAGTCTAGCCTCTCTCCCTGTCTGTTTCCTCTGGGTACACTGTATATACCTGTGGCTTATATGTTTTTTAGTTCTTAGGAAATTTTGGCATTTATATCTAGTTAGCATAGTCTTTGTTAAATTTTAATTTCTTTTGGCAGAGATATTCTTTGACTAGGTTTTGCCATTGTTTGTTTGGGAAGTAAATAATAAAAAGGAAATGGTCATTCTAGGGAAAGCCTATTCAAGGGAAGAGGGGAAAGACTTATGTACACTCAAGACAAGGAAAACATATTCCTTAATGAAAAGAAACAAAGTGCATTCCAAGCATGCGGGAAATGAAATTAAAATTTTCTGGCTCCTGTTATTATATATGTATAATCTAAAAATATAACATATATGTGATACATGCATGCACATAGACCTATATATGTTCTAAATTTCTGTCATCATTGGTTATGACTGCAGATTGCCTTTTAAAGTTTGACCAATACAGAACTTCATATATTTTCAATATTGCACTGACGAAACAAAATAGAAGGATAGGAAAGACCATTCCACTCTGGTTTCATTCCATGTGTTCGTAAGGGGAAATACCATTCTTGGTGGAACTGTCTTCTACCTTGAATTGTTTTCTTTCTAATGGCCATTTCATGTTACAAATGTAACCTTCTGAGAAACTTGGCTTTAGTTACTGAATACATGTTATGGAAATTATTCTAGTTAGTCATGTTAATTAATTAATTATTAATTTTAATTTTTGACAAATGACTGACTTTTTGTACTGTTACATAGCGTTTGTCTACATCAGTGACGATGGTTACAAAAGGTGTGCTCAAAGATCATCTCCTTTTGTTGGGTAATAGCATGACATGTGCTGGCACTTTGATTGGTTTTAATGCCGGTGGTATCAAATCTTTGTCTAGATCACTTGATGTTCAAGTACCATTTATGAATGCGACATTGTTTGTAAGTAGTCTTACTTGTTCTATTGTCTGTTAACATGTATTGCATGTCATTACATCTTTTGATTAACTGTCTTTATAGTAAATCTTTTTGTTTCCTATTTTTTCAGACCCCTAGAAAATGCTTTGAAAGAGCTGCTGAAAAGTGCTATGTTGATAATTTGTCAAGCATAGTGGCTTCTTGTGCCTGGGGCAAACATGTGTCCGTGGGTACTGGTTCTCCTTTCGAGATTCTTTGGGACACAAGAAAGGTATGGGTGGCTGCAATCTTCTTTCAACCTGTCTTCTGATAAATTTACATTTACTGGGAGACTGATGTTTTGATTGTTTTCTTAGGCTGAGTTGAGGCTACATAAGGAAATTGATGCCTACAATTTCCTTCATATGGTGAATAGCAGCTCCAAGCCGGAAGATATGGGCACTAGTTGCTTGGGCGCAGAAATTGAAGATCTAGACCACGAAGATGAATTTATGGAATTTGACCTGTCTCCAGTGCGAGAATCTGGTCTAGATAAGCCCACTTTTGAAGATGGAATTGAATTTGGGCTCAATGGAGATGATAATGAGGTAAAAAATTATTCTGAGAGTTAAGGTTATATATGGTATCTTAAGTTTAGCGATAGTAATATGAACACAGTGGATCAGGATTGGACACATTCCTCAAACCCCTATGTGTACTATCATTTCCAGCATGGTAGCATGGCTGATTGATCAAATCTGTATTGTTTTCCCATGCAGTTATGATTGCACGATTTTCATTCTAAGCATTCTTTTGTAATTGGCTGATTTTACGCGCATATTGCACATGGAGTCATGTTGCTGCTAGAAGTATTGAAAAAGAGTTTGAGCTCCATTATTTTAGTTGAAAACTTCAGTAAAATCATTTGCATGTTCAACTTAAGGGGCAGTGTTAAGTGTGAAAGCATTCAATTGCTTAGATATTTTGCATCTTTATGGTATTGTTCTTATGATTTTATTTTGCTGTGATTTGATTGGAATTATTTGCTCCACTAATTATTTGTATGGTTGAAATTGTGTCACTTTTATATATATTGGTGATGGTTCTAATTCAAAAATATGTCAGCATTTTGGGCATTTGTCTCATATATTTAGGCCGAGTGGCCATTCCGCGCAAATTCACTCAATTTCTTCATTGTGATTTAGATTTTAACACTGACTGTTGTGTACAGGATGCCAAGGAATGTCAAAATAGTTGGTCTTCTTGGGGTAAAAAGGTTGATTCTGAGGAAAATGATTGGACAAAGAAGGCTGAAGAAAGCACTTGGGGTAAAAAAGTTGATTATGAGGAGAATGATTGGAGGAAAAAGGCTGACCAAAGCACTTGGGGTAAAGAAGTTGATTCTGAGGAAAATGATTTGACGAAAAAACCTGAGCAAAGCACTTGGGGTAAAAAGGTTGATTCTGAGGAAAATGATTGGACGAAAAAGCCTGAGCAAAGCACTTGGGGTAAGGATGTTAATTCTGAGGAAAATGATTGGATGAAAAAGCCTGAGCAAAGCACTTGGGGTAAACAGGTTAATTCTGAGGAAAATGATTGGACAAAAAAGCCTGAGCAAAGCACTTGGGGTAAAAAGGTTACTTCTGAGGAAAATGACCGGACAAAAATGGGTGAACAAAGCACTTATGATGAAGAAACTCAAAATAGCTCAGCTTGGGGGAAAAAAGGTAGATTCTGATGGAGGAGGTTGGGCAAAAAAGACGAGCAAAGCACTTGGGGTAAAAAGGTTGATTCTGAGAAAAATGATTGGACGAAAAAGCTGGGGCAAAGCACTTGGGGTAAAAAGGTTACTTCTGAGGAAAATGACCGGACGAAAATGGGTGAACAAAGCACTTATGCTGAAGAAACTCAAAATAGCTCAGCTTGGGGGAAAAAGGTAGATTCTGATGGAGGAGGTTGGGCAAAAAAGACTGAGCAAAGCACTTGGGGAAAAAAGGTTAATTCCAAGGAAAATGATTGGACAAAAATGGGTGAACAAAGCACTTATGCTGAAGAAGCTCAAAAAAGCTCAGCTTGGGGGAAAAAGGCAGATTCTGAAGGAGGAGGTTGGGTGAAGAAAGATGAGCAGAACAAGTGGGCCAGATCAAGTTCAACAGAACCTCGTGGTCAGTCCAACTGGGCTGTGGCTTCTGGTGGAAAGGATTGGGGTGAAAAGGATGATCAAAGTACGATGGTTGATGCCGGTGAACCTAGTGTTGGTGGTCAGGAACGATGGGAAAGAGATTCAGATGAAAAGGGTTGGAAGAAGAATGACAAGCAGAACAGTTGGGGCAATTCCAGTGTAACAAATCCTTGTGGTCAGTCCAGCCACAATAGGGATTCCAACCAAAAGGGTTGGAGTAAAATGAATGAACAGAATAGTTGGGGAAATGCTAGTACACCTAAGACTGATAATCAGTCTACTTGGGGCAGAGATACCACTAAGATAGAAGATGTTTCCTCTGCAAGATCTCAAGAAGATGGCTTGTGGTCATCAGCTTCTGGAGCTCAGAAGGAGACACCTCAGAATGATTCATCTAAGGCTGCTGGTTGGTACACATTGGGATCTGGTGCGGACTCTCTTGATGTGTTGGGTTCAAAGGAAAATCACTGGGAAGCTAAAGTGGCTGATCAAGCAACCAATTCAAAGCCTTCTAATACTTGGGGCTCTTCAAATGACTGGGGTAAGTTCGATTCACAGTCTCCCACAGGAGAAAAGAAAGAGTCTCCGTTCAATAATTGGAGTTCTAGTCAGAAACACTCAAATGACTCCACAGTTGCTCAGGGTTGGGGTTCTCCAAAAGTTGATACTTCCGGTGAGAAAGATGTGCGGTCTCAGTGGGGTCGCGGTCGCGGTCGTGGTCGGGGATGGGGTCGGGGTGGACGCTCCAGAGAAAGTTCACAAGGTAGGGGCCCCTTTAATGATGGAGAATGGAAGAACAAAAGAACTCGTCCTATTGATGATCCTAATGCACTGGGACTTTTCACTGTAACAAGGCAGCGCTTGGATTCATTCACCGTGGAAGAACAAGATGTTCTTTCAGAGACCGAATCAATTATGAAGAACATCAGAAGAGTAATGAATCAGACAGGGTAAATTCTTATTTGATCTCTAACCTTCAAATTGGAATATTGTTGAAAATATTTCAGATTAGGCGGAACAGAATGTTGAAATATCTAGAATGAGTATCATGTCAAAAGCTATACTGTTTTGTTTCATTGCTGATTAGTGAGTATAAGCCACAACTGCAGAATTAGAAAATTTCTTCATCTTGATATTAGATAATGCTAGTACAAGTTCACTCATGGTATTTGAAATGCATAATTGTAAACTATGAGTCATGTGGGAGTTAATAGAACATTTGATATTGGCTGCAAATAATGTCTGTTTTTATGGATTAGAAGTAATTCCTGTGCATATTGAAACTCTTATCTCCCTCAGATCTCTTTCAGCTGAGAAAATTGGTTTTCTAATTTTAAAAACCAAGTATACAAATTCTTAGACTTTGTTCTTTCATCTTCCTCCTGGAGGAAAGTATAGAGAAAAAAGAAAAGTAAGGCACTTTTATATGCTGATTAGATTGTTTACTAGGATATGGGGTTTACTCTTAGTCGGACAAACAAAGTATGTAGATTAACTGATTTACTTTTGTGTGCAGGTACAGTGATGGTGATCCTTTATCTACGGATGATCAGACATACATAATTGATAACGTATTCAATTATCATCCTGACAAAGCTGTAAAGATGCGAGCTGGAATAGATTATATCATGGTATGGCTACTTAATATGCATGAAAAATTTGCTGGCGTTATTGTATTTTGGTGGCATTTCTCAGCCTCTTTTGAATTTGAACTCTAGATTTTTCTGCTATACTTCCATGTTATTGGAAAATGCTTACTGTTCACATATTTTATTGGGTTGTCATAAATTTTAAATTTTTTCAGATATTCTGGAATCAGAAGAGAGAAACCAAACTTCTGTTTCAGCCTTCCAAATAATAACTTGAAATTCAACCCAATTTTTTGAATCCTAGTTTTCACAGCTGGCTTGTTTCCACTAGTATGTATATAATTAGGTATACAATTTTCTTCTATATATGAACTGCAATTTGTACCAGTATTGCATTATTCTAGCTTTATCTGGCTGACGGTTTTCTGTAGATCACCTATCATATTTTCATGTTCAGTTGCATTATTAGTTCTTGCACCCTCCACAGTTTTGTCTACACATGGAACATTAAGTTTCTGTGATTCTCTGTTTTTCCTTTATCAATCCCTTCTTAACACATCATTAAATGATCAGACGAAGAACAGTATCTCTAACATTTAAGCGGCACTGATTTTTCACAATCTTCCCAACTACATCTACACTTACCTTATTATTCGTAGTGAGCCTGCATTTATGGCACCAGTTCTTAGACACTTTTAGCCAACTTCAATGTCTCTGGATTTGATGAAGCTATGTGGAGATCCCTGTGCTAGTGACAAACTGTTTCTCACAAGATATATTTTAAAAACGCAATCATCATACTAGTAAAAGCATTGTCTTGCTTAACACAATGTGCTGGCTATTTTAATTTTGTGTAGTTACTAACTGAAAGTTGGATCAAATTGTCCAACTTGTCTTATTCTAGACGAAATATTGCAAGCTTAACTGGAGATGGCTAAAAAGTCATTTACCCTGGAATAGTGCCGGCAGACTATATTGTTAATTGTGTTGATATAACTTGGGTCTTTGAATTGATTTCAATAAGCTTTTTGTGCACTTCCTGTCCCATTTGCCCTTTTTTCCATTTTGAACATTGCTGAGACTTTAACTTGCTTAAAATAAGGTTAACTTTGGTGTTTCATACCTTTCATATTTTCTTTCCAGATGCTTGTTTTAAGCTAATTTTGGGACTCATGTCACAGGTTAGTAGGCACGGAGAGTTCCAGGATAGTAGATGCTTCTATGCTGTTTCTGTTGATGGTGGCAAAGCAGATTTCTCCTATCGTAAATGTCTGGAGAACTTCATTAGGGGAAAGTATCCTGACAAGGCTGAAGCTTTTATTCCTAAGTACTTCAAAAAGCCACAACCTCGTAGTGGCTGGAACAGGGATCGCGGGCCTGCTCGAACTGAAGCTGGAACTCCCAGCTGGAATAGGGATTCTACTCCTGCTCCAGATGAAGCTGGAACCCCTGGCTGGAACAGGGATCAAACTCCTGGCCCAGATGATGCTGGTACTCCTGGTTGGAACAAGGATCAGGGTCCTGCAACAGATGAAGCCGAAACTCAAACTTCTGCCTGAACATTAATTCTTCAGTTCCAAGTTTGCCTGGAGAAAAAAGGAACAGCTCATTTTTCCATTTATTTGCTGTTCTTGTGTTGATGTTGACTGTCATATAGTTCCCATTTCAAGTAGTGGATGTACAGTTGGTTTAAGCGTCAGGTAGAAACGGTGGGGACTGAATTATTGATGGTGAAAATGTGCTAATCTTTCTTCCGCAGTGCAATCTTGTGGTTTCTTTTCCAGCACTTGATGTACAGTTTTATAAGCTACTAACAGAAGTTGAAAATCAGAAATACTGATCGTCAGATGTGTAGATTGGCGAAAAAATTCAGCGTACTTTATTCATCTTCCTGCTGGAAGTGTAGTTCCTCCCATATTTGAGCTGATCTATGATTTCATTACTACCATCTCCAGCAATTTCACTGGGATATGATTGTCTGACTTGTCTGGATATGATTGTCGTGCTTTTACTTTTGTTCGGGTCTTGGGTTGGTATGCATGGATTTTTTCATACGTGAATAAAGGCAATTACAAATAAAGCTTACCTTTTGTTGTTGTAATTCATGTTCAAGCTTAACAAAAATAAGCAAAAGGTTGATAATGAAACACATACCAAAATGGGGTAGTCGAATCTCACATTTTTATTGCTTTTGTACTGTCAAATTGCCACGGCCCTGTCCAAAGCAGAATCCTGTTTGTTGATTTTCAAAGTAGATTGTACATGGAAGTACATAGTGGTCCATGAAAATATAAGGAGCTTCTTTAGAGAGAGAAAGAAATTAGAATCGACTGAAGAGATGACAATCATGTGAGATTGGGCTGGATTAGCCAATCGAGAAGCTTTGCAATCACTCTCTATATGGACCTATAATGAGTTCTAATCTTGATTCCCCTTTTTCCCATCCTAAATTCAAGTCATTAGCTAAAGCATGTTATGCATTTGATCACCAAAATAATAAAAGTTAAGGGTTGGTATTATTTTTTCTTCTTATTTTTGTTCTCATTTTATGATTCTAAAATAAAATCAAATATATATTACGATTTTTAATATATTTTTCTCTTAATATTATCTCAAAACACATTCTTTCTTTCATAAGAAATTCTCCCAAATACAAAATCCAAAACCAAACAAAGCCTTTGTTTATCATGTAAACAAATTCTAATACCACCTCAAATTGCGATCATTCTTGTGCTTATAACGTTACAAAACATTACAATTTCCACTATTATTGCTGCCAAAAAAAAACTTGTAAAACACAACCAAACACCAAATTTACTTTAATGAGATAATTCTATATCTTCTTTTGATTTATAGATATATAAAGATGTTGGTTAATTGAAGTTTCTAACTAAAAAAAATATAATTACTATTTCAAACTTGCTTCAAATATGGTAGGAACAAACTTAACGTAGATAAATTGAATATTGGAATTCATTATCATTTCTATATCAATCTATTTAAAATAAATTTCAACCACAGAAACTGGATAATAATTAGTAGCCATAAAGTCTTATTAATCAATAATTGTCCTTCTGTTTTATTCCTAACTCTTTTAATTGTGGCCCTCACCCGAGCGTATACATGTGTCAATTAGCTCGTGTCCATTTTCGACACTAAAAATGTTCTGCCAAGTCCCATAGGCTGCTGCTTCAAATCAGACAAAGTCGAAGGACCAATCTAGAATTTCCTTAAAAACAGAGGGCTTCAGAAGTAAATATAGTTCACCTCGAGCTGCGAGACCATTATTTTAATTGACATCAGCAAACGTGTAACACACTAACACTCGACTGATCTCACTGCCCGTCCCACGTCAACAACCTTAGCTTCTAACTGGTATATTCCTCTCTCTCTCTCTCTCTCTCTCTCACACACACACACACACACACACACACACACACACACACACACACCCACACCCACACACCCCACACACACACACACTCACTATGCATCTTTCTTGATTTTTTACAGATGCCCATATGAAAAATTTGGTGTAGTTTTGATGCTGGTGTGTGTCTTATCAAATCATCCCATTATATAATCAAAGTTGATGAATCAAAAAAAATATCTGATGCTAGTGCATGCCTCCTCCTCATAATTTGATATAACGAGGTCCATCCTCTGCAAATAATTGCTAAATGTGCTTTGCTGATTTGACTGTATATATTTCCTATTTGTATACACACATTGGCAGGTTTGAATTTAGTCCAGTATAGTTTGAAATTATTATTACAAAGTTAATTATCTTAAAATTATGTAAGTACTGTGTGAAGTAATTTTATTGCCATTAAATGGATGTAAATGTGTAATATTACAGGGTAAGCTGGTGAATGAATGATTGGTGTGTGTTTCGTTCTTGTGATTTTCTGTATGTGATGGCTCAATAGCCACTGTATCATCACTGAGTTTCAGCATTACATCAAGATTTCTTGTTCGCGGATTTAGCAATTTTTGTCATTACAACAAATGAAAAACAATTAAGATAAAGGGATTCTAGTGAGACAAGGTATCATAAAATTGATGCACAGCCATAAAACCTTTTAAATACATTGGTATGATCTCCCATGGAGTCTTTGGAATTCATTCAAGTTTGCAACATGGTGGTCTGCATCTGATTATTGGACAATGGATGTGTTCAAAATCCTGCATTTATTATGTGCCATGAAAGCATGCCCGAACAGATTTTTTTCATCTTAGAGAAGTTTCATGGGCAAGAAAACTAGGAGAGTGCCCATTTTAGACAGTTTATAGTACTTTTGGCACCAAGTTATTATACTTCTAGAAAAATTACATTGGAAGTATTAATATGTTTCCTTGTCTAAAAGGCCCTGGATTTTGTGTGGCAAATCAATCTGAAACTTGGAGCCTTTAAATAAGCAAATCTGGCTTCTGGATATATCATACCTAACACAGACTGATACATATCCCTTTGGATTGCATTGTACAGCCTTATTTTCTTGATTGATGTGTCATCGTCGTAGAGTGATACCTCTGCATATGCAACTTAAGATGCTTATGATGTCATCTTCAGTACAGATTTTGAAAAATTACCATCTGTTTCTTTGTTTATCGTTTTTTCCTTCTTATTATTTACCCACAGATCTACTACTATGCAGCTATAGGTTCTGATTCTTATAGATGGGTTCATTGGTTGGTCAACTTATTTTACCTCCAAATAATGGTCACAAGATATGGGAAGATCCATCTTTCATCAAGTGGAGGAAGAGAGATGCTCATGTTCCACTGCACTGCCATGAATCTATTGAAGGTGGTTTGGCTGTTTTCTTTGTGTTTTTCTAAAATACTCTCTGCAACTATTTGGATAGAAATTTTCTCTAAAATTTGCAGTATGCATTTCTGTTATCTACTTTGAGGAGGTCAACATGGTATTAGAAGTGTTCTGCTTTAAGGGTTAATTATTATCATGTTTCTCAAACTGAACTTTTTTACAACTTGCTCATTTGTGTTCTTTTGCTGTGTGTATTTGCAAACCTGTTTGTCTCGGTGTACCTTTTGTTTCTAAGTTGAAACTGCTTTCCCTTTGTGGCGGAAGGAAGAAAATATTGGTACTAAAGGATTTTTGTTTCTACTTTTATCTAACTCAGCTGTAGAAGAAATACAAAAAAAACATTTTAAAGATAGACTAGAACATATAATTTAAATGCTTACTCAAACGCAAGGTTGGCCATAAAAGGAATTCTTAAATGGGTGAAGAGTATCGACAAGCAATTTTTGCATTTGCAAAACTATTATTAATCTTTTTGTTATTATGTCTTCTAACATTTCACCATGTGAAGCTCATAGTTGGAAAATTTTGATGCTGTTACTGCTTAGGATCTCTGAGGTATTGGTATGAGCGCAACAAAGTTAATATCTTGGTGTCAAAGGAAGCCGTTTGGGATGATGATGCTGTTGCCAAGGCACTTGATTGTGCTGCATATTGGGTCAAAGACCTGTCTTTTGTCAAGTCTTTGTCTGGCAGTTGGAAATTCTTTCTGGCCTCCAGCCCTAGTAATACCCCTTCGGAATTTTATGACAGTTCATTCCAAGATTCTTCATGGGCTACTATACCAGGTAAAATTTTTACCTTATGTGTAACAATATCCATTGCGTCTTCTGCTAGCACGCACTTAATTTGCTAGGTTCTTTTGCCCCTTACCGTCAGCAGTGCCACCCTTTCTACTTCAAGGAATTCAATACAAGTGGCAGTTTTATGTATTGTAGACTAAGAAATGATAATTTAGATTATTTGTTTTCAAGATTAACAGTGATGCATTTTTTTTTTTGGAACCTGTGTAATTTTTGGACTTTATAAATACATAATTCGTGAATACAAAGGGTGTAAACCAATTTGAGATTTTGACTATTTTCTTAGAATAAGATTCAACATACATAGACTAGACAAATGTTTTGGGCACCAAAATGTGATTCACTAGTGCGAATGGATTATTTAGCTTACGTGTAACATGCATCAACTAACACTTCCTCTCAGGTTGGAGCATATATATTTCATGCTCCCAGCTTTTACAGTTTATTCAATCATTGACCCACCTAAAGCTTTTGTGAAAGATGAGCTAATTGATAAATTTATTTTACGTGCGACATAAGAATTACCTGCTACAAAAATCTTTCCACATTCAACTTTAGTATGCCTTTTGTTTTTTCTGTGGAAGAAAGTGTTGCTTCCAATCTTTATTGCTGTCTCATTATCACATATCAAATTGATAGGTTGTGAGTGCACTATCTCAAGTTCCTGTACCTATGCTCAGTGCTCTTCAACTTAATCAACTCTCATGCAGCATATGTGGTGGCTCAATACTTGGACCTATTACTTAAATTAAATGACACTATGATTATACCTCTTAATCTTACTTTTGAAAGAAGGTAAGTTATACCACTAACAAATACACTATTTCTTAGTGGACCTACTCTCAGAAAGACTCTAGCATATTCATTATCAATGTATGCCATAATGTTAAGATGACTTAACACTTGAGCAGCAGACCCAGAGGAGGTGCACTTTTCAGGCACTGCGAAAATTCATATGCAGCTTCCAAACAAATGGTGCAGTTGAATTAAGAAACTCTCTAACCACAATAGCAGTAGGTGAAATTTCAAGTAAAGTTACAGTTAAATAGCTAAACTATATTACTAATCTCATGTGATGTATTGGATTACTCAGTTACTCAGCAGGATCTGCTAAAAGCTTGATATAACATATAGAGTGTGGCCAGCAGTTTTAGCTCCTAATCTAGTCATCTCAGAGAGCAAGTCAAGTACATACCTTGTTTGTGAAATGGCAAATTAGTTATGAAGGATAAAAAATTACTCATTGAAGGAAAAGGTGCAAAAAAGTGATTCTGAGGAAGGTTTTGCAGAGAAAATTTATCTCGGATCTTGTATAAGCAGAAAGGATCAGAATCACTACACATGGAATTTTATTTTGTCCTTGAAACACAAGACTTTTCTATGGGAAATTTATTTTTTACATTTTTTTAACTTTTGCATTCAAGAAAAACTTTTTGGGACGTGCAAATATCTGAATAATCTTTGTTCAGTGCCCGGTGAAGGGAACTATTTCTCTTCATGATTCAATAAATCTCTATTAAGCCATCAGTTGATGGACAAAGCTCAATTACATTCATACTTCAACATTTTTAAACTAGAAGTCAAGTTTTCTCCAATTGGGAAGAGCTGTTATGATGAAAGGTTCAAAAAGAAAGAAATATAAATGGGGAAATTATGGAATTGTTTGATATCGAATACAACTTCAATGATGATATTATCTCCTAGTTTTGTCTTTAGTTTGTAGTTTCTTTCGTATCCAGGTTCTCCTCATTCCTTTCAGGTATTCTTTAGATCTTGTTTAGTTAGGTTTGGCTTGTGATTAAATTGCATATTTAGTTCCTTGTTCAAGTAAAAGTTATCTATTTTTTTTCTTTATTTTTATTTCGTAGTCTTTTGGGTCATCACCTGATTATAATCTGGAGCCATGAAAGTCCATAATTGTAATCTCGCTCAATTTGGTGAATAAATATTACTGTTCTTTGCCTACAATTTGCCTCTTTTGATGGTGAGGTTCAATTAAACTCTTCAAAAGAGATTCTTAGATGGCCTTAGAGAGATAACGTGATTTCTTTTCCCTCATTGGAGGAATTCTGAGGTTGCTTTTTTCGCTAGCAATCTTTCTAGATTTTTTTTTTTGGTTGCTGGAAATGCCAACTTTATGGGACCATTCAGCACCCTTGTCCAATTCTTTGATGTTGTAAGCTAATGCATGTATTCAAGATGCTGAGGAGAATACCTTGGAATGAAGATTAAGGTTGAAACAAATTGATTTGCCTATTGAAAAGGAATTACATTGTGAATTCTTAAGATCAACCAGATAGGGGATATTTCCTCCATCTTCACTCTTCAGACATTGGTATTTGTGCCATGCAGCATTGCTGTGTTTTCTGCTAGACTGAAGAAATCATAAAGCTGTATCTTACAGAAAACATTTTTGCCTTTAATGCTACAGGGAAAAGATTCTAATCCTGTATTACTCTATCCTTATGATCACCAACCACGAGATAAAACTCTGTATATCATCCAAATTTCATGACCATTGTACAAAAAATGGTGTAAGTAGGTTAAACGATTATCAATCCGGACAAGTTTCCAGAATTCATTTTCTCTCAAGAACCATATTTTTTTGCTTCACTATACTAAGAAGCTACTATGTTATTGGTTTGATAAATTCTGTTGTACATTTCTGCAGTGAAATTATAGAAGTAGCAAGTTGTCAACTGTATGTTCTGATACATTTGTTTTTTCCTATTGAACCAGTTCCCTCCAATTGGCAGATGCATGGATTTGACAGGCCAATCTATACAAATATTGTATATCCATTTCCACTTAATCCTCCTAAAGTTCCAGAAGATAATCCCACCGGCTGCTACAGAACTTACTTTTACCTTCCTAAAGAATGGGAAGGTGAGATTTGAGGGCCAATCATGAACTTCAGATAAGCCATTCTAGTGATTACAGTTACCCATCTTTTTTCTTCAATGTGCTCATATTTTCCATCAAATTTTTATCTTTACGAATTGATTGAGGGAAATGTTCCTCTTCTTAATGTCTTTTAAGTTTTTATGTTATACCAGTTAATTTAAACTTTATACAGTCGGCTGAATAAATTGGTTAAAACTAAATTCGTGTGTAAAATACTTTAAGGTGCTAAAAGCAGTGCTTTGTCTTTAATATGACTCAATAGATTTGACGTGTAATAGATTGTGGCCTTTAAATTTCTATTATGGTTCTGCAGAAGTTAGAGGTCTGCAGAAGTAGCTGATTGGTTGAGTCACTATTCTATAAATTCTTAGAGAAGCCTTTGCAGAATTTAGAAATCAAAAGAACTTTGCTCTAAATTTTAGAATTGTATCTCCTAATGAAGGTGTTTTGCCAGTTTTTCTTCTTTCTATAACTATTTTCATTGGTGAAGCTGTTCACTATACTGAATGATGCAGTCAACATCTATGAGCGAACCTTCTTATTGTAGCTATTTCTATAGCCTGCTTTAAATCTGGGACTTTTGGTGCCAATTCATTCTGGAATTTTGAGGATTAATGGGAGTGCTTTATTTGATGCAACAGCAAAGCAGCCTACAAGTTTTATGGCAAGATAAACTAAGTTAAAGCTAGGGTTTTGGAGTTGAATTGTTTTTCCACAAAATCATTATGATGTCTGACTCAATTACATGGCAGATGGAGGGGTGTAATGGTTTCCTCTTGGTTCACTTCTTTTGCTGCTCACTTTGCTTTGATTTATTGTATGCCCTGTCTTGTAAAGTGAGTTTCTTGGTCAACTCTCTATGTTCATTTTTGTTAATTGATGAAGTTTCATACACCCAGTTAATTGTGGACAAAATATTAAACATTGCATCAATATTCCAGCAAGTCTTTTGTTATGATTCAATACGCTTTTGTCAAATGCTAAAAGAACATTTTAAACTCAATATTCATATCCCACTATTATTTGTCGACAACACTAAATTATTGCTGAAAAACATTAGAGCATTAGCATATATCGCAAAATATGGTAGGATTCAATTGAAGCTAGAGTTTAAGAGTAAAAACATTAATACATTAATCAATCTAGGCAACTCGATTGAACTTTCATAGTTGGAGAAAAAAAAAATTTCTTTGAATCATGGAACTATTATGCCATCTATTTCAGACGTGCATGATAATTGAAAATTATTGGTTTCCACTAAACCGTGTTCAATTAGATCTACTGTCACATGCATGTTAAGCATTAACAAATTTGTTAAGTCCTCAGTGATAGAGTATAAATGCATTTGATCTGAAGTTAAATTACAGTTGAGGAGTTAGTTTGAGAGGTAAGCGTCCACCTTATCACACAATTGATAGCAAACTCCACACACTAGCAATTGGCTAATTGCCTTGGACAGGGTAAGTATTGGAAGGATGGGGTAATAAATTGGAGAACTACAGTTATAGAATAATATAATTGAGATTTTATGTATTTGTCTTCATTCCTTGGCCCTTTCCTTCAAAATGAAGACGCATACAAGCACTCTTATATGTTATTGTATTTGGCTGTCAACCATACCATCAAATGCCATTGCAGGTCAGAGGATATTTTTACATTTTGAAGCAGTTGATTCTGCCTTCTTTGCATGGGTAAATGGACACCCCACTGGATATAGGTTTGTCATGCCTTTTGTGAAAACTTTTATGCATTTCATACAATTCTTTCAATTGTGCGGGTCCATTCTATTTGCACTTGTTTTAAAATTAATTCTACCTTTTATACGTTATCTTTGGTCGGCAAATAGGGATGTTATCTTTCATTGTTGCTAATGTGTTAAAAATTCTTCCTTAAGTGGTTGACTCATATCACGGGTATCTATGCAAGTGCGAGAGGTAAATAAAAGATGTAACAGGAAGGACCACTTAATCTTGCTTCTTTCTTCATACTTGAAGAAGTCATTGTGGCAAATTTACAAGTATGAGTACCTCTGGTCCTCGCACAAGAGGCAAAACGTATATATTATGAACTCTAGAGTACAAAGTAAACTAATAGAAAGACAATATTATATTAGTTATAAGAATTAAGGGTGCTAATACCAAAAATTGATTGAGGAAAGATTTCTTGGTTTACTAATGCATTATTGGACAAATAGAAACCTAAAGGGATATTTCATATACTCAGTTCTGAAAATGATTGGAAGAAGAAAAATGATGATATGGCTTTGTTTTTCTGAGAGCCATAGAGGGGATCCAAAATGAATGAGACATTTCTCCAGAACACTAATCTTCATATGGTTTTTATATAGAATCATATGTGATGCAAAGAACTTTAAAATCTTTTTATTGTTGTCTAATTGCATTCCAACTTTAAGCAATACACGAAGCACATCATAAAATATTTGTTTTAATAAACACATTATAGCCAAAAGAAATGCTTCATTCGACAAGGGAATAAAACCACTGGCTTGCTGGTGTTTGTACCTATTAAACTTTTTCTTCCTTTTCTTTTGCTGTAGTGTGGAAAGAGAAAGCCTGCTTGTCTCTTGTTTTTCCTGCTTGTGTATGTTTATGTATTCTTAATTAAGATTGATAGAAATTGAAGTATGTCTACAAGGTGGTGATGTGGTTTGCCAAGGTTCACGGTGCACTTGTGAAAAAAAAAGACAAAATTCTTGGTGAAAAGATTGATCCAGATGCAACTTTCTGTTGGTTAAGTCCAAATGATTAGAAGGCAATAGCCACGTATAATCAGAGTGCATGTTATGATAGTCTGCTTCTACTTCTTTACTGCGGCAACATGATAATATGTTCATGTGCTTACAAATATCTTTAGTTTAAGACGAGAAAAAAGATTCTTATAAGCGTATATTTAGTGGATGACAAGATCAGAAAAAGTTTATCATCATAACCGGGATTTAGAATTGACAGGAAATATGGATGCGGGAGTGGACAAAAGCTAAGAAGAATAGTTGTATGGCTTTTTTTTGTTCTGTTGCTGGATTGTTTTTTTCTCGATTAGGGGATCCATGGGCCTGTTTATTTTAAACCTTTATGTTCCCCTGTAAGGTGAATAAAAAACTTAGTCGATGGTTGCAGTCACTTTCAAGATATATGGCTAATGCCCCTGTATATGGGTTGTACTCATAAATATATGTTTTAACACTATAAAACTCTTCTTCCTTGTGTCGTCAGTCAGGATAGCAGACTGCCAGCTGAATTTGAGATCACGGATTTTTGTCATCCATGTGGATCTGACCAGAGCAATTGTTTAGCTGTTCAAGTGATGAGATGGTGTGATGGTTCCTACCTTGAAGATCAGGATCACTGGTGGTTATCTGGCATCCATCGAGATGTTCTTCTTCTTGCTAAACCTAAGGTTTGTACTCTTATCTTAGGGGGACTCATTAGTGATTTGCATCTTTATTCTTTATTGCTTTCTCATAAAGGAAATTATTATAGTGGTTTCTGCAACTAACTTTAAACTGACATGTTATTACAATGAAAGGAAAAACTTAAGGTTGTAAATTATTAGCCAGCATCCATGCTATTGCTTTCTGCACAGTGATATTCTGTCAGTTGGACATTCACACCTGCAAAAAGCGGGCATAAGAACATGATATTGACCTTCTCAAATGGTCATATCCTTGGGAAATTGTAAGCACAGATCTCCTATAATCAAATGAAACACCTTTGATCATCATAGTTATTTATCGTTGATATCTATGCCACCAAGGTCAGTTTGAATTAAAATACTTAACACTATCTTGTGTTAAATAATTGAAGACAGATCCTCTTCCCCACGATTTGCTGTTCCTTTAAGTCATGCCACCAAGGTCAGTTTTTTGGACCTAACCTGGATGAAACATGAAAAAGTTTTCATCAAGTTTGTTAGAAATGTTTAAAATTTAAATGGAGTCCTCCAAAATAAATATGCCATCTTTGAGGAAGTGTGTTGAGTTATTAAAAGTAAGGGAAGCTAAAAACAAAGGAGGAATCTAGTTACTAAATGAATAAAGCAGTATGGATGGTGTTTCTTCAGTTCTCGAACTACTTGATATTTGTGAGTCCTGCTGGACTTAAAACTCTGGTACGTTAATTTTTTAATATAGGTATGCCATCATTGTGGGATCATGATCATCACTTGATAAAGTAAGAGCATTCTCAGGATCTAGTTGAGCTTGATAAAGAGTGCCTAAATGTGTGTGGTGCTTCTGCAGTTCACTAGAAATACTTGATATTTGTAAGTTTGCTGGACTTAAAACTCTGGTAAGTTGATTTTTAATATAGGTTTCCATCATTGTGGGATAATGATCTTCACTTGATAAAGCAAGAGCATTCTTGGGATCTTGTTGAGCTGTGATAGAGTGTCCGAATGCTTTGATCATGAGCAATTTTTCTTATAACTTCTATTAATTCCTGGTAATATTATCTATGATCTATTGTCTACTTGACTATTTCAATTTGATGACCTTTGGTCCATGAAATAGTTATCCTTTTTCTCACCTTTCTGCTGCCATATGGAACTATGGCTACTAAAGAAGTACTTGGCCCAATTTTCTCTGTTTAGAACACCTTCAGGTGTACTTAATCTAACTTTGCTTGTGACTATTGGCTTGCTAGCTTGCTATTATGACATTGACTAGCCTTTGGTTTTCATATTTCAAACATCTTTCCTCAGTTTCCCTGTGTTAGTTGCTTTATTGTCTGGCCACGAAGATACAGGAAATGTTAAGTCTTGTAAAATAAATTAATGATACTTGTCTTTGTTCTTTCAACAATGGGGTTTTCTGTTGTATGCATTACTATTCTTCATGTGAGACTTGTATTAGTCATTGGATGAGCATTAAGTACCAAGAGTGATATTATCTCTCAAAATATTTTGCTCTTTCAGAAACTGTTGCTTGCGCTTTTCCGTGGACCTTGTGGACTTCTGATTTTCAATTTCTCAATTTGTATATTGTCTAGGTCATTATTGATTAGTGACAAAATCATGTGATGCGAGTTCGCAATGAATGTGCAGGTATTTATTGCAGATTTTTTCTTCAAATCAAACTTGGCGGAAGATTTTTCTTCTGCAGATATACAGGTGAGATAGATATAACTGTGTATTTTTTGCAGCATATTACATACTACCTGAGAATGCTTTTAAGAAACCCTCTTTAGTGTATCATCTGATTGGGGCATAGACAATCTATAAAGTGAGGCCACTACTTTTTCACAGGACACTTATTGGCACTTTGTGATGTATTAGTAACTCAAATATGATTATACTTGGAAATGGAAATTGAATACCTGTTAGAAACATCAAAGTATAAAGTTTTTGGCTGATGTTGACATGCTGTCAGTGCAGGAGCTCCATCTCTTATAGTTTGAGAATTTTTTCATTAAAGTATATAACATTACATCATCAACCATTAACATTATAAACAGAACACCATAAAGTGGGGGATAATTATTTGGAAAAATTAGTGATCAGACTCAATTTACTTGGAGATGAGTGATCTAACTATTGATGATATAACTAATCAAATTTCACGCCCCTCTAGCAGCTGAAGTATTTAGATGAGGTGGACTTTCAAAATAGTTTAGAGCTGGAAAGTCTGGGGATCTAGTGCCACCACAAGTCCTTATGATAATTGTATGTTCGACGTTTTTGAAAAGAAATCAATCAACAGTGCATGTGACTAGATGTATTGGAGGTATATCAAAAAATTATTTACTAGCATCTTTAACTTTAAACTTTTAGATGAGGTGGTCTTCCAATGCCAATAAGTCAAATGTGAAGGATGTTTCTTCCATAACACGAAATGCAATTTTTCATCTTCACACTAAGGTTTGAAGGATTGACTAGTTACCTTTTTCAAAAATTTATTAGCATCTTGTGATAACCATCCTTGCCATCTAAACTCTTTCCCATTGTAATGCATGCTTTTCTTGGAAGTAAGGAAAACAGAAACATAAACTGGAAAGGAAAATGTTGGAGTGTCCTTTTCTTCCATTTAGTATAATTAGGTTACAATTAAATAAGGGAGAAGAAAGTTTAAGAATTCTGTGTTACTTCAATACCAACTGCCTAGAATGATCCAACTAGTAGGTTCTGCTTGAGACAAAACCTGTAAATTAAACTTGCCGATAGTATTTTCAACCCTGTTGTAAAATGTAAACCAACTGTTGAAACTTTTATCTGATATCTTGTTTTGTTAAAAACCTTTTTAATGTGAAGACTATAAGCATTATGAAAAATGTATGAGTTTGCTTTCTATACTTTATCAAATGTTCTGTCCAGGTTGAGGTGAAAATTGACAACTTGGCAATGGACATTGACAACTCAGTAGGAACTGGAAGTTGGTTCAAAATAGCTGAAGATAAGTTTATTGCAAGCTTCACCATTGAAGCTGAAATTTTTGACACAGGGAGTTGGTACACCAGCAATGGACATGCTAATCTGCTATCTACGAGTGTGGCTCATCTACAACTGACTAGTTCTGTTGATTTTCATCTTGGGTTCATAGGATACCAGCTTAAGGGAAACTGCAGATGCCCAAGCTGTGGACTGCTGAGCAAGTAATAGCTTTTTGACCTAGAATTTATTATTAGCTTCCTGCCTATGGTTCATCGCTAATTATTTTCGAGTGCATAACTTTTTACCTATATGGGACTCTGTTTTTTGCAAACTGTTCGGGGCAAATAACGATCTGGTTTCTGTGCATATAGAGAATTGTAGAAACATTATGAATCATTTATTAGTTGCTTCTTTTTTCTTTTAACTATGATTATGCTACTGAATTTGCGTTCAACAAAGTTCACACAGAACGCAACTCTCTGAACTTAATGTCAGTTCTGAGAAATAACTTTTGCTGCATATAATACCATGGACACTGTAGTTGTACTTCATCCGGAATCATGAGAACCATTTGATGCCTAAAAATGTTTATAAATTCTTAGACATGGAATGGACATCTTTTAGCTTTAACTGGTCTGAGTGACAGAAACTTCAATTGATGCTCTAGTGCTAGAAAAAGTTTCAGATCGTTTTGGAGCATAGTGGTGGTGGTAATGGTTGATGCAACCAGCTTATAAGGGCATGTTGGCCTGAAGGTGCCTATATAACAAGGATGTAACTTGGTAAATTATGAGCAACTTTTTCCCCTATAAGGAGTCCAAGTATATTACAGAATTGGTATCAAGTATAAATAGCTTGTATTCTCTCGTATTTGATCAACTTCTCTTGTAGACAAGGTCATTTTATTTAAAATTACATGTAAATTTATTATGCTTTACATTCCGGTTATTTTCTTATTCTGTATTTTCCAGTAATATGAGGGTAGTTGTAACAACACATGGAAAACATTTTCTGTTGATAACAATCCTCATGTAATTTGCTGTCATTTTTTAATAAGATAAATACTTGACGTCACTTTGTTTTCACTTGAATCCATCCATAATTAACCCAAGTCTTCCTACATAGGCTGAGCCGCACATTGTGGATAATTTCATTTCTCAGATCTCTTATCACTTATTTGTATCATGACAGCCAAATCTTTATACTCTTGTTGTCACCCTCAAAGATGCATCAGGGCATATAGTTGATTGTGCATCATGCCAAGTTGGCATACGACAAATAGCAAAAGCCCCAAAACAACTGCTCGTAAATGGACAACCAGTGATGATAAGAGGGGTGAACAGGCATGAACACCACCCTCGTCTTGGGAAAACAAACTTGGAGTCCTGCATGGTTCAGGTGACGGATCACTTCTTTTCTCCTTGTCGATGCTTGCTTCCAGGATTTTCATTAATTTGTAGTACCGGACATTTACATTCTTGTTTTTGTTATATTTGTGTAGGATTTGGTTTTGATGAAGCAAAACAATATCAATGCTGTCAGAAACAGCCATTACCCTCAACATCAACGATGGTATGAGTTATGCGATCTGTTTGGCATGTACATGATCGACGAAGCCAATATTGAAACGCATGGTTTCCATCTTTGCTCAAATGTAAAGCATCCTACAAGTGAACCAATTTGGGCCTCTTCCATGTTGGATCGAGTTATAGGAATGGTTGAGAGGGACAAAAATCATGCGTGCATCATTTCTTGGTCTTTAGGAAATGAATCAAGCTATGGGCCTAATCATGCTGCACTTGCAGGTATCTTTTTATTAACTATAGTGTCGTTCTTGCTTAGTCTAGACCATGTTTAACATAAATAACAAAATTTCATGGTTCCATATTTAACACTAATATCAAGCTGACAGTCTGGTCTCTCCATATGTTTGAGGAAAGCGACACCCGAGGTCTGAGAATGTTTGTCAAATATTGTGTTTGAAATTTGAGTTGCTCTGCAACTAGCTTCAGCTTTATGTAGATCCTGTAACCTGTTTCATATTGAAGATTAAAATCTAATGCATGACAATTAAATTGTAATGGCTATGTAAAGTAATCCATAGTTATAAAAGAAAGTTACAATTGTTGGCACGATATCTACAATAACTCTGCTCCTGCTATACTGAGTGTTAAAATGTTGATACATCTTTACACTCCTTTTTGGGAGCAGAAGGGGCAATGAAATACACCTGTTTTCTAGTATTGGAAAACAAAAATACTTCAAAATTCAAAAAATATAATGTCTTGAAATTTTATGTTGCATATTTGCATTTATAAACCTTTATAGAAACTGTATGAGTTATTGTACGTGTACTTTTCTTGATAGTCACTCATTTGTCTCTGATGGTCTGGTGGGAGAGCACTTTAACCACTTGTATAGAACTGTTAAAGAGTTAATATTTTTATAAAGGAGAACATGTATTAGTCAGCTCAATAGTTTCTGGGTTATTTGGTGACTGATATTGAAGATGTGTTGATGTAGTCATTTTCTGAACATGGCTCTTTCTTATTCAAATTCTTTCAGGTTGGGTACGAGGAAAGGACTCAACTAGGTTCTTACACTATGAAGGTGGGGGAGCCAGAACATCTTCAACAGATATTGTATGTCCCATGTATATGCGTGTTTGGGACATAGTTAAGATCGCTGAAGATCCAGCTGAACTACGTCCACTGATATTGTGCGAGTAAGTTATTCAGTTTTCCAATTCTCATTACTAAAAATACTGTTAATCTCCCACCCAAATCTTGTAGGATATGCTAATTGAGCTGCTCAAAAAACTGCCAGGTATTCTCATTCGATGGGAAACAGCACGGGAGATATTCACGAATACTGGGAAGCAATTGATAGCACATTTGGTCTACAGGGAGGTTTCATCTGGGATTGGGTTGATCAGGTGCAAATCTAGTAAAGTTTCAAATGAGTTCTCTGTTACTTCAACATTCTTATGTTTTAGTGGTTCAACTGAAACTATAAATGAGAGAAAATTATAGATTTCATCCTGAAAGATGTAGATCATTACCAAATACATTTCATTTAATATTTTGTGCAAAGACCAAATGACACGATATGAACTAATATGAGATGGACAATGGTCACAGGTGCCTTTATTTAAAGAGAGAGAGAGAGTGCCGGAAGAACAGTTTGGCAGCAAATATTATCCATGTCAATTTGATTGTTTTCTAACTGCATTTAGTGGGTGTTTGGCTAAGCTAATGAGATGTTAAGATGTTTTTTGGAATTTATAAGATACTGGATCTTATTTTCAAAATAAGTTCTTGAAGTATTTGGATAAAATAAGATCATGGAAGTTATAAAATGTTAGGAATTTTTGTAATTTAATATGATTAAAACTAACAGAGTTTGTTAAGATTTTAATAAGTTAAAAATTCTTTAACTTTTTCTTTTTCTAAAGGAGCTTATAAGATCCTAAAATCTTATTTTGAGATCTTATATCTCCTTTCCTAAACACTTGAGGATATTTTATAAGCTCTCAAACATCTTCTAAGATGTTTTAAGGAGCTTATAAGCTCACCCAAACACCCTCTTACTCTGCATATTGAGAAGGAGAAACCAATTAGTTTTGCTAATTACATCAACTTAGGATTTCTTTAGTTTTAAAGTAGTTGATATGTCCTGTTTGTTCTCTTTTTCCGCCCTTGTAAAGTTTTGCGTATGAGTAAGATGATAAAAGATTTGCATTTTGTACAGGCATTGTTGAAGGAGGGTGCAGATGGTACCAAACAATGGGCATATGGAGGCGATTTTGGGGATACCCCTAACGATCTGAACTTTTGCCTCAATGGCCTTATATGGCCAGATCGAAGTCCTCATCCTGCTCTACATGGTAAAATGCATGCTCATCTTTCATCACGACTTAGTATTATCAGGTGTTGATGAATGTTACTCGATTTGTTTTTTGTAATTTTCAGAGGTTAAGTTTGTATACCAGCCCATCAAAGTTTCACTCAAAGAAGGGATAGTTAAGGTGGTATCTTATATAATCACATCAATTTCCTAATTCCTTTATTGAAAATCTCCTAATCTTGGAAGCTGAAGTTTACTTGTAGATTACAAACACACACTTCTTTAACACAACAGAAGCATTAGCATTCCACTGGATGGTGCATGGTGATGGTTGTGAGCTGGGTTCTGGAATCCTCAGCCTACCAACAATAGATCCTCAAAAAAGTTATGACATAAAATGGGATGCTGGTCCTTGGTATGACCTGTGGTGTACTTCAGATGCAGCAGAAATATTTTTGACAATTACTATAAAGCTTTTGGGCTCAACTCGTTGGGCTGAAACTGGTCATATAGTTTCATCCGCACAAGTCCTGCTGCCCGTCAAACAAGAAATTGTTCCTCATGTAAGTCTTGCTGTAGTTGATGTTGGTGTCTGGAAGTACTTTCTGTTTTTGTAGTATTACAACATTGGACAAATTTTATGGTTACAGATCATTGAAGGTGAGCATGCAGCTTTCTCTACTGAAGTTCTTGATGATTCTATAGAAGTTAAGAGTCCGAACCTGTGGGAGATCAAATTTAACAAACAAACTGGAGCTATTGAGAGCTGGAAGGTAACTTATGAAGTCAGGTTTCACTAAATTTCTCACTATCATTTTCTGCATAGCATTTATTCAGTGAATGGTTGACTGTACGCCATACACTAGCACAGCAGCAAGTATAATAGCATGTTATTCCGATGGAATTATTTTTATGCATTTTCACTTGGTTCATGAAAACCTTGTGCATGAATTCTAGTTTTTGGTATGGGAATGAATGATAGGTGGATGGAGTCCTGGTAATGAGCGAAGGTATACTACCATGCTTTTGGAGAGCACCTACAGATAATGACAAGGGGGGCGAGGCAGAAAGTTACCTTTCAAAATGGAAAGGTGCAAAACTGAATAATTTGACTTTCGTGACAGAGAGCTGCACGGTTCTAAATGTGTCGGATAATCTAGTGAAAATAGCACTAGTCTATCTTGGCATGCCAAGTGGTGCAGAAAAAAATTTATCTCAATCAGAAACATTTCTCTTTAAGGTTGATTTAATTTACTCAATTTATGGTTCTGGAGATGTCATTCTCGAATGCCACGTAAAACCAAATTCAGATTTGCCACCTTTGCCTCGAGTGGGGATTGAATTTCACTTGGACAAATCAATGGACCAGATCAAATGGTATGGAAGGGGACCTTTCGAATGTTATCCTGATCGCAAAGCTGCTGCACATGTTGGGGTGTATGAGCAGGATGTGGGTAGCATGCATGTGCCATATATTTTTCCCGTTGAATGTTCAGGTAGGGCAGATGTTAGGTGGGTGACATTTCAAAACAAGGATGGTCATGGCATTTATGCTTCCACATATGGAGGGTCTCCACCGATGCAAATGAATGCAAGTTACTACGGAACTGCTGAGCTTGAGAGGGCAACACGCAATGAGGAGCTAGTGAAGAGAGAAGACATTGAGGTATTCTGTGGCCCTTTATTTCTCTTGAATTGTTTCTTCATCCGTAAGAACGAGTCTTGAAATTGCACGTATGGTACTTAGGAGGTCCTGGGATTCTAGCTCTCTGGACAGTCACAACCGTAAATGTATAGTCCACCACATTAATGATTGTTTTCTGCCCCATGACACAAGAGTCCCCGCACCTCCTAAAAATAACCCAAACTGCACACATCCAAACTATATATCCAAGTACTTAAGTTTGTTCGTTGCGGTTTTGTCCTTGTATAGGTGCATCTTGACCACAAGCACATGGGTGTAGGTGGAGATGATAGCTGGTCTCCTTGTGTCCATGAAAAGTATCTTGTGCCTGCTGTGCCTTACTCCTTCAGCATCAGATTATCCCCAGTAACTGCAGCCACCTCTGGTCATTACATTTACAAATCCCAGCTCCAGAAGAAGTGAACATATGACTTGGTTACCATGAATTGTCATCTTTTTCTGCTTTGTTTTCGTCTTAAGCTGTATGGGGTTACACAGTTTTATATTTTCCTCTTCTGTTGCTGCGTTCCACGAGTTCGCTTGTGGATCCTCTGTAATAAGATGAACCACGAATCAAAATTGTACTTTAAGGCTCATGGAGAATAAACTAAGTTAAATGCCATTTTTCATTTATTCTTGTTGAATTTTTATTTCATTATTACCAAGTGAAAATCATATCTTTTGGTGTAAATCTGGCACTGTGTGCATTTATAGGAGTATTTCCGAAGATTTTTCTAGCCATATGTCGCCAAATGATGCCAGGTGAAATACAATTACATTAATTGTTTTACATTTTTTTTAATAAAAAACAAAATGTGTCGTTTCGTTCAACTATCTTTCTTGAATAATTTAAACGCTAACCTTCAATTCAATGAGTTAATGTGATTTTTATTCAACCGGTGATTTTAATATGCATCTGATATGCTTTATTTTAGTAAAAGGGGCATGATGGTAATTTTCTTTTCTTTTTTTGAAAAAAAAAAGCAAAGAAAATGGTACAAAAAATAAGATTACCTCAGTGCCCTCAATTTGATTCAATATATGAATATGCGTATAACATTAACGTTCGATCATTTTATATACATTAAAAAGGTATTATTAACGTTGAATTATTTTACATACATTAAAAAGGTATTATGATTACGCTATCGTACGATCATTTTATACACATTAGAAAAAGTAGTATATATATACACATTAGAAAGGTGGTACAATTAATTTAAGGATTTTACTAACCTTAAAGGTAATATTGGTCGAAATACATATTCTACCTGTGTGGATTGTACATAAACTAAAAATTTATCATTTAAAATAAAATTATATTTTTATATGTAGATGTGTTTTCATATGTGATGAATGGTAAATGTTACATTTTGTACATTTCACTGAGTATAGTATCGAGAAAACTAAGTAGTACTATTTCACTAACTTTTTTTGGTAATAAAACCAAACACATTTTTTAATATATTTTTCTGTTAATACACATATTTTTTAATATATTCTCCTAAATTACCAAAAACATAACCAAACAAAAGCCCTAGAAAATGACTATTACTTCACTCATTTAATTAAATGTACCATAGTATTTCGAAAACAACTAAAACGAATCCAAAATTAAAATTATTTGGGTCTTGAATTGGAGTAATTATTAATATTTTCATATAAAAGTACTAATTTTGAATTGAGTTGGGCTGGACCAATTTCAACCCAGGCCCATAACCCGAATGTGGCCCACTATTCTCTGTTCCTCCTCTACCTTAGGAAATGCCGTATTTACTGAATAAAGATATTTCATACATAACAAAGCAGATATTTTTATATTCAATTAAACTCTGCCGCATTCCATTCATAGCTTAACTTCAATTTGGTAATTAATTCATCGGAAATAGTAATTTTTTTTGTTGCAATTATGGCTTTTGCATGGATTTCCTCGAGAACCTTCACCATTTTCTCTTCCTCAACGTCAACATCATCATCATCATCATCAAGTCCCAATCTTTATCCATGGAAATTGTCCAAATTCCATTTCCATCCGTCGAGCCGAGGTGCGAATTGCAGCTGTAAGTGTGGATTATCTGCAGCAGATGAGCTGAAATTTGTGCTTCATGATGCCCTTGATTTATCTGGCCTCAATACCGCCCACGCGAGGGTAAATTTTTTTTTTTCCTTTGATTGCTCTTATTCGTATGGGATTTTTATCTGCTTTTAGTTTCTGTAATTTTTTCAGTTTTATATGAATTTTTTAATTTGAAATTATTTGGGGTTTGGATGGGCACGGTGAAAGGATTGACAGAAAGAAACTATATGTTTTATGCAGTATATTGTGTGGTTACATTTCTTGGGATTAATGACACAACTTGTTAATTCAAATACTGATCAATTCAGTGGTGAAATTCAGGGCAACCCCGGAACTTTTTCATGCGGATGATTCAGTGTTTGTTGTGATCAGCGCTCGAAAGCTTTGATATTTTGGTCCTTTCAAATTTTAGTTAATCAAATGCCCCAAGTGTGCATTTTTTAGAATCTGGGAGTCAAATTGAATGCTGAATGAACACCTTTGATTTGTGTAGTAAATTTCTATGTCTATTCATGTCCTGTGGTTGGAACTAGTTGTAAGATACATCCTTTTTACTCGAAATATCTTAAGAAACACTGTTATAGATTTGGCATCATAGAAAGAGAATTAAATTCATGAAATCCAGTGTAGATAGTTGGTATTGCTATATAATTCAATTTTTAGGACTTCTTTCAAGTGGAGAGAAGGCCAAATATAGTGATTAAAATTGGTGTAGTTTTATCTTCTTGAGGCTCTTCTATTATGCAGGATTATGAAATGAAACATTCCTGCTTACATTTTTTGCAATAAGGAATGCTAGTAATGGTGCCATGTTATTTCTTGTCAATTAGGATAGAAAGACTGAAAAATATTGGAAGTTGTTGCAACAAGCTTTATTACAACAAGCTTTGTCGATGATGTCAGGTTATTTTGATTGATCATTTTGAAAGTCATTATAAAATTTCTGCAATTGATGACCAAGTTGCTTGAAAATGCATCCTCATTTTTATTTAGGAATAGTGTGTTTCCCCCATATTATCCTTCTTTACTGATATATATATATATATATATGCATTCGGGTTGAAGGATGTGAACATGATGGCATGGCGCTGAGGACCATAAGATTGCTATCTTTTTATTGTTATTGTTTTTTAAGTAACTGCCTTTTTGAAACCTTATAAAGTAAAGATTAAAGAAAAAGGAAACACCTTTTCTGGAGTAAGTTTGACTAAAAAAATAGCGGATGCACTAAATATGCTTACTTGGAACTTACAAGTTACAAAGAAGATTAATCTAGATGAAGACCGACTAGTAACTGTTGAATCTTCTCAGTGCATTTTGTTTTCTTACTTCCCCTGTCTGTTTTCAGCAGAATCTAATAATCTTTCCAATGTTTGAAGTAACAGAAAATTTGAGTATGAAAAGAAATCCGCTATCTCATTTATGTTTTCAGCTGTTGAGGTGAAGCAACTTTGTTCTGGAAAGATGCATGGGGCATAGTGAATGGCTGGGTTTTTTTGTTTTTACATATTGTTTTTGGTGAACTAAATGGACTTTGCCTTTGTTCCTTTTATTAGTCAAACCTGTTAACTGTTGCACAAAAAGATAATTATTAATGGTGGCAGTTTTTTTCCCAATTCTTTCATCCGTGATTCTTCCTCCTAGTATGTTGATTCAGTACTTATCTTTACCTTTTTTCTTGTCAAATAAAATAATGATATTTCATTATATTCTCTGCTGAACAGGCTGCAAGGGTTGGTTTCTGCTCACAGATTGAAAAACTATCTGACATTGAGAGAGAAACAAGCATAAGTGTAAATAGAGGGGTCGATTTGGGCAGAGCAGCTCTTCAAATAGCTGCTGAGGATGACTCCATTATCTCGCATTCTTCTGTTCCACTTCCAGTAGATGATTTCATTGAAAGATTGGATAGCCTTTCTATGGGCTATTGTTCTCATTACAGCTCTTCATTTAGATCCTCACCAGAGATTTTTCTTGAGTGTTTAGAAAGATACCTATATGTTAATAAAGTAAGTTAAGCTTCTCTTTATACATAATCACAGTTGATTCTATATTGAGGTGTTCTATTTTGTGTCCACATCAAGTTACGATGTGAAGGTTACAATCTGATTATTGTTTGCATGATTGACAGTGTTGGTTAGAATTCTTGAGAGATGGATGCAGGAAACTTGTAGCATGTGGAAAAATATGAGTGAACAGAAAATTTTTAACAACAGCAGATTCAATGAAATTAAGTTAATTAATTGACAGCGTGTGTAATTGAAGAACATTTCTAGGGTTTGAATCCCATGAAAACTTCTGTAAAGGGAAAAGCTGAAATACAATTGATATCGGCTCCAAAAATACAACCCTACTGCAGTCTTTGTAAGGAAACAAAAATCTTGTGCTACCCTAATAAGATAAAATGACCAAACTGCCTTGTCTTAAGTGACTGATGGAAACTCAAACAAAACTGTTACTGCAAAGAACCTTTAAAAAAATGAAAACTAGGAACAAATGAAAAAAAAATGCTAAACAATCTTGCTCCTGCATGAGAGAAGAAAGCATCTTGAAAATTATTAGAAATTATAGAAAAGATTAAATTGAACACTCTGAGCATTTGAGGTAAGACTGAAGGAGAGTGGTTATTGATTAAAGTGTTTTCCAGTATGACGCTTCCAGATAAACCAGTATTGGTGTGCCAAATTAGGTATTAGTGGGTAATAGTTATTAGAAACTGGTTATGAATGGAAGTCTTGGACAAATATTGCCTAGAGGAAGGCTTTGCTGCCCTTGTGCTGAAATTAGTAATAAATTCTCTGGCTAAAGATAAGAAGATGAATGCTTTGAGTCCTTACTCAAAATAAAAAACTTAATCTCTAACATCATGCAAATTTTCATTACGCTGGGATTTAGTTATTACATGTGACATCCAGGGAGCTTCGGTAGGATGCTACAGTTGTAGGAAGAGTCAGCATTGCATTGAACTCGAAGTAGTAAATCATTCATTTGAACCATTTGTGTATTAGATTTTACTGAACACTGCAAAACGATACATTGTTTCCTTTATATATCTTACTTCTTTTTTTGCTTTTGACTTAAAATTTTCTTGGCTCACTCGTTTAGCTCATGCAAGAATAGCAGCAGTTCCAGTATTTTCTGAATTGATATTTTCCTCTCTCGCCAGGTAGTTGAAGTAAAGGCTTTTTTGGTTGCATCAACTTGAGTTTTTGTTTTCTCTTCTTCCTCATTATACATCTGAATAGCCGCCTTGGATGGAAACGTAGTTTCTCTTCATTCTTTTTTCTTCTTTCTGCCTTGGGAATTAATTTGCTGTCACACAGAAATGAGCATGTATTTTGAGATAATTGCTCCCTGTTAAGCTTCTTTCTTGATGGCTATAATTAGAAGTTGTATATTTCACGCTGCTAATAAGAATTCCAACTGTAGCATGGCCTTATCCTTTTCAGGGTTTTCGGAGAACAAATGCCAAAAACCAAGTAGAGCAGCGTGCCTTGTATCTAAATTCAGTATGCATCTCTACAACTAAATTTACTTTTTGTTAATGTAAGCTATGGTTCATTACTCCTGAAAACTATATTTTTGTATAGGTCTTGACGCATCGTTCAGGTTCTGTTTCTATGCTCTGCCTTATTTACTCAGAGATTCTAAAGATGCTTCGCATGTGGGATGTCCTAAATTTTGATGTGGAGATCTTCTTCCCTCATGATTCTCATAGTTCTCCTAGAGGGTATCAAAAGCAAAAGAGCAAGGAATCTGATCAATCACATATTATGACGTCACAATCTTTATTGGTGGAGGTAATTTATTACTTGTCTACTCGATTTTGTAGCATACCTGTGCTCCCTTCACAGAAGACCAGTTTATGGGTATCCTTTTGCTCAATACATACATTATCTTGATCTTCACTGTGTTTCTTGCTTGTGTTTGCTTCACTTTCGTCTCTTCATATTTGGAATCACATTAAGAAAACCTTTTGTTGAGGTATGTAGAAGGGGGAAATTTTGCTAACTCATTGGTTGGGCTATATCAGTCCTTTATCTCATGCTGCTTCTTAATCCCATCCTTGTGTAAAAATGGCAACTAATGTGTTGAGAAGGCAGTAAGCCTTGATATTGCGTTTTTGTGGCCCTGTTCTCCTAAATAGTACTGCCAGATATCATTTATATCTTTTGCTATAATAGGAGAGCCTCTGAACTTGAAGTTTAAAACTTAGATATTGTATGCCTTGCAATGGAGAGCCTTGAATTTGGCACATCTCAATTTTCAAGTGATCTGTTTGTCCTTTTACAACTTTCGAACAGTAGGCTTTGACCATCTGAGTTGGCGACCAATTTAATTTTTCATCAAGCCTGAGAAAATTCACAAGAGCAAAATGACACAGATTCAAAGGCTCAGTGATAACCTTAGTTTTGAGTTATTCTGTCATTGAAAGAAACTTGTTTTCTTTCAACCTCAGTTTTCATATGTTTTTATCCTGTGAATCTATGATTCTTTGATTCGTTCTATAATACATGATGTTTTGGCTTGTAGTCTTTACTAATTTTAGTCCTGTTGTCAGATTTCTACTCAATAGATATGAACAGCATACTTGAGCTCCTGGAAATTTGAGTATTGCATTTTCATCTAGTTCTCGACCTCTTTGCTCATATATTTTGCATTCTTGCCATCTGATTTTGATTATAATTTACAAGTGTCTGTCACTGTTTACATTAATATGAGTTGTTCCATTGATAATTACTATCATGTGCAGATATTGAAAGATTTAAAGAATGCTTTCTGGCCATTTCAACTTGATCATGCTAGAAGTCCATTCCTAAGGGCAGCACAAGCTGCTCAGTGTTTCACTGGATCCAACACTAAGGAAAGGTACTACAAAGATCTTTTAGACAGACTTTTTCTTGTATTCATAAGTAATGAAGGATGTTCTTTCTTTTCATGCGCTATCTTTATATCCACTTCTTTGTCCACTGCAGTGCCTTGGAGCTTGCATCTGCCAAGGCTGCTCGGCATAGGCTGCAACGAGGTGTTTGGACTAGTGTTCGTTTTGGGGATATGCGACGTGCACTAGCAGGTATCTTAATTATATGGACTCGACTTTCAGTCACTTTGATTGATTTTCACCTACACTAATGGCTCATTGAACATGCTGAATAACAAATTCGCATATAAGTTTTGTAAAGGTATCTAATAGATTGACAGAATTCAGAAATAAGATCTAGAATGTGATTAAAATGGTGGGTTAATCTGTCTTATTTTTAGAACTCCTTCCTATTGGGAACTTTTATCTGAAAACTTTCTGTTTCTCAATATTATTGTATATCACTAACCATGCAAAACCCTATATGAAAAGACATCTACTGTAGAAAATGTCAGTTTGGAAATGGTTCATCTAAATGTGTTTTCTATGGAAATACGTCAAATCATTATTTTCCAACAATTTGTCCAAACACATTTTCATTCCCCGCATAATCTCCAATCCCAGCCCTATAATGCACCCAAAAAAACACCAAATATAATTTTTTTTGAAAAGCTAAATTATTTAACATAAAATTACAGTTACGATAAATTTATGGAACATCAAAGATACTTGTATATTAAGAGTTCTAATACTATACATGATTAAAGATATGGAAAATATAATGTAATAGTCTTATTATAATTTATTTCGTTCATCAACATTTAGTCTCCCATTGTCTTTTTTTATTTAATTCCAATTCTTAAAAAATCAACATGAGCGATACTTGTAAATAAAAGCAATTAAAATAATATTATAATTAAATAATATCATATAATAGCTAAACCAAATGATATCATATAATAACTAAATGGGATAATTATAGAAACCTCCCATGATGTTTAGTATAACTACAGGTAGACCCCCTCAAATTTTTGAAATTACATCTACCTCTCCTAACTCTAATGGCCATTAGAAAACCTTAATATTTTTAATGAAATGATTATTTTGCCCTTGATTAAAATCACACACAAACCTCCATTAAGGTTTGTCAATTTACAAAGGACCTCCTTTAAGGTTTGTCATCCCTTAATATTTTTTTATTTCAATTAGACCCATTGAGCTTATCCTATAAATCCATGAAATATCCTAAATGGTGAAACACACTTTTAACCGTACATTAAGTTAAATGTCTAAATCCAAATTCAGGTATGTGACACTATACTTGGATCTAGATATAGATTTGGACTATTGTGTCTTCTCCTCCTCACTCGATAGCATCATGCTTGTTATCAAGCTTCAAAAGTTAAAGTTAATCTCTAAAAGTGAGGTTCTAAGTAGTCGATTGGCTGTTCACATGATGGTGGCAAAGGACCACGGTGTTCATTAGTTTTAAAAAGTAGCGAATAAGCTGATATAAATTATAAATACGAGACATGTGCTATTAATTTTTTAAAGCACTTATATTTTTAACTAAAATAGTTTAGAAGGTACTCATTTATAATACAGAATATAATTTCAAAATTTTATGTATTGAGGCCAAACCTTAGGTGAGTTTTCTATAATTAGTCCTAACTAAATTGTGCTGTAATTAAATTATGGATAGGCCAGCGATGCATATTCACTAATGTAATAATTAAAAATCGGCTAGTGCTAGCTATGTATGCATATTATCCACTAATGATTATAGTTACATAATTGAAAAATAATAGGACTTCACATTTTTTGTAAAAAAGTAATGTTGAAGTTACGCTAGCCATGCAATGAAAATGATCTTAGGTGAACCCTGGCCTTGTAGGGGATCTCACATCATTAGATCATGCAGCTACTGCAATTAACTGTGGCTACCCACATGATCTAAAGGTGTGATAGCCCTTGGATTACTGGTCGAAGATTCGGTTAAGAATTACCCTAGTGAAAAGAATAGGACTTAAGAGACTTAGAAGACTTTGTATGTGTACAGGGCTGTGACAGATGTCTTTTAACTTTTTGAGTGATGGACAGATGCTATGTTACTTTCTCGAAGTTACTTGATATCAAAAGCAATGCCTACAATAGCGTATCTTTCGCCAAGAGATGAACTTAGAAAGAATAACATGTGGAAAAGTTCTGTCCGGGTATTATATGCATTTTACTAACAAAGGATGTAATCAAAAATTTTGGTGTTTTTACCATCTGAATAACATGACGTAACCCAAGATATGGCTTTGGAAGTCCAATCGTGTCGATAATGCATGCTTCTACATGTAGCACACTTCGCGTTCTTAAAAGTACTTCCGGAGGGCTGCTGCTCAGTAAACAATTGCAATGTCCAATCTATTAAGTTCCTTATTTTTCCCGGATCATGGTTTCTAATCTTATTGATCACCCATCAATATCTTTTGTTGCTCTTCTTTCATTCTCATTTTAACATTCTGCTCTCTTACAGCTTGTGAACGCCTTATCTTACTCAAAACTGATCCCAAGGAACTACGAGACTACGCTGTTCTCCTGTACCATTGTGGATTTTATGAGGAGTCCCTGCAGTACCTTAATCTTTACCAGGTTAAAAAGGTAGAGCTTCTCAATTCTAGTCACTAGCACACTATAATTTTTAAAAAAAAATAACTGATAAATAATCAATCATTCACTGATATCTTCCCCAATTCAGGAGCAATCCGGTTCAACTAACGACTTGGAGGAAGATGCTGTAGAGAAATTAATAATTCGCCTGAACCTCATTTTGATGGAGGAAGGTTGGTCTAGGCAGCCGGACAACAAAAGTACCCTTTTCAACAATTCTGAACCATGGTAGTCTTGGTGCCTTAGCAGGTCTTATATGATACCATGAATCTGGCACAAAAGAAAATGTTGTAAAGAACTGTAAACACTTGTATAACTGATTATTTGGAGACTCTGATTGTATACAATATACTTGTAAATATGACAGGACTGCAAAACTTTAACTAGTTTTTATTATTACATTATCAGGTATGCAATATATTTGCAAGATGAGAAGGGAAAATGTCATATTATCCACTCGGTAGGTACCTAGTAAATTTATGAACCGTTGGACATGATGTCATAAGTCAAACTTCGACATAATCATGTGTAATTTTAACAACTCACATACATAGTATTCAAGTGGATAGTATCTATGAAGTCGAAGAGATGGTACTAAAGTATTTATTATTTATAATGATAATCTATGTTTGATATTCTGATTTTTGGGTTCTACTTGTCTATTACCTTTCAATAAAGCTTTCATGGGTAATTTTGATATTTTAAGTTTTGAACTGGCATAATATAGTGATAAAATCACATGATAGTCAGAGTTTGTTATAGTTTCTTGTTTGAAGTCAAGAGTAAGTGATTCTTCTGATTTAGGAATGATCATTGATTGCCAAACATGGGATTTTATCCCCAAGAGGAAGAAATCTAGACACCTTCCATGGTGATATGATCTCTCAGATGAGTTGGTGTAACTTCAGCACAAACTCTTTTCCCACTTGAAACTTTGTTTGGATATAAAACTTGATGAATGAAAGTAGAAAGGAAATTTAGAGTAAGTCAAATATAATTGTTCCACGTATTTTTCTAGACTCTAATAAAATAAATAATAATTGTGACATAAAAAATAAATAAAATAAGTCCATTTTTTTTTTCTTGGATCAATATTGACATAAAATTTCCTTAGCATGGTTAAGGTTTCGAATCACTAATGGATAGATAATCAATTGGGCACACACACTTGTAGTGCCCATCACCACCATCTCTTCAACTAATTAAATAGTTCTAATTCACAATTTTTCTTTCTTCAAAAAATAAAAAGTACAATTTTTATTCCATTGTTAACGTACTTTTGGAGGTTAAATGGAATTTTACACCCTTATGTAAGCTGAAAAATGATAAATTACTGCGTGCTTTGAAAATAGGCTAATAAACCTCTTGTGCTTTTAAAACATAATCCTTCTAATACAGTTAGGGTTAATCATAAAATTTTAAAAAAATATCTGAATCGTTCTTACCGAACTGCATCAATTGTTTTTGTCGAATTGTTATATATATATATATATATATATATATATATATATATATATATATATATATATATATATATATATCGTGTTTTAGAAATTCAAATCAAAACCACACCATCTATATATACATAATTATTAGTATTAATATTAAATTCAATTTTAATAGTTATTTTTTAATTATATTATTTGTTTAAGTTTAATTTAGTAATTAATTTTAAGTGTACTCACCAATCTCTCTCTCTTAAATTTCTCTTGCTTTTCTTTCATTTCAAGCTTCAAGGCAAGTAGGGTGTACATTCGATTCGATCGAACAAAAATTTTGATTCGCCAAAATCATAAATCAAAAATTGAACTAAATTTTTTAATTCGGTTCAATTATAATTGATTTTTTTTATTTTTTGATTCAGTTTTCGGTTAATCGATTTTTTTAAAAAAATAAAATAAAATAAAATAAAATAAAATAATAAAATTATAAAATATATTTTTTATTCATTATTTTTAGTTTGGGTGAGAAAAACATAAAAAATAGTATAAAAACAAATAACAAAATATAAAAACTTAATTTTTAAAATAAAAATATAATAAAAAAATAATTTATATAAATATATAAAAATAGTAATTCGATTTTCGTTCGGTTCGGTTAACCGAAATAAAAACAGAAACCAAACTAAAAATAAAAAATTTAAAAAATTAAAAATCAAAAATTTCGATTCGATTTCGGTTCAAACCGAAATTTTGATTTTGGTTCGATTCGATCGGTTAACTGAATGTATGTTGAATAGTTGTGAACTATTTAATTAGTTGTATAATTAAATAGTATGTATAATTAAATAGTTCACAATTTAGGAGCATGTATGTTTATTCACAATTTTCAAGAGTTTCACAATTTTTTTTATCTTCTAAATCTGTCTGTATAAATAGTTTACCTAACCATTTTTTGTATATATTTCAGTTTTTCTCTTTTTCTTGTAATTTTATAGTATATAAATGAATCGATTTCTCCTTCCAAAAATTAGAATTTAAAGAAAATTAATCAATAAAAAATAATAATATAATAATGATTAAAGATAGATTTTATTATTATGCATTCTATATAATAAGTAAAGTATCATACATGTTTCTCTTTATTGTCAAACTCTTAACTTCAATCAGACATAGTCATTTGTTTAAAAACAAAGGGTAAAACTATATTCCCTTTAATCATTTGATTTGGTATAAAAGTTAAGGTTATTTTTGTCATGGAGTAATGTACATTAAAAAAATTGTTTAATTAAGTTTTAGAACGAATCATCTTAAAAACCGCAAACTGTCCCAAATTGCTCATACTGCACCAAACCACACTTTCAATTTTAATTTATAAATTAACAATTTCACTTTGTTATTTGGCATTACTGCACATAATAATTTGATTTGAGATTGCGTGGGGGGGGGGGGGGGGGGGGGGGTGAGGGGTGAAGCTTCACCATGGGCACCCGCATCTATAGTTGAGTATGTTCCTTTGGTGACATTAACAACTTGGTTATTTTAAATGCAATGTTAAATAAATTCATTTGATCTTAAAAATAATATTAAAGACTATAAAAATATTAATATTTGAAGGTTATTTGATGTTAAAATTTAAAAAATAAAATTAATACAATAAGCCAAGTCAAAAGATAGAGGGGCAGCATTTATTTGTGGTCACATTTTGTAGTATTTTACACCCTATTAATATTCATGTTTGAATTTTTCCATTAAAAAAAACAAATGGTTCCTGTTTGAATCACACTTGGTCCATACGCAAAAGGTGTGATATATTTTTAGTACTTTCAGCCTCAAGATAGACTAACGCCCTCAATTCATATTTCTAGAATTAAGATTTAAAAAAAAATATTTTCCCAAAAATTACAAAAAACTAACCCTGGCGTCGGGTGGAAGGCGATTGTTTGGACATCGAGATTTTCATTGTCGATTTTGACACAATTGAGATTGAGCTACATATTCAATAAAAAGAAAAGGATAATAGGCCGGTTTGTATTTTTTATTGCAAAATAATATTTTATATCGTATTTTATTTATTAATACACATCGTGTATATATTGATAATATCATTAATATACATGTGATATGTATAAATAAAATAAAATATCATTAATGTATCATCCGAATTGGTAATACGCAAAGGGGGGTAACGTGCCCTTTTAAGAAAATACCAGTTAGCTAAAACAGAGAGGAAAATAGTCATTAAATTCTGGTCATTTTTCTTCTGAAGGGTACAAAATTGAAAAACTGCAATTAGGGGACTTCAATATGTCTAATTGTATTCATGAATTTTGTTAAGGAAAATAATATATATCACTGAATTTTATCATCGAAACATCACCGCTTCTAATTACAGTAATAACCCCTAGTCAAGCCACGTGTAAGGACATGATATGCTGAGATTTTTAAAAGTATATTTAATCAGTAATTTCTTTCTCTATCTATCTACCTATATACCTATAAATATACATATATGTGTTTTATATTATATTATGTCATTCTATATTATTTTATTCTAATTTATTTATTTTATTAGGATGTATATTATATATTATAGAATTTATATTATTATATATATTGTATGTATTATTGTATTATACTATATCTATATAAAATAATCTGCTATATACTATTACAAAAAAGTATGAATTTCTCAAATGTTTCTTGAAATTTTTAACATACCTATTATAACCCAATTGATAACTATGAAATAGCCAAAAGTGAGGGCTTACTTGGGCTTTATGAGTTCTAAGTGTTACAGTTTGAATATAACACTATTTTTTTTTTTATTTCAAACTTTTCTTCAAAACTGATAGTCTATTATTTCTATCATAATTTTATTAATACTTTAAATTTTAAAATTCAATTAATTTCATACAAGATTAGAGTTCGAGAGTTTTTCAATCATATGTTATGGGCATATAGAAAACTTCGATGAGATAATTATCATTGTTTAAAATTGATCATCCTATATAGCCACAAATTTATGATTTTTTTTCTAATTTTGGCACCAATTATCCTATTCCAATTGCAACTATATTAATAAAAATAAAAATACTCCTAGTTAATTTACAAATTAAGATATACCTAAATGGGAGCTATAACTTTGAAACTAAACTATGATACGAGATTTTCAATTTAATTTTCAAAAGTTGAAATTTATAAAATACTAAACTATAATACGAGATTTTCAATTTAATTTTCAAAAGTTGAAATTTATAAAACAAGAAGAGCGTAGAGAACAAGAAAAATATTTGTTTTGCTTTCACTGAATTATTTTTCAAGCTTTATTTTAATTAAACCTGACTAATAAGATGAAAATTTCAAAACAAATTAAAACAATAGAAAGATTAAAAAATTTGTTGGATCAAAAACATAATCTTTAACTTAATTAAATATTCAATATAACTTTCACATATTAAATCTTACAATATACATTTTAGTTTTAAAATTATTGCTCTTCTTCAAGTATGTTGTAATTTCAATCTCATTTATTTCATCATAATATTTTTATTCTTACATACATGGAGGTATATTATTAAAGAATTTTAAATATATGTAATCATTATAGTATTTAATTTGAGCAAATGAAATATAATATACAAAATTGAAAGGAGAATTAGAAGTGAATATATTAAAATAGTATATAGTCACTGTAAAAAATTTAGAAGAAAAATTATCTTTTTAATATTTATAGTGAAACTCAGGTATCATTTACAATGCTCGTGAAAATTAAAATATCAATTTGACATTTATAACAAAACTCTCGGATTAAAATAATTTTTACTTTTAAAAATTATTGTGTTTATGAAGCATACGAGTTTAGTGCTAATAATAAAGAAGTCTACATAGTTGTTAATAATTATTTAAAAAAAAAGAAATAAGAATTAAAAAATAATGTTTTTATAGGTTCTTTGTACTATATTTATTTATTATTTTTGTGTTTATGATTTTTTGTTTTGCTATCT
Organism: Paulownia fortunei; assembly: GCA_019321725.1. NCBI lineage: Eukaryota > Viridiplantae > Streptophyta > Magnoliopsida > Lamiales > Paulowniaceae > Paulownia > Paulownia fortunei. The sequence continues at coordinate 7,548,217 of CM033106.1, forward strand.
TTTTTGAATGAGTGATAACGAGAAGGATGTGAAGAAAAGAATAGGTAAGCGGATAGACAAGGTTAGACTTTATATGTACTTACTAATCCAGATGCTTGATTTTATTAAAGAAATAATTTAGTTATTTAAAGTTTTTTTATTATTAAATGTGATATTTTTGTAGTTTATTTTTTAATTTCTCTTGATTGACTATAAGTATTACATTAGTTGAGAAAATTGAGTATCATTATAAATAATTGTCAAAAAAAAAAGTATTTATCAATACTTAATATGTAAAATTACTTATTTTGATCATGTATAATGCATTGCAAGAAATTCATTAGTAGTAATATATTTTGAAGATTGTACATAAACTAATTTTGGTAGAACTTTTAAATGTTCTTACTTCGTTTTATTATGATCTTTTAGTGAAATGTCTTTTTTAATGATTAACTTGGTGTGTATAGTAATAATTAAATATCTGCTCTTTTAAATTCTGTATTTATTTGAATAATTTATGTAGATAAATATTAGATTATATATTATACAGATTTTTTTAAAAATTTAAACTTTCAAAGTTGTATTTTATTCATCATTAAAAAAAATTCATCATAAAATAACTATATCTAAGTTATTGACATAGTAATTTTATTTATTTTCGTATTCGATACTAGTAACTTTATTCAATAATCAGTATCTAGTAAAATAAATTTTATTTAAGTGTATGTGCAGTTTAGAGTGTATTTACTTAATTCTATTAAAATAGTTTAGTTAACTCTTTTAAGCAATTATTTATTTAGTTAGGTTGAAAAATAAAGAAAAGAATATTTTTGATACTCTATAACTTATAAAATTAAAGAGAAAATGTAAATTCAAATTTTTTCTTTATTATATTTGAATAAGTAAAAAATATAGTGGTCTTATACAATTTTTTATTTATTTAGTTTTACAAATTGTTCATACATGAAAAAATGAATGAATTGATTATAAAACATTTTTCATAAATACTGATTAGTTAAGTTTGTTATTTAAAATTTCTTCTTCAAATAATATTATCAAAAGAAAATAATTTCAACTTATAACGTCATTAACTAAAATTATCGATTATAAACTTTTTAGTAATGGTTTTAAACTTTATAACAAAGAATTTAAGTAAGATGATTTATAAGTAGTAAAAATAGGTAAGTATAATATATAACTGGTTTACTTATGTTAACAACGGACCTTTTTATAATAATTTATTTCTTTTGAGTTCAAAACCATCACATTTTTAAGCATATTGTTATATATTAAAATTAAATAATTTGTTTCTTAAGATATATATTTATAAGAGAATTTATATTTTTCAAAGTTATGAAAATTCCTTGACAAATATTTAAAAAATAGATCCCCTCAATCTATATAGATATCAATCCTCTTAATTTTAATTTATATAAAAAAAAAGTAAATTTTAATCGTGCAACTTTATCTACTTTCACTTTTAGTCCTTTAAAATATAGGTTTAAGCAGTTTAGAGATATCTCGAAACTTGTAGTTCTTGCAGTTCTCAAATATTCTCAAATATTAATAAACTTAGTTTTTTGGCCAAAAATTGTCACATGCTCGAAACATGACATTTAAATTTGGGATCTTTTTGTGAATTAGAGGAAAAAATGTTGATGTGGACTTATCTACTGGTTGTTTTTATAGGAAAAATGCTAAATTTTCTCTCGAAAAATCAACTTTCACTCATTTCCTTCAAAAGCAATAAAAATGGAGGAGAATTTGATTTAAAATATACCATATATAACTTTTTAATAAGGTATCAATATATGAGAATTTGATTTAAAATATACCATATATAACTTTTTAATAAGGTATCAATATATGTATAATAGTTTTATTACTATTAGGTTATGTTGACATTCTCTAAAATATTTTATTAAATAATTTAAGGATTGAGTTAATTAATGAATATTGGTCGACTTTCTTGTAAAATAGTAGGATATATATCTATGTACACACTTAGTATATTTTAAATTATTTATGCCTTAATAAGTACTTGAAATTATTTTACTACTAAAATATATCATAAATCAACTAAATTACTTTATTTTACCCAAATTTAATATTATTACATATCATACAAGGAATACATAAATAAAATGATTCAACATAAGATTACAATTATTATTATTAGATTTATAGCGTATAGGAGAAATAATATTTCTTTTGTTATTCATAGTAATTGTAATCTGAAAAAAGAGGGGAAAAAATTGATTAAATGGGTTCGGTTCAAATTAGATCTCAACTAGGTTATTTCTTCATTAATTACACATTTCACTAAAAGGATATATTTCTTCCACTCCCATTTCTTCTCCATTTTTATTTTTTTTTTGAGGAAAAATATGCGAAAGTTAATTTGGAGAGAAATTTAGCATTTTTTCTTACAAAAACAATTAATAGAGAAGTACAATTTTGCAATTGTTCATGTATTTTAGAAAAATCTCCAAATTCAAATGTTATTACCTTGGTATGTTATGAAATTTAGACTAAATGTGTCAACTTTTAAAAAATGCTAGACGTAAATTGTCATTCCACATTGTCAAAAAACAAAGTGAAAGTAGGCCAGGTTAGAGAATTAAAAACATGTTTTTGTATTTATATTCGTTTAATAGCAATGCAATCTGTATGAATTTCTTTTGGTTATAAAAATAAACTAAATTTTACATTAATTTATTTCTCTTGACTTACATTTATTCAAGACTTCTCAAAATATATGGAATCTATTTAGCAAGCACTTCATTTATTATTTCAACTTTACCATCATTTTATTAAGTTTTTTAATTGATATTGGTAACTTGCAATCTAAATAACAGAATTTTTTTTGAAGAAAATACTGAATGCATTTTTGTTCATAACTTCATTATATTGTTAGCATCTTAGTGGTTAAAGAGAACTAACTTGAGTGTTAAAGAGTATTTGTCAGGTCACCCTGACACTCTAACAACTGTTTGTGATACAGGTAGTAACCTGCTCAACAACTCGAGTTTAGCATGAGTACTACGAAATGAAGTGATACCATATAATTTTGGCGTCGTCTGTAGAAAATTACTGTCTAATCATTGAGAATGCGATCAAGATCCAAAGCCCTAATAATAACCAGCACTCACGGCGACCCCCCTATCGTGGACGCTCATGGCAATGGAGACTACCCCTTATTGGAGGTGCTCGTTGCACTGTAGGCGACCAGCGCCTACCTCCAACTAACCCAATAGATTTGCCTTTCCCTGTCCGGAGAAGTTTGTACTAAACATGACCCAAGAAATATTATTGATCATGATTGAATAGGAGACAGCTCGTGCAGCGGCCGAAGCAATTACCCAGTTTGCTGCTAACCAGCATAGAGAGCAGGCCTCTCAATCATCTCACAGAGGTCGAGGTCCCATTCTAGCTCCCGAGAAAATCGAGTAAAGGCACAAAGCAACGAGATGCAATGCTGCTAATCAACATGGAAGAGAGCCCCGCGGTCATCTCGTAGAAGTCGACATCATGCTCCAACTCCTGAAAGAACTGAGCAAAGGCGTAAAACGACAATGCATAAAAAGGCTAACACCCATGAGGATGCTAAAATCCAAAGCTTCCCCTTGAGGCGACATAAAGCGACAAAAGGAGTCCATTGGTGTAACAGTGTGTAGACCAGACCACTAAAGAGGACCCCCAAACATTCATAGAGACGCCTCAGCACAAGGAAGACAACAACGATGACCCAACACAATGAGAACAAGCTTTAGAAAAAGAGGAACTCGCTCACCATCACGTCTCCAGGATAAGCTCACGCGCCATCGCACCCCCAAGAGGAGCTCATGTACCATCGCGCCCTCAAAATGAGCTGGCACACCATCGTACCCTAAAAAGAGCTCACGCTCTCTTATGTCCTTATCCCCAAGAGGAGCTCGCTTACCATCATATCCCCAAGAAGAGCTCGTGCCCCCTTGCACCCTCAAAAAATCTTGCTCACACTCACACCCCTAGGAGGAGCTCGCACGCCATCACGCCCCTAGGAGGAGCTTGCGCACCCTCACTCTCCAAGAGTAGCTCGTGCGCCCTCGCGCCCCGAAAAGGAGCTTGAGTGCCCTCGTGCCCATTACTAGAAGCTCTCGCTCACATTAAGAGGAGCTCTCTTGCCCTCACCCCCTCAGGAGCTTGTGCGCCCCAATGCCCCAAGAGAAGCTTGCACGCTATCGTGCCTCTTAAGAAAAGCTCTCGCTCCATCACGCACCTAAGTAGAGCTCGCTTGCTATCGCACCTCAAAGAGGAGCTCTTGTGCCATCATGCCTCAGAAGAAGCTCAGACTCATGCTCGCACGCTATCGCGCCCTAAGACGAGCTCTCGTGTCATCACACCCCAAGAAAAGCTTGCACCCTCTCGCTCCTAGGGGCTCGCATTCTCAGGCCTTCAAAAATTCTACAAATAGAGAATAACCCAATTACTTAGATGATTTATACAAAGTTTAGCCCTTGAGGGCTCATGTCATTTTTAATTTTACTTAATTAAGGGACTAGCATTTTAACTCAAGTGGCTCTTGATCATGTAATTAGTAAGCTTTTACAAGATCAATAAAGTTCTTCATTTTTGCATTACAACTGCGTGTGTACCTGTTGTACTACTAAATAAAATGTTATACTACTACACCAGAGGTCGACAAGATTCCCTGGAGGTTAATGATGAGCTTGGCCAGCTCACGACCTTAAATCTCACAAATTCGAATTCCTTTTAGGCCAATGACAAAGTGCATTCCTGGATTATGTGCCATTCCTTAAGGATAGCCAAATCCTACTCATGGATTGTTCAAGAAAATCCCCGCGAGATGAAAAACTTTGAAATTCTCGCAACATCGCACATAATCGATGGGCTATATCATCTCCATATTTGAGAGGTCATACCAACCTTCTCTCTTGAAGAGTCTTATTGGCTCCCATACTAGAGAGGTCATAGCGACATCCTCTCTCGAAGAGTCTTACTAGCTCCATTACTTGAGAGATCCTATTGAACTCTTCTCCCAATAAGGCCTACTGGCTTTCACGCTTGAGAGGTTATACCGATTTCCACCATCGAGTAGCCCTATTAGCTCCAATACTTGAAAGGTCATGCCGACCTCCACTCCCAGGTAGCCCTATTAGTTTTCCCACTTGAGAGGTCCTACCGATCTTCATCCTTAAGGATCCCTACCAGCTCCTACATTTGAGAGGTCCTACCGACCTTCTCTATTGGGGAGCCTTACTGGCTCCCATACTTGAGATGTCATATCGACAACCTCCTTTCTCATGAAGCCCTACCGGCTCTCTTAATTAAGAGGTCCTACTCATCTCCACACTTGAGAGAACCTACCAGGTCTCAAATATGAGAAGTCGTGCCGACTTTCTCCATCATAAGCAGCATAAAGCAACAAGCATTACATAAAAATCATAGAAAATATTAAGTAGTGCAACCTCGACATAAGCAAAAACAAGCATATAAAGAATCAACAAGCGAGCTCAAGTCTCACGTAAAGTGATCAAATCTATAATAGCTAAGTCTACCAATGAAGGTGAGTATTTTGCTAAACTTATTTAAAATATCTTATAAGCTCCTACATCTTATAAGATATTTTTGGAGTTTTAAAATGTTAGATCTTATTTTAAAAATAAGTTGTTGAAGTGTTTGGATAAAATAAGATTTTGAAGCTTTTAAAATGTTAGTAATGGTAATTTTGTAATTAAAACTATTAAAATTGAAAGAGTTTGTTAAAATAAGATCTTATTTTAAAAATAAGTTAGGGTAAATGTACTTTGTTTTAGGAGCTTAAAACTCTCAAATGGCTTTTTTTAAATCTTATAAGTTATTTCAAAAAACATTACAAACACTTTTGACAACTTATAAAATATTTTAAAGAGCTTATAAGCTTAGTCAAACACCCTCTAATGATTATACAAGCTAAAGCATCAACTCGATGAAAAAACTAAATAAATGGACATAAGCGCAAAAATGAGATAAACTACTTTCCCAAGCCAAGTCCCTTGCAAGGACCTCCACAATAGCGCAATTAAGCTTCTCCTGAAGGCAAGTGTCATCATATTGACTTACCACACTACGAGTGCTCCTCGAGCCTAATGCACGATCCTCAAAATCCGACAGGGACTCCATTCCCTCAACATGATTCACCCCATAGGTAAAGTAACCATTCTCTGCACCGTGACGGGGAGCAAAAGTAAGAGAAAAGTCACGAGGCGTCTTTGGGGTGACCTCTAGTGGCACTTCAATGGGCTGTCCTCCAACATCGTCGGCTACATCACGCAATGACTTATGCTCATCGCCCCTCTGAGTGGGGAAGAAAGCCTACCACTACCCCGAGCCTACATAAGTGCCATATCGATCAACACTACTCATCTCACCTAGACTAGGCAGTGCGCCCCCACTAGGAGATCGCAATGGACACAAAGTCAACTCCAAGGACCTACGAGAGTGAAGAGCCACAAGTCAGACTTTTTGCTTACAAACAAAAACAAATTGCATCAAACACAGACAACAAAATAAGATCATGAAAAATGCTAAGTACATCATATATGTAATCAAAGAAAGATTAATTCGAGGACCTAAGTCATAATGACAAACCTCCTCTCTTGCAACATGAAAAATTGGAAAAGAGTGAAAGAGTGGATAATTCATGCCCATAACGCCAAGTAGCAAAACTAAGCTAGAATCACGATGGAGCCACCTAGCGAACGCCACGGCCTCCAGGTCGAGCTAATGGCTCAACCTGCTAGTGGCACCCTCACAACCTTCAGGTCTAGCCACTGGAGGACGCCATGGGCTCCAGGTTGAGTCGATGGCTCCACCTAGTAGTGGCACCCTCATGGCCTTCAAGTCAAGCCACTATTGGCTCAACCTAAAAAGCCCCCTCAAGGCCTCCAAGCCGAGCCACCATTGGCTTGACCTAAAGAGCCCTCTCACGGTCTCCAAGTCGAGCCAATAGTGGCTCGTCCTAGGCAAGGAGCACAAAAAAAAAGTGGAGGGAGAAAAAGACCAGACTAACTAAGCGAATGAGACATTAATTAAGGGTGAACACATGCCTTAGGTTGAAAGCCTATTTCTTCACAGGAGATGCTCCCCACCAAATACAGTTAATTCCATACACATAAATCAAAATAAGCTAACTCCAAAAATAAGGAATGCAACTCCATGCTACTCACTTAAGAGGTGACCTGCTCCAACACTATCTACTTTCGACCAACTCTCCCTACTCAAGGCTTGCCCAAGAGTGTGGGGGCTTATGATGAGCCATGATCTCAAAATAAACCCAATATGTTAAGTCCAAAAGGTCCATTCAAATTATGGGATGAAATAAAAACAAAGACTCAATAAACCAATTTCATAGGGTCCACAAGTCAATATGCAAAGTTGTGATATAATGGTTCAACTAAGCCCACGGAGGCCTAAGGGTCTAAAACCATAAAAAACCTTATATCAATACTATAAATACCTCAACATTTATTATTAAAAGGTACATAATTTATTATATAATTAACTACTTTCAAGTTTTATAACTTACACCTACTTGTTCTGAAACTGATTTGAGTATTGAAAGGTTTTCGTCGAGTCATACAACACTCTAACAACTTTTGTTAATGCAGGTAGTAGCTCACTCAACAATTCAAATTTAACAAAAATATTAGTAAATGAAGTGATATCACATCAAATATATTTTTTTATATTTTAATATTAAAAGTCTATATTATAGTCATAGCCTTTTATACACAACGCGTGTATTTTTTTTTTTGGAATTAAAATAAAAGGAGATAACAAATAAGTGATAAATCAATTATTTGACTAATCAGTAAATATGAAAAATTAGTCGTAAGTTGGTGTCTTGGCCGGCCAAATGGATACCCTTGGAATTCATATTGAATCTCCATCTTTCCCCACTCCGTTGCGCAGACATGCAGGCACGTATAAACTATCAAGGAGTGATACATGAATTTCTTTTCTTGCATATAAAATTTCTGCCTGACTGGAGACAGTTATGGACTCCCACCTCCTCAAAGTCAATAGGCAACAACTTCTCTTTATTTTTGTTCTAATATTTCATATTGCATTTGTATTTTGCATTTTATTTTTACAGATGCACTTCAGATATACAATTTAAAGAAATGTGCAAATAGACGAACGAAGAAATTATACAATAAGGAGGAAAACAAAATGAAATATCAATGTGAAAGTGTGGGTTAGAACTGGTTTATTTCATCTGCTTGTTCTTTTATAGTAATCTTGTTCTGTTTCTTTCTTTTTTCTTTTCTTTTCTTTTGGTTGGTGAGTTGGAGCAATTATATATGTGGTGAAAGGTGGGAAAGAAAATAATTGCCAGGTATGGAAACGGCAATAACTTTTACAAGAAGAAATTAACAGTAGAAGTGATTTTCTGGGAACAGTAATGTTTTTTGGGTTAAAAATCTCTATTCATAAATTTAAGCTGTAAATGAGATAGGACAGAAGTTAAACAGGTAAAGATTCCAGCTGAAGATGAACTTTGTAACAGGTAGATAACTATAAATTACTTCTGATACCAACAGGCCATGTTTTCTGTTTGAATGTGTCATCTCATTGCCATTGCCATTTTCAACCTTCTGTACAAGCTTATTCAGTGCTGGAATCCCAGAGACATTTCACCTTCTAGGACAAAAAAATGGGCACAAAAATCGGCCCTCACTCAAGCTTTCACGCTTTTGTTCCCTTTACATTTGCAGCAGCATTGGGTGCCTCTGCTCACATTGCTGTTTCTGTAACTAAACAAACATGTGTAACCTATCTGTACCTATAAATACAATAAGAAGAAAAGGCTAACTATATCAGCATTCGATAATGGAGGCACCATCATCCAAAAAGGGCCAAACTTTGTAGGCAAAAACTTGTCTTTCTTCCCCGGTAAGCAATGGTCATCTATGCTGCGAAACCAACAGTACACTGAGGCCTACCAGATGCAAGTGGGATATGTATCAGTTAGTGTGCAACTTCAAATGTCTTCTGTGAAAATTTTGAATATGAAATCGCGGAAACGCTTGGAGTATTGTCTGGGGTCAACAGCAGAAATTGAACTTGGATCATATTGGAACGACTTGTATGCATGTTCAAGCTTCTTGCTAATATCATAATCTTGTAGTATGTCTATTATGCCGAGTACTAGGATGACATCATAGTACTCCCCTGTTGGTTCCCCCACCAGCTGAGCCACACCATTATTTCTTCTCGCTGTTAGTTCAGCTCGTGCAGGAACGTACGAACCTAATCTACTTGATGCTGACCTGCTAAAACTCAAATAAATTTTAATGTCAAGCAGTCAGTAAGTTGATTGTTGAATTTAGAAACATCTGATTATGTTCATAGATAATGGACAAGTTGAGTTATGAAAACTGCACGTCTACTCAATAGCAATCAAGAATAGGTTTGGCAAATTCTGAAGATGCCAAGAAGCAAGCAGTTGTACTCTTTTTTTTTTTTTTTGGAGTGACAGGAAACATTCCCTAAATTATTGAGGACCAGGCTGTTACGTGAAATTTGGTCAAGTATTCATCATTTAAACTTAGCAACTGAATAGTGGGAAATAGCTTTTAAGCTCTAAGCACGAAACATTAAACAAAATCAATTAAAATTTTTGAAGAAGTTTGAGAAATTAGGTGGAGAGATGACGAGTAATTGCCAGGAAAACATTACAAAAATTTCACAAAATTTACATTTATAACAAGCATGGTTTACCGGTTAGTATCAAAGAGAGGATCCAAATCCGTCGTGGATAATCGGGGAGCTGCTCCTTCAATAGTTTCGTCTCCATTCCCTACATAATTTGTTGAAAAGTTTCCCATGTAAGAAAGTGTACTTTGGAAAAACAGGAAGAAGCATAGAAGGGGGAGTGATAATGAAAGGTTCATGCATATACCAATGGGAGTTCGAACTTCAGAAACATTAGCCTCTGTATTTAGTGGCTTCCCAGAATGAGACATATCTCTGAAGTGAACGCCAACCAGAAGACTGTAATCCATAATTCTCTCCTGTTCAAGAAAGTCACAGTCTCGGTCCACTTGACTGCACATTCAAACTTTCATCTTACGGAAACATGTATAAGGGGCTAATCATTGAAACTTCTTAACCAAAATTTAAAACATCAGAGTCCAAGTGTACTTGCAAAACTTTTACTGAAATTCATTTCATCCTTATATAAATTAATCTCTTGCATGCCGACTTAATCTTTTCGAGATGATTTGTGCTTTTCTCTTCAAAGATAAAAGCTCTTTTTTTATATGTGATGTCATTAGGCAAAACAGCATTTTACCAATATATGTTGGATATTGCAAAAACAATCAAGGAACGGTTTTAATCTTCTCTGTCTCCAACACCAGGATTTCGTAAGTTGGGACTTAGGAGCAAATTGTCTTGCCGGTAAATGTGCCAGAACGAGACTATAGTTTGATTACCTGCAGAACTCTTGGAACCAAGACTTCTGCAATCGGAAGATGAAATTCAAATCAAGATCCTTGAGGGTGGTTGTTGATTCAATCTCAGATTCAGATTTGTCAGTTAAGCGACCATGAGAAGAACCTTTCAAGTCAAAACGTCTGTGGATGGCATATTCAGTGCAAAACAAATTTCCCATTATGACAAACCGAACCTGCTTATAATTGGCATAATAATGAATTAGAGGCTTTAATATCATGGAAGTTTGTGATGATTCAAATTGATAAATGGAATGTATTCGATCTCACTACCTTCTTTTGTGCAGGACCAGTCATCTTCACACAATGAAGGCCAAAAAATTTGGTTACCAGGGTGTTTTCAAACGCCCGAACATGATTATAATAAGCTGAAAGCATTCTTATAAGCACCTGCTATGGAGTCATGAATTTAAGTACACTTTTATGCAATATAACTTTGAGAACTCTGAAATTACTTTATAAAATGTCTAAATGAATCACATATGGAAAATAAAAATAAAAAGTGCACATGTATGACATTGTAATCAGCAGTAAATATGGTAATTACTCAGAGAATTGAAGATCCTAAATGATTGTATATAGATTAAAATTTGTCCAAATTAATAAATACATGCAAGACATTGTCCAAAACATTTTATTTGAGACTATGCTTCTTCAACTTGGCATCAAGAAATTGGAAAAATAAAGCTGATTTCTATAATCTTAGAATAGCCACGTTCATAAGAACCATGAGGAAATATTCATTTTCATGAGAAATGTCAGTGCTATCATTGGCAATCTAAATTGGAACTCACTTTTACTTCTGACTTCTTCATGGTTTTTATCATGTATCTGTCATCGTTGGTCAAATAAAAGAAGCTTCCACTTTTTCCAGGTGATGAAAGCTCCCGAAGGGCATCATTTCCACATATGGATATCATGTAATCTGCTGGATCCACCTTAAATAATTTTCTAAGCGCCCTGAAAGCAAATTATCATATCTAATCAGGTAATACAGCCATCTTAAGAAATGAAAGAACAAGCCCATTCCTACTCAAAACTAACATTAACAGTTAAAAACACAGAAGAAAATACACACACGCTTGCATAGACACACACACATATGCATGAAAATGTAAAGCACAACACAAGGCAAGAAGTGTCAATATGCTGGAAGACAATCATAGATGAAGTAGCGCATTGCATTGGCTTGCAATCTAATGTGACAGTACCTCACCTGAAAACCGATGGGCAATAATCCTTCCATCTGAATTCACATGATTGGTGAGGTGGAGTATGTTTAGATCCTACTGGAGGAAATCTTGTCCATTTTTTATCCCTGGGATCAAAAGCTGTAGCTTTTAGATCAAGGGATGTAGCTGGAGCAGGTCTTCCAACAGAATGCCTGGATAATGCTAGAAATGAGCTACAAGCAGAAAAATAATAAACAAACAGAAATACAGATCCAGCACAATAATCATATACAATGAGTTGAATTCAATATGATGGGTAATCATTTCTTTCAAGATTTATGTATAACATCTCAAGGGCAACCAAAGTGCGGACACTATCTATGGGAAGTTTCACTAGGGATTGTGCCTAGCTGGTACCTCAAGATCCCTGAAAGAAACCATTACACAGGAAAATTTTGCTGATTAAACCTAAGCCTCTAGCAGAAATCCCCCATTCATCTTCACTTTAAGTGTAGCACGGACAATTAAAGTACGTCAAGAACAAAAAGATCAAACATTGATTCCTTCAGGCAAGCAATTGCTCTTTCATGTTAAACATGGGGTTGTTTGTAGAGAATTTAGATATTGAGAAAACCAAGTGGACCAGAAAGCTTCAGTGAAATGCTTATCTCACAAATAATAAAACGGAATCATAGGTAAGAATATAGTAATGCTATATTCACTTAGATAAGCTTACAAGAGGACAGCATCATTTAATGCTTAAGATACTAGCAACAGCCATCTGAAAATGTTTCACTAGTGGTGCATAAACTACAAAAGAATCCAAGTATCACTTACAGTTCATCTTTTTTCCATATCCATGCCATTGCAAATCACTGAAAACTATTATTTCCTATTTCTTCATTTTAAAATTAAGAGATGTACCATATATGAAAAGTATCCATCTTCATATTCTATACAGAGCATTTGGATTAAAAATGGAAAAAGACATTGATACCTTATTCCTAGCTGCAAATTCAGCATGAGATCATAATTCTTATGGCCTTTGGATATTGTGAGCCCCTGCTTTTTTGTTGGCTTTATTATGATATGAGGTCGTGTATATCCTCTTGACTTATCTAATTCTTCGGTCCCCAGCCCTTCATCTACTTCTCTTCCTGACTCTAAACATTCAGTACTACCATCAAAACTAAAATCAGATTCGGAGCCCAAGCTATACCCAGCATTGCTCAGCCCCCCATCCACGGATGCTCTCCTCATTCTTGCTTCATTTTCTTGACAATTCTTCCCTGCTGAACACTTCTGCAAGTCTTCCCCTTCACAACGCCAATTAACAGTTTTTTGTGAAGGGAATATGGAGATATCCTCACAGGGACTAATCCTACAATCACTTAAAGTCACCAAGTATACTTCCTGAGGATCCCAGTCAAAACTACCTGGCTGGGAACTCGATGGATAATAAGTCCCACTCTGCTCCCTCTGGTCCTTACTCCACACACCTACATAAAAACTTCCATCCACCCACCGGAATGTCCCATTTCCTCTAGGCAATCCATCCTCCCAACTACCATCATACCGATTCCCACTAGCACATATCATTGTTCCATTGCCATTCATCCTGCCACGCCTCCAATGCCCAATGTACTGATTCCCATTGTTCCACTGATACTTCCCCTTACCATCAGGCTGTCCTCGACGCCAGTGCCCCTCATAATGGTCCCCATTGGCATAATTCTGCACTCCCTTACCATGCTTCATGTTATACACCCAAGTGCCTCTATAGGTATCGTCCGATGACCCTGTGTAGATACCCTCACCATCCATGTAACCGTTCTTGAATTGGCCCTCGTAAGTGGCACCAGAGGGCCAACTGAACTTTCCCTTCCCCATAGTCTTGCCTCTGTACCAGTCGCCAACATACATACAGCCATCTGCCCACAAATACTTGCCATGGCCATTGGGGCAGTTGTCTGCCCAGTGGCCAATGTAATTGTCCCAATTGGAGAAGACCTTCTCAACATGACAAACCTCACCAGGATTATGAATGTCATCATCATCCACGTGGGCAACTGACATTGCTGTAAATATGCTATTTGCCCTTCTCTTTGCAGCTGCTCCTGATTTCTTCAATTTTGCTTCCCAGGCCTTGACAATGCCATTCAATCCGTTGCTCATTCTCTCTAAAAAAATCCACCTTTTCACTCTTTCTATCTTCTCCCACCCTCAAGTCCTCATTTTTTGACCTTTTTCCCTTAGCCCAGATCAAAATTTCTTTGTATCAAGGATATGAGCTCCAACAGCAAATCAACACCCATGTTTCCAAACAACCTAAAAGACCAAAAAATGGATAGATACCACAAGCAACTAAAATGTAAGACAATGGCTTGCTTCTGTCTAACTTGTTTTCTGGCTCATTTGATCAAATTAGTATCTTCTTTCATGTGATTTTCAGAAATGGCAGTCTGTAGAAATAAAGAAAAAGGGATCAAAACATTCACAAAATTGAGAACCCAAAATCAAGAACAACAAGAACCTTCTTTATTTCTGATATATTGAAAAGGGTTGGCCTGTCTCCTAGTGATTTTTCCTGAAAATGGGTGTCAAAGATTTTTGAAAAACAAGAGCTGTTTGATTGACAAGAAAAGCAAAAGACAAGAACAAACCAACGACAGTCTTTTTTCTTTTCTCACTGGAATTTACTCTTTTTTTTTAATTATAAAAATTATATGTTTCTTCATTCCTTTTTTTTTTTTTTCTCTTTTTCTTTATTAAATAAAGTTTTAATCTTTTAATTTCTTTGAAACCAAAGATTCAGCAAACATTGTTCTTGGTTTCCGGATTTGGCTCCTAAATGTGCTTACACACCTAACAAATGGAAGGATGATAAAGACAGTGGTGGGTATAATGTGTTTGCCATTTTTGGGTGGCCCTTGCCAGACAATACTTATTAATGCCAATCCTAATTTTAGTTTGTATTACCAACCGAATTATTAAGTGACCTTTATGGCTATTATACACGATATATACACGGATTAAAAAATTTACGATATAGAACACAATCATTATTAAGAAATTTAGATCTAACACAACTGTTAAATAAAAATATACATTTTGTATAAATATATGTACACATAGGTAACATATATATATATATATATATATATATATTTATGTTGATCATTATGTAAAGTATATGTTTAGTATTGGTAATTTGTGGTCAGATTATACATATAGTATTTGTATCTGATGTGTTTCCGATACTATACATAATAATTTTTTAGAGTGTCAATACATTATAGTTTTACAATCTTTTTGTTTCTTTATTCTTTGGTATATTAGCAAAATATATAAAATAAGATTAATATCCCACATCCATTGTGATTTATGAGATATAGTTTGAATATTAATTTGCAAAATGAGTAGTTATTAACATAAGTCATTAGCTTAATATCTCATTTGCGGACTCTTCTTGAGTTTGGGGGGATACATAAATTTTTTTATAATTCTTTAATATGAAACAGCACATTAAATAAGATAATTTTTATCAGTATTAATGATATCCCTATAAATATTGGAGGAGTACTTTTTTTATATGTAATAAGTAGTAATTAGTGATTTGAGGGATGTACCTTCATTTTCTTTTCATTTCTAGTGGGGTATGTTGTATTTTTTTTATGCATTATGACCATTTAAAGGTGCATATGCCCACACCTTTCTGGGTGTCTATTTTTATTTGCAACAAAAGTTTAGAGATAGTTCTACCAACAGATTAATCTCCTTTGTCCTGTCAAACAACTATAAATTTTTTTATTTTTTTTTCAAATTCACTTATTTTAGGACAAAATACACACATCCTCTATACTTTACCTCAAACTTACAAATGAACATTTACCCCCTCTATAAAATATATAAACCCCTATAAATTTCACCAATTGTCAGAAACATCCCACTAAAGTTACAAATATAATATTTATCTCATGAATTAAATATTTGGACGAAATTATACTCATTGTGATGAATTTGTATAGTTATTCATATATTTTATATATTTTGCACCTCAAATTTAATTTTAATTTTTTTAATTATAGAAAATATTAATTAGTAACTTGAGTAATTAAAATTTTAAAAATTAAAGTAATAAAAGAGTATAATAAATATACAAAAAAATATTAAATATGAAAAATTATTTTGACTGTGTGAATTCAAAATAAAGTATAAACTTTTTAATCTAAATGAATTTTGAACTTCTTTGGATATCTCCATTGATATTTAGATATATATATATATATTTAAATTGAGCAAAGATATATTTCAATAAATTTTGGACCCTTTTAAATAAAGATGCATAAATTACTTTTATTCAATTTATATATATATCTAAATTAAGTTAACAAAAATATACTTATTCATCTGTATCCAAAATAGTTCAAATTTATTTAGATTAGATAGTTAATACTTTATTTTGAATTCAAATAATTCAAATATTTTTTTCATGTTTGGTATTTTTTTGTTTTTATACTATTTATTACTTTAGTTTTTTTTAAAAAAAAAAACTGAATTACTTAAGTTACTAATTATTTTCTTAAAAAAATTATAATTTAAAGTATTTTTATATTTAAAATTAAATTTGGGGTACAAAATATATAAAATATATTAAAAATTATATAAATTAAATGCATTGAGTGCAATCTTGTTCAAATATTTAATCCAGATGGGTAAATGTTATAATTATAAGTTCAAGGGTTAATGTTACATTTGTGAATTTTGATGGGTGTTTACGATCAAAGACGAAATTCAAGAGAATTTTACGTATTTTTCTTTTATTTTATTATTATTTTTCTTACACCTGCTACTAAACTTACGATACTGCAAATTGCAGATAAAAATAAAAAAACATGAAGATTTGTGAAATAGCCATTGAAAATGTATCAACCCGACTAAATTTTTTAAACAGGTCGAAAAATAATATACTTGTGTTGATCGGACAAAATCGTGCTTCTATCTAGAAATAAGCATGTAGAATAAAATGTGCATTAAAATTATCGTGTATCATTTTTTTTCTAATCGTTAATTTAATGCAAGGAGATTTTAACATTTATTTGGTAGGCCTCTATTTTGCAGTACTCTAGTTTCATTAATATGTTAGTTAGATTCAACCTTCAACTATAATCATGGGTGAACCAAGGGTGCAATATAGTGTGCTAACCCCTATCATCCATATATCAGTAGTTTAATTTAGTATTTTTATAATTGAATTGATAATCTTGTTGTAGTTTAATTGTTCAATCGATCGAACTGATCCGATTGGTTCAATAAAAATTAATTATATTTTTTATTATATTAATGTAATAAATTAATTATTATATATAAGATAAAAGAGATAAATAATCAAATAAAAAATACGTATAAAGTTCAAAATTCAAATAACCACATACATGTGATTAAATATCAAGTTTAAAATTATTTTTAAAAAAATTAATTTCGATCGATTTTTGATTGATTCTGCCGATTTGATCGGATTTCTTTTTGTCCCAAATTGGACTAGACCGACCATCAATTTATGGTTGAAACAATCAACTGGCCGATCCGACTATATTAAATGGTCACCTTTTCTATAAATTTAAATATCAGAAAGAAGAGATATCATGCTTATTTACGTAGAGGCGCCTTGGTTTTTTTTTTTTTTTTACATAAATCTGAAACACTAAATCCTTTATAATAGATGGATGGTAGTGAAATTTGAATCAAAACTTCTTATTTTACGGGGACTCTAATAATATAATGAATGGTCATTTTATCTTAAAATTTAAACTATTAGAAAAAAGAAAAATATTTAATAATTATTATGTATAACAATACTTATATATATAAATAGTTACAAATATATATTAAAAGAAAAATGTACACCATATACCCCACATTCTATTACATTACTATATTTGGCTAAGACCTTATTTAATTTGCAGATAAAATTTACAATAGGAAAAAGAAACACTTACATGCCCCCCACATTCTATTACTTTAACCTTGTTTTGCCAATCTACACAAACTTTTGACAATAACATCAAAGTGGCATTTATTTATAAGATAAAATATTAAAGATTGGAAAGAAAGAAGCCTGTCATTTTCTTCCTCCCCTTATGATACAATTTTTATTTTTCCAATATCCATTTAGTTTTTTTTTTCTTTTTTTTGTCTCCTCTTTTTCCTTTCGACTGTCTTACTTTCGAATTAAAAAGGGTTCAAATTATTTACAGGTTTACAAACACTATTATTTTAGAAATTACTTAAGTAATTTCAAAAAACAATCATGCGTTTAAGTTTCCACTTTACAAAAAAATGTATCTTTAATGCTAAATATAAATACAATATTTGATGAAAATCTCTTTCTTCTTAAATTTGGTATTCATCAGATATGCGTAATAATATTTAATTCACGAACTAATATCATTTGTAAAAGGGAAAAAAAATGTAAAGATAATTTAATCAAATAATTGAAATCAAGTAGTGGAAGAACGCGGCTAAAGAAGTAATCGCGTTGCCTTTTATTTTAGGACAAGTAACCAATGGAACCCACAACAAGAGAAAAGATGGAAAAAGGTCGTAGTTGTCCTTTTGGAGACAGCTCACTCATTAGTGCATAATAATGATGATACTTACTTATTTCTATGAATGCGAGTCTTAATAACGAGATGGAGAGATGGAGACAGTCATTTTATAATATTTTATTATTTATATAGCCAATTGACCTCTGAGTAAGATAGATGGATAAATTGTTAAGATTCGTTTACTTACCTCGATGGGATAAGTTTTAATATTAGTTAATATATCATAACTATGTTTGATTTGTAAATTTAATCTATCATATTTAGAATGTAAATAAAGTAATTAATGTTTAAACTATTTTTTTTATTTTTAAAATTTTTACACTAATTTATTTATTATTGATCAATCAGTGTAATCGAATAATATTTAGACACTGAAAATATAAAATTTGGGCTCAACATATATCGTAATATTACGTGTGCTGTAATATAATATTTATATTTTGTCGAAAAACACATAGGTACTACATTTAGGTAAATTTTAGACTCTAATTAATTTGAAATATAACAATTAAGCGCTACATTTAACCCTGTTTGAAGCTATATATATATATATGTGGGTTAATTTATTCATATATAACTTAATACAAATTAGAATTTTTATTTGAATAATGGATCACACCTTCTAGGTAGGTGTGATCCATTATCAAGAATGGATGTTCAACATGTACTACCGAATCAAAGCATTTTCATGAACTCTGATTTTTCAACTAAACACAAATTTAAGCTTGATTATACATATATCACACTATAATTAAACCTACCAAATAAGGCCTTAGTGTATTTCGAAACAATCCACACAATACATTTGCATAATCCACAAATCAATGATGGCGACAAACTTAGATTATCGAATCCAAGACTAGCCAAAATAAAAAATCAGTCAAGCTTCTCACAACTAATTTTTTTATTGAATGCTTATAGTTAGAAGGAACTTAATCAGTGAGTTTTAGGAGTTCGTGCAATAGCAACAACCATAAGCTCATCAGTACTAGTCAATTTAGATACATCGATTGGGATAAATTAGGTTTTATGTACGCTACAAGAAAAACTTATATTAGTGATCAAATATTGATTAATAACGTTAAAATTATCATAATCGATACGTTTTCACAAATACTCTAATGATTTAGGACAAGTATATAAATGTGTTTTTGTAGGGTAAATTAGGTTGTATATACACTACACAAAAAAAAAATTATATTAGCAATCGAATATTAATTGATAACATTAAAATTATCATAAATGATAGGTTCATGTAAACACTTTTTTTTAATCGAGGACAAGTATGTTTGGTTTTAAATTCTCTCCCTATTTTCATTCTCAATTTATTATCTTAGAATAAAATCAAATATATATGATGTTTTTTAATACATGTTCCCCCGGGTACACACATACTCCAATATATTATCTCATAACACATTATCCAAGAACATAAAAGGAAAAAAAAATGGTAAATTTAAAAATTTGCTGCATATTTGCTGATGGGGACTAGCAATCCACCTTCTTTGTTGTTTCTGGGTAAATAGCAATCTTGGCTTTGTTTGGTTCTACGTTTTGGATGACAAATTCAAACTCAAAAAGTCAAAAATGGATTTGTAAGTTTCTTACAACATTTTTTGGTTACAAACTCAAAACACACAAAGTCGTTCTTTAAAATACATTTTCCAATAAATTAACTCCCTTTGTTTTACTCTTTCTTTTGGTCTCTTCATAGTTAAGCTTCCATCCACCCACATATTATTTTTCTCTTTCTTTTACACATAAAATATAATAAAGTACCACAACACAAATTAAATAATTATTTCATCATCCACATAATTATTGTTAAAATTTGTATTATTAATGCATAATTAACCCATGATTACATAACATCGGATCAATCCCACCTATATCGCCTGGAATGACAAATGACTTCAAATTTAACACTATTTGAAAGTAAAATCAAATATATTTTTGTTTTGATCCATCTTTTAAAAACAACTCATCCATATTGAACCAAACGAGAGTCTTAGGGCTTGTTTGAAATTAGTTCGATTCCACTTTCACAAAAAATACTAAAAAGATTTATTTTTTAAAAATATATAAAAATTTTAATATATGTTTGATTTTAGTTTTAAGAGAGAAAAATGCTACTGTAGATGTCATATTTTATCTAATTAGTAATGTCATATTATTATTAAATTAGCATAATGATTGAATGATGTAAATATATAATTTTTTTATTAATAATATGATTTCAATATATTATAAAATATATATAAATATATATGTTTATATATATATATGTATAATGATTATGATTTTTTTATAATATTTTGGGAATTGATGAAAATGATTTTGGAGGATTTAAAATTTGGAATCGAATTGAATGCAACCAAAACCTTAAGACTTGGGATTAGAAAATCTCACACTTTAGTTGGTAGAATGTTTTTGTCTACTTCACGAAGCAACATAGGTTGATCTTTCTAATGCCATCCTCCAACTAGGACAATTAATTTAACCAAGATGCAATGCCAAGGTCACTTGGTTTGTAAGCTTATATTTGAGTTATACCAAATTAAACGAACATAATTTAATTTTTTCATACCTATTTTAATAATATATTATTATTTTTAAATAATAAAATCTTTAATCTGAACCGGCCCCATACAATTTTGAAGAAAAAGAAAAAAAAAAGTGGAGAAAATTTCAAACTTGTTTATTTAAACAAGGAAAAATTACGAAAACTATCATTGAGATTTGACTTATTTAAAAAAACACCCTTCATAATTTGTAAATTATAAATATATTTTTTATATTTTTTTTTATTTTGCAAGCTGCACCTAATGAGAGGGATACTTCTAATTTTAAAACAAATCTCAATAAGTAATAATAATTTTTAAAAGACAATTGAATTTTTTTATAATTAAATTAGATTTTAGGAGTAATTTTTATAATTTACCTTTTAAACAAAAAGTATAGGTGAGATAAAGGGAATACATTAATTTCAATCATTATAATACCTATATAGAGATGCATTTTTTTTCTTTCATCCTTCCACATTTATTCATTATTTTCTTTCTTTTCCTCTTCGTTACCATAAAAAAAAAAAATGTAGCTATAAGTGGTCATGAGACGGGCATGAATAGATTTGGGTTAAATTTAAATTTCTTTTGGAAGCTCAAGGCCTGCCTAATTAAACTACGCTTTCAAATTTTTTAATATGAAAATAAAATTGAAAAATAGTGTAGACGATCAAATATCGATATCCCTTTGAACAATATCAACTTTTAGATGTCTAAATAATTAAAAATATCATGAGAAGTTTAAGAGTATATTTGGAATTACTTTTCAAATAAACTTTTAAATATAAAAATTCATTTGAAATTTTTTTAAGAATTTGGTGGTTTATATTAAATGAATTTTTAGAATAATTCATGTTCTAAAAAGTCCATTTTAGAGAAGTAAAAATAGATTGTTTCTCAAAATCTATTTCCTGCATTTTTATTTAAATGTTACTAAAAAATTGGTATTTTTTTTTATTCCCTCTCTTTCAATCTAAATTACCTATATTAACATCACTCTAATACTTTTTTTACATTGAAAGCTCTTTGAACTACGTTTATCTTTTTATTTTAAAATTTTACACAAGTACAGATTAAGTTTTTTCATTGTACAACTTCTTTTTTCTTGGGTTGTACACCTTTATTAGTGTAAGGATATCACCAATTAATTGAAATTGAGATAATTTTTAATTTAATAAAATTGAAAACTCAATTTATTATATAATTAAATTTGCAAACTCATTTCATTATACAATATGTATTTCATGCTCTATTTTTTTAAATTTGATATTATTTGTATTTTTGCTTATTTGATTTATTTTTTACAACACATCATGTATTCTTCTTTTCCATTTAGATTTCTCAAATTCATTTACTCTACTTTTAACAACAATATTATATTTTTGAAAAAATGATATTAGAATAGTTGTTAATTTTAATTAAGTAAAAATTGAATCATCAATCTTGAAAGAGAAAATAAAACCATGAGTTAGTACTTTTTTCATTAATTTGATTTGCGAATTTTCTTTGAACAGTTCTACAAAAAAATATAAATTAATAATTTACAAAAAATATAACATTATAACTTATTAAAGTATTGTTAAAAAAAAATGTAGCGATTTGAGATTTCATATGCCGTAGAATCAAATTTTAATATACATAGAGCAATATTGTTAAATATATGTTAAAAATGCACTTTTCAACTAATTTATCAAACATAGTTGCATGTGAAAAATAAATTTCTAATTTTTAATCACTTTCTTGAAATAGGTTTCACTAAACATATGTTAATAATGAAAAAAAAAAGTTGATTTTTATTATAAAAGTGCTCACAAATATGCACTAAATATTCGAAAGACCAACGATAAGCATGAATTATATGACTTAAAATTAGCTACAACACTTGACAATTGTTAAAATAGTGAGTTGGTTGCATGGCACCCGGGTTATCTTAGGAGGTTATAAAGCTCCGCCTTCCGTGATAATCATAATTATTAATGTGGTGGAACTCATGTGTATTGTACATAAACAAATGGTAGCAATTATTTGAAATTTGAAGTTTCGAGACCTTTTAAGAATTACACGATGGGTTCCTGTCCAAGTCCATCAAGACCTTACACTTTATCTTTAAACAAGATAAAACAATTGTTCAGTTCAATTGGAGCTACAATTTCACATACTTATGGTGAAGGAAATGCAGTTTTTGATCTTCTACTGAACATGCTTGTGATAAGGGAGCATCGTTGGTGCTAATTGGAAGGCCAAAAGGACTTATGCTTTCGAAGAAATTAGGGTTTCCATCTTTCCGATTCTTCTAAAATCTTACTCAAATTCATCACTCCTCTATTCTTTTTAGGATCTCCCAATAGAAATCTTTATTTCCTAAAATGAATTTTTTTCTCAAAAATACCCTCTCATTTGAAGCAAAGCAATGATGTGATACTTTAACTTTCAATCATTATTCTTGAGGGCAACAATATAAACATACATAAAACTTTCAATTTTTCAACTCTCATCTAAACTCCCAATCACGTCAAACTAGGTACTTAAAATGGGACGACGGAGTATATTTTTCACATTAACCATAACTGTACGACGGTTTTCTAGATTAACAAACGAATAGGGGTACGAGCCCATCCCCTGCTAACCAAGATGCCTCACAGAAAAAAAGTACGTGAAAACTCATTGAATTGTGAGTACATCTAGAAGTCATGAATTTTCATAAGTTACAAACAAAGAAAGTGAGAATTCATCAACATACTTTCTGTTCAAAAGAGAGTTGCAAGGAGAACCAGATGTGAACAACTTACATATGCAATCAATAAGTTCGAAATTTGTAAAAATATGTATAAGAAAGAAAGTACAACAAGGATTAAGGCAAATAGTATACATTTCTCGTTTCATCTCAAACAATGTTAATTTGATGAATTTTCAAGAAAATGTAGCTATGACCATGCATTTAATATCTTTTCCATCTCTAAGAAAGTATAAGTTAGAATCAAGATTAACATTCGTCATTTTCAGTATCTGGGGGCGCATTATTCACACTTACCTTGGAGTCTCAGTGTGAATACATACAATGATAAGAGAACTTCTTTCAAGTTCTCCTTGGTTGAATCATCAATCAAGTTTCTGTCGCTATCAAATTTTGCAGGAGGTTGGTGTGCGTTGAGAAAAAACTCTGGCTTATTGATGAAATGAAGATCAAGGTAAACACCAATCTGGCGGAGATGATATTGTGATTGTCGCCCATGAGAGCCTCCCGCTGCGCTCACCACTGCAGCGGCTTTATCAGCCCAAACATTTGGTGGCCTAGATGCCCAATCAATTGCATTTTTCAGAGGCCCTTGTACATTAAATGATGAAGTTTTAGCTAGGCATAGTAGAAATAATCCCCATTAAGGCATCATGTATGTGAGAATGCAGCAATTTAATGCAACTACCAAGAAAATCCTGAGGCATAAAATGTCTTCCATCAGAACTATGGGGTAACACATTTGTGGGCTATATACACAACTTTCCTCAATGCAAAATCATTTGGCAGTTCTGATTTATCAAAGATGATGATTATAAAGCTTTCCATATTAGGTGCAGCCACCACTGATAAAATTTATTAATCTTCTTATTTCCATTATTTCTATTCTGATTCTCTTTTCTCTCTACCTCTTGAATGAGATTGCCAAGAAAATGCTTTCTACTACTGCACAATTTATCAATATAATGCAAGTCCCATGCCTTTGTAGGCGGATATATGGCTCCTTCCTATTCTATATCTTCAACCAATTAAATCAAACCACAAGACGCAGAAAATAGGTGAAGCACCAGTGAATTCTTGAAAAGATGTTGTACCAAAAATTAAGAAAAAACTTCTACACATCCCTCTTCCCATTATCTCATTTCAAAGCCTTCTATGTGTGCGGTTGGGATTATTTTTTCTTTACATAATTAAAGTTATTATCATTTTTCTGGAGACGGAAGGGGAGATGGTGCTATCCTTTTTTTTTGGCATAAATAAGATGGTGCTATCTTGTAGCAATAAACTTTCAAACTTAGCCATGGCCCACGGCAACAAACAACTATGAAATTAGCTATTGCTTCAGCTACAACACCTAAGTCTTGTTCCTTTTCTTTTCCTGTTTTTACTCCTTACCTGTTTTTCTGACAATGTTCTAATAGAAGCCACTAGACGAGGTACTTATGTTTCGAAAAGTTTGTTAACACATGATTATATTATCTTTCAACTGATAAGAACAAATCATTGCCTCAGACCTACAAAAGTATATAGTATTAAATTTCTCCTCATAAGGTGGACATGCTTTGCATCTCAGCTATGAAACTCATCAGAACCTTTTGTTAATTATTAGCAAAGAAATTTAAAAACCATATTAAATCATGATGAGCTTCATATAAATGACAACATGAATTCATAGTGAACTTAATACCAAACCACAAACATACAAATCCAAATCAAGCATAAAGCAAAACTGTGACCGGCTCATTCAGTTGGAAAGAGATAAGTTTTTGTTTTAGTACCACTGACAGAGTAATTGTAATCAGGTGAAGCGAAGAGTACGCTATGAGCAGCAAGAATTTTCAGCCGAAAAGCCTCCACGACTGGGGGTAAGTCCTATTTACCTCAAGATCTGTGTTGAGAAATGGTAATGGCGATATGTCGACATACTCTATCTCCAAACCGTTAATTGACTTTGCTATCTCCATAGCTAAATCACGATCAATTCAAGGCACGAACAGCAACCCAAAAACCACCACCATATCAAAACAGATCAGCTTAGCAATATGTAAGTGTATACTTCAATTTCTTCAAGAAGAGCAAAATTTGTAATAAAAAACTCAGTATACACACGAACTATCCATTTTAATGCATTCATAATTTATAAAGAACATATATATGTATGTTGTACTAACTCGTGCATCATCAGTCAGCAACTCTTTTATTAGTACGCAGTATATTATGCTGCAAAAATTGTACCTTTCTCAGGCAAGAAATGATTAAACATGTCTTTCTATCCAATCACCTTTAAACTCTTAAGATAAAGTAGTTTCCAATTCAATAGAGCAACACAAATTCATTGCACAAATTATTTCCAGGTTCATTTCATCCTAACAAAAAACTGAAACATGCAAGAATTGCTTACAACCCACGAAGCAGAAGGACTAAACAACGATGCAGCACGACAGACAAGCAAGATGACATGGGCCCAGTTTAGAACAAGGAAAAATACAATAGTCTCTGCTTCTGCTTGCTGGCGGAGTGTGGCGCAACTTATCCAGCAGAATGTACAACAGTGAAGCGTAGTATAAAACAGAATATACAGAGAATGCAAGGAGGAGTTACCGGCACGGAGGAGGCTGCGATTGAAGGAGCCTTTGCGGAGGGAACCGCAGAGAGCAACAACTTTGATAACTGGTGGAGCTGCTGCTACTTCAGCCATGTCTACCTTTCAATGGGACCCAAAATCAAACAAGTAGCGAGCACACGGATACATAAATCTATGCAGTTGAGTCTTTCAATGTGGGTAAGGGAATCTATAGAGATAGACTGGAATATTTCCAACTTGATTTAATTTTGGATTTGAAAGGTGACCATAGTTAGGTAAAAATATAATAGAGGGTACAATTCATTAAATCCAATTAACAGACCTAGGGAAAAGGAAAACTATTAGTTAATCATGGTCTTAATTTGTCACATGTGATGGTCTCAATTATATTTTAAGTCGAATAACTATGTTCAAGAGGCCAGGTGAATCAAGTCCATAGGCTTACAAGGTTTTAATGGTTCATGGACCATAGTGGCTCATTAGTTATTTGATATTTATAGCTACTTTTCACCTATGTCTTTATTATAATTTGATCGTCGATAATTTTTGTTAGACTTTCTTGATACACCTAACTGTTTATTTAAATTGTGGATGAACCCACCTAATAATTGATAGATGACGAAAAGTTAACTTACGAGAATCGAATACCTCACCGAATCAATATGGTAAAATTGTTAGTAAATATTTACAACTTAAGAAGTTTTGGTTTTGAATTTCGACAAAATTATGTGTATTATTAATTTGTTTTTATAATAAAATTTTCATACTATTGTATGCAATATAGAGATTTATTAATTGTATTTAATTAATTTTTATATAATTAATAATATAACATATTGATCCTCAAAATATTTATGGTCATGTATTGTAACAGTTTACCCCATCTTCATTTAAATATGTTAATAATTTAAAGAATTACAAGATTAAACTATCCACGTACCTTCTAGAAGTTAATAGCTACTTGATGGGAACAAAATGTATTCAACTCTTGAATTGTGAAGATTAAATCTTTCACTAGCCCCCAAGACCAAAACTGTTTATGAATTTAAAGACCAAAATTATAAGTTTTTTTTCATCAAGTTTTTTTTTTTTTTGTCAAACTCAATTCCTCCAACGGATGATAAGTTAATGGAGTGTAACCCTTCTTACCAATGAGAAGTTATTTGAGCATACCTAGATGTACCGTGGCATTTGCAAAATAATTTAGAAAATTTGAGTAATTTTTTAGGACAATCTTAATTATCTATGTAGTTGAACTCAAGTAGCATCTACCACCTTTACTTGTCTATGTAGTAGAACTCAAGTAGGTCTATCATTACAAATCTTTTGTTTAAAATCTTAATTCTAATGGTCAGTTATTTGGGACCTCCAAATGTAGGAATTCCCATGTGAAAAAAAAAATATATTTTTTTTTTAAGGTGACCACAACTGCGAAAAATCTAATTATTTTTTATTTTTTACTTCAACCGATATACCTCACCATTATTTAATTAGCTAAACATGTAGGTAAATTTTGTTTAATTTTCTCGGTTTCATTGCGAAACATCATCTCAGTTGACAATCTTTCAGGTACTGTTCAAAGTTTTTCCTTTCACCGTAGGTAAAATAGTTCTTATCCACTGTCATCAAGGAAATTTTACAGCAACAAAGATTATACAATAATAGTGCTATCAAATTTCTTTTAACAGTTTCCCATTACTTGGATATGAAGATAAAATCTCAGCTAGGATTAGTAGAAAAACTCGTACTTTCCTCATTTGATATTTGACAATGTGAGATTGAGGAACTCAAGGATTTGTTGGGGCCGACGCAGATAAGATGAGAGTGGGGTTGAGAATCATGAGCAGCTAAAATTTGGGAGGAAATCTAGAGATGATATGTAAAAAGATGAGATTTTTTTTTTCTTTTTAATTAAAAATCTCTATGTAAAAAAATGAGATTCTCTTCTTTTTTTTATTAAAAAGAACGATGATGCTGGTTGGTTTCAACTCCCCTCCAATTAATAAAAAAAATAACAGGTCAAGTAATAGTCAAATATATTTATAATATAAATATAAAAAATATATATAACTATATTAGAATATTAAATAAAATAAATTAAAAGTTCGAGAATGGATCACAGGCTATAAATGAAGATAACTAGGCCCAATATCGATTTGAAAAAAAAAATTAAATTTGAATATTATTCAAGCCACCTTGATTTGTTTGTACTCCTAATCAATCCCACCTCCAGATTTTTATAACCAATTCTCCCTAAACTAGATATATGTTGGAACTCAGACCTATAACTCATCAGAATCTTGTGTTAATAATGAGCAAGAAATGTTTTGTACAACCAAGATGAGCTTCATGTAAATGCCAACATTGATTCATAGTGAACTTGATAAGAAATGTACAAATGTAAAACTCCAAATGGATGCATAGAATAAATCCTACAAAAACACTTGAAAATTTTCTAAAACTTGCTTGAAAATTAACATCTCAAAGATACTCAAATTATTGGTGTAAAGTTGATGTAATATCCTCTTAATGAAAAAGAATATTTCAATATGATATATTCGAAAGCCCCCAATGTGATAGAGCGTCATTGGCTTGTTGGAAGCATAGTGGGGCATTTTAAAAGTTCATTCATCTTATCCGATAAATGTCCAAAATCGAATCATTATGGCATGTACTTTGATATATAATCTTATTAGATTATGAAATGCTAGTAGATCCTTTAGTACATCTTGTAAAATATGTCGGTGAAAATAATGATCATAAAGACAATTCAGAGTTTGTAGACAATGTTGAATTCATCCAATGAATGGATGATTTGGAGAGATAATTTAGCATATTCGATGTTAAATGAGTGGAGGGATTCTTTCTTAGCTTCAACTTTTTAATAAGTAATATATACATATTCAGACGAAATGTACACTTTTATGTTGTTATTGATTTTATGTTTAACTTATTGATGTATTAGCTTAGTATTGATGTAACACTTGTATTTGGGTTGTCATAATTTGATGTTTTGGAATCTCTCAATTAGTGGCCACCATTGTTATTCAGATCAGGAAAACTCACAATTGGTCATTTAAGTATGATGCTCTGCTTAATCTAAGTTAAATAGTTTGAAAGTTTGATAGATATAAACTTAAATATATATGTTGGTTTTATTTGTTCAAGTTTTTCGTCATGGAGCTGCTCAAGGAGTCAGGGAAGTAGACGTAAAGGCAAAAAAACTGATACGTTTCGACGAAGTTGGAGTCAAAGGGAAGAGGAGGTCCTTATTGCTTTCCATAAGGATATAGTGGCTAATGGGTGGAAAAAGAAGATAATGGTTTTAGAATCGATTACTTGCAAGCCATGGCTAAAGTCTTTCCCAACACAGAACCAAACCTCATAGCAATTCCCCACATCAACTCCAAAATTTATATTTGAAAAGAAAACAATGGTTCTCTCCATACAATGCTTTCCAGTGGGATGGAACAATATGCATGAGAGACTTATGTGAAGGAAAGTATACTTTTAATTTCTCTAATTTTTTTATTTGTAAAAGGGTCATTTTAAAATATATATATATATATATATATATCGATAAATTGAATGTGTCAGAAATGATGTTCTCTGGATGCTTAGCCTATGTTTTGTCAAAAACTTTTTCATTGTATTTGTTTTAGTTGGGCTTGTCAACTCTAGTGTCTTGTGGTTATGTTGTTCTAATGTATGTTTATCGTGACTGCTTCTATTAAGCATTCTGAATAGATTCATTTGAACTTTTTGCCCCTTAGGTTATGGTCACATAATTATTCTATGCATTGTTAATTAGGTAATGGTTTTGGTTTGTGAGGTTAATATGTGGGGTGTTAAGACTTCATGTAGGTGATTATATTAAGTCTAAATTATAGATTCATGCAGAATTATTTTTTTTTTAGACGGATTGGTGTAGGCAGGTCCTTGGCAGATTACTTTGTTGTACACTGATTGAGAAAATCGTCGCTGGTTGCAATGGCATCATTATTCTTGAGAACACATTCAAATTAAATAAACACAACACATTGAACATTTGGTGATGGTGATACGACCGTCATAAGTGCACAATAAAATAAACTAAAACTAGCAGCACTAGCACTGACAACATCATACACAAATACATAGAAGAAGACAAATAAAAGGTGTCACACTAGAAACAATTTTAAAATTTAATTTATTAGAAATATCTAATAAATCATATCAATAAGATCGCGATAAAAAAAATAAATGATATTCATATAATATAAAATTACGTAGAAATTTTTAAGTGGTTCAATAAATTTGCTTATATTCACAACAGTTTTCGTTCTTTCACTAATAGAGAATTTTTCGGTACAAGAAAAATAAACCGTTAAATTTTATGTCCAAACTCAATAAAAGAAAATTCTCATACAATCACTCTAATAGTTACCAAAAAATATTCTCTCAACCCTTTTATATTACCCCAAAAGAAAAAACTTCAAGTGTTTTCCTACACCTATCATAATTTAACTATAACAAATTATTCTTCCTATATGCCTACACTTTATTTTTCCTTCGGCCTTAGTTGAATACCAAACTCTCTCTCTTTGGTTTTCTCTTGATGTATTTTGAGTCTCACCTATCCTCCCTTTTTATAGACAGAACTAATGGGACAATGCGCTGAAAATTTCTCCTCCTTTTGATTGAGTGAGCTAGCAACTTTTGACAAAAGAATGAGGCGCCGAAAGTCATCACATTCTTTTGACTTGAAGACAAATTAACTCAATTTTCTATATTTTATTATTTTGTGGGGGATTACATTACCTAACAAATCTCCATCTCCACCACAAAATAATTTTATCCGCAAATTAGAATATCAAACACCATTGGACTTCAATCAACTCACTGCACATGCCAAATCAGTAAGGTTCTAACTCCACCTAATTCAAGTCGGCCAATACACACGTGCAACCCAATCAATACCACTAGTTAACCGCCAAGAGGGACAACCTCAATCTATCCTTTCGCCCAACAGGATTTTCCTCACACCCGTTTACTCTCTGGAAGCCTTCTAGCATGCTCCACTTCTAGTCATCATTTGAGGTCACCAGATTATACAAATTTCCATATTTCTCTCATATCATTAGCACCCTCCCTCCACGTGTGACTTTCAAGACTCCACCTCTAATTGAATACTCACAGCCCCTATAATCCAACTGGCTCAAGGAAATTAGATTTCTTCGCATATTTGGGACATAGGTCATACCACCCATAGTACGATTCACTTTATCAACCATCTTGATTTTCACTTTTTCAAATCTCATGATTTACAAGTAGAACCATCATCCAAAGATAAAGTACTTGTCATTTTCAATTAAAGTGAATCAAAATAATCCTTTTTGGAGCACACATGCATTACTCATCCCGAATTTAAAGTCCATTCATCTCGAGAAGAAGAATCCGTATGTATGGAGACTGTGAGAATATCTTCATCGTACATCTCTGCTATTGCTAAATTATTGTTGCTACCTTTACCATCTTTGTTCTTCCTTTTTCTCTTGAAGTGGCCCTCTTCTTGACATTCAAAGCAGACATTGCCCTTTCTCCAAAGGCTTTCTCCTGGCCTTTGGACCTAATTTGTTGTTCATAGATCCATCATCAGATTTTCTCTCATTTCGATTCATGCCCTGAGCAACCAAAGCAAATTCTTGTCCTACCTCATGGTTTACCTTTTTTTATTTTTCATGGGACAACAATGATGCTTTCACATACTCCAAGTCCATTGTATCTTTCTGGCATAACAACGTCATCACTAGACCATCATATGGACATGAGAGTGAGGTAAGAAGTAAAAGAGATTTATCTTCTTTCTCAATCTTCATATCAATTTTCCACAATTAATCCACTAATTCATTTAATTGGCTCATATGATACGTAAGACTCTCACCTTCCTACATCTTCAACCTATACAATTGCCGCTTTAGAAATAACTTTATGGACAAATTTTTTCTGATATACAAGTTCTTCAATTTTGCCCACAGTTTTGGTGTCAAATCTTCAAAATCATCATCCACAACATTATTGATAATGTTGTCCGCAATACAAAGTCAAATCATGTTAACACAATGCGATTCCAAATCTTCCCACTGTGCATCTTTCATACCTTCTGATTTTTTCTCATTTCCCTTCAACGCCACTACTAGGCCCTATTAAATTAGGAGGTTATTCACTTTTCTTTGACTAATAGTGAAATTCCCTTTGTCGTCAAATTGTTACACCTTGAATAGATTTATCATCGACACGTCGTCCATCCTAATAAATTAAATCTCAATATTTTGCCTCAATCGAATAGCTCTGATACCACTTGTTGGGCACAACGGAAGTAATTGGGAATTCGAGATTTGATTTATTAGCAATATCCAGCAAATCACACCAACAAGATGATGACAAAAAAAAAATGATACCAACAGAATATAAAATTGCACAGAGATTTTTACGTGGTTCGACACATTTGCCTATGCCCACGAGAATTCTTGTTCTTCCACTAATAGAGAATTTTTCGGTACAAAAAAAATACATCCTTGAGTTTTATACCCCAACTCAAGAAAAGAAAATCTTTGTACAACCACTCTAATATTTACCAAAGAACACTTTTCCAAACCTTTTGTATTGTCCCAAAAGAAAAAATCTCAACTGTTTTCACACATCTATCATAATTTGACTATAACAAATTGTTCTTTCTTAGTGCCTACACTCCATTTTTCTTTTGGCTTTAATCGGATGCCAAACGCTCTCTCTTTATTTTTCTCTGTGTTTGATATATTTTGAGTTTCACATATCCTCCCTTTTTATAGACAGAACCAAATGGACAATGCGTTGAAAATTTCTCCTCATTTCGACCGACTAAGCTGTCAACTTTTGATAAAAAAATAAAACGCCGAAAACTATCTCATTCTTTTAATTTAATACAAATTAATGGAAGACAAATTAACTTTCTTTTTTATATTTTATTATTTTGGGGGATTACATTACCTAACAAAAGTAAGCACACCTTAATAAAATCAACTTCATGACTGACATTACAGAACAACTTGGAAGGCACTGCCACACAAACAAGTAAAAAACCCAGTAAGGCTTTGTCAATGTTAGAAGCAGTTGATGAAACAACGCATTCAGATGGGGTACCCTGGCCTGTCTCGCTTGGACCGTAGTTATGTTTAGCTTTTTTTCTTTTTGGACCAAAAAAGTACATTGACAGAAATAGGTTGCTGGAGTGCTCATCAGTTAATGCAACAACTCCTGAATCAACTTCCACACCTTCTTCATGAGCATTATGAGGCACCACAACATGATTGCTAGTGAAATCATCTTCATAGAAGGAGCTTTATTTTACTTCATCTCTGCCGCACACTTGATACTCCTCAGGTTTTTCAAATATCATGACAGACCGAATCCCAAGTTGATTCCCCTTTCCTCCTATAAGCTTTAGAATGTGACATGGCATGTAATCCAGATAAGAAAAAGAATATTAATGACGTACATATTACTAGGCAAGTGGGAAAACAAGGGAATATTTTTTTCTTTTATGAGCCTATTTAGTAGGCACCATGAATCTTACCTTAAACCAAGTACTTTAGCAGTCCACTAGCGCATGAATAGTAATAGCAGTCCTTTTCCAATGCACTCCATAAGTAACCAGAATGCACCGAAAAATGTGGTGCCTTTTGAATAATTTCTTGTATCGTCCGACTGCCACTTTGAAAGAGTGGTTTGTTCCAAATCTTGCATTCACATTAGCTCGAGCTATGTATGTTCAACTTTCCACATTGGATATTCCTCGTCTTAGCTTCATGTTCTAGTGACAGAATGAAGACCTAATTCATTTTCATAGTCAAATTTGGGGTATGGAATATAGTTTTATCGTGAAAGCACTACTTGATTATTGCTCATTATTATTTGCAAACAATAACTGTGTGATATACACGCAAGAGAATTGACTGTTTTTCTACAACTTGTGTGTAACTTCTTTTTGGTATCTAATGATGTCTATCCTTGAACATAGAAGGGCTATATTTTTTCTACAATATCATTTGAACCAGACAAAGAGGGTGTGCAAAGAGGATAGGAGAATCACCAACCATATCTTTTATTTGTCTCTTTGAAAGAAGTGCTTTATCAGTAAATGGCAAACCGCAACATCTCTTCCAACATAATTTGGAGTTGAAAGAAGCAGCATTTTATAACAAGGAAAATTCAACAGGTTATTGAGTGTTCAAGTTAAATTTAACTTATATGACTTACATATTGTCATATCATGGGTATTTACCCTGAAATATAAGGACCTTAAAATAA
Organism: Paulownia fortunei; assembly: GCA_019321725.1. Classification (NCBI taxonomy): domain Eukaryota; kingdom Viridiplantae; phylum Streptophyta; class Magnoliopsida; order Lamiales; family Paulowniaceae; genus Paulownia; species Paulownia fortunei. Next base: position 7,582,688 of record CM033106.1, read on the forward strand.
TTCACTCCGACGTACATAAGGAATGTGTGAAGGTATGTGTGAACGCCTATCTTGATGAGTTATCACCCAAGCATGTTTTTCATTTTCCACTGAATTTCAATTACATATGTGGCGATGAGATAGAGGAAATGGAAACAACTTGAGAAGGCGTATAAATGTCTTCAGCCTAGATGCATTTATTGTCAGCACCAAGATTTCTCAGCGCATATAACAGAACCAACCCAAATTATAGCGTTGCTAAGGTAGTAAGTTTACTGCAAGCTGCAAGTTGCCACTGTTTCCAGACGGAGGCACTAAGCTTTGAACTTAAACTTGTTATTCATTTAACCACACAAGTTTTACATAAACTAGAATTTAGAAATTAAAAGGGGGAATTACAAAAATTACCTTAGGTTTGAACTATTTATAAAAAAATCCATCTAACTTTATAGATTATAAATATCCCCTTGACATTTTTTTGTATTTTACAAATTGTACCTATTGAGGGAGTATTTGTAAACTAAATACAAATCTCAAGAGGATATTTGTAATACCTCAACGGGGTAATTGTGTAATTGTAATTTCAAAAGATAATTGAATTTTTTTATAATTAGGCTAAACTACAGGGGTAATTTTTTTAACTTCACCCTAATTAAAATGGTATAGCAGCTTTATCTTGTTTAGGTAATATCTCAATATACTACTTCTGCCAACAAAGAAGGAAAAAAAAAAAGACTGCTAAAGACTGCTACATCTGAACAAGCAAGGCTGCCTAAGAGGAAATGTCATTGAGGTATTTGAATTGAAGAAAAAACTATCATGTATAGCCAACTATAAGGCTGTGAAAACTGCACCAGTGAAGCAATTTAAACAATCCAAAACCCAAACATAATTACACTACTCAAATCATTTTAACAACACAAATCATACCCTTTAACTTCATCATATTTAATACAAGTACATAAACTGATTACGCACTACATACATCTGTCAATATGCAGCAGATGAATAAACATAACAACCATAATAACTTAACTAATGCCGATGTTGAGCATAAATGTAGTAACACATAGACAAATTAGATCATTCTGGCAATTAAAAGTGACAAAATCAAAACCAGTAATCCAGTAATGAAGAGTATTGTGCATCCACAACAACAACACAAAATACTCCCTGTTAGGTTCATCTTTGTCTCACTATCCCTTGGGAACCCTTCATCAACTCCTTTGTGTCCAATATAGGGTGTTGACATAGTCGATTGTGATTGTTTTGACTCAGACATACCATGTGGGAAGGTATACTTTTCTAACTGGCTTGTGACATGAAGCTGGGGGCTTATCGGAGTGAACCGTGATGAAGATGGAACACTCGAATCCTGATGCGATATATTATATTCTTGTTCAAATTTAAGGAATTTTGGTTTAATTTCGTCTGGATCATCCTCATGGTACACATCACACCACAAAAAACTTTTTGCGTGGTCAAGATTGTAAGGACATCTGTAGAAATACCTGTTAGGATTCTTACTATGAGGACCGGCACGTTGGATGGCCATTGTTCCTCTGCGACACCAACATTTAGGAGGCCATTCTTTCATTTCCATTGGAAGGCTAGCAAAAAATCGGAACTATGTGCTACATAAAGTCAACAAAATTTGATTACGCATAGACTGTTAGTACTTTGAAATAAGAATGACTAATTTACTATACAACTAAAAATTGTCTTGTTGGATACCTTGGCCACTTTTTTTTTACAGTTTTTTTGGCCACTTCAACAATCTTTCAAAATTATGATACACACGACAAATTGCATTCACATTTCTGGCCAAAGGCTCAAACAATGATGATGTTGTGTTTGTCACTTTCTAATTAAGTAAAAATTTAAGATAACCATTTGAAACCCTAACAAATGGGAAGTCAATATAATCTAACAATTTGAATGGGGAGTTTAAATATAGTGAAAAAGCTCAAGCAAACCACTTAGAACTCCATGGGGATGGCGATGATGGACGATTGTGGAGACATTATGTTAATCCAAGCATATGGCCATGGCAGGGGTCAACGTGAAACCAATTCCAATGGTGATGGTGGTTGTAAGCTGGGCGTTTGAGTATATAAATATTTTTTCATGATTATCACTTCCCGAATTGGTATTGAACAATGTTGATTTCTTGTATTTGGAATTGAAAGAGTGGTTTGGGGAAGAACAAATATGGTGAAGAAAGGGATGGGAAGAGGGTGTGAAAAATGATATATCTACTGGTGTAATTTTGATTAACTTGAAAGGATAAAATTCAAAATGGTAATATTATCACTTCCTTAAATCCAAAGAAGCAAACATGTAGACTTATTGTGTTTTGGGATATCTGAACCTCTAACATGTGCAACCAAATAATTGTTTATGTAGTATTGATACTACATCTCAGTTAAACGGGGCCTCATGAATGAAATTAGGAAACTATTTCCATACTTTCATCCTACCTTGGCTTAGAACTTCCAATTAAAGTACCATGGAAAACAAGGAGAATCCTCTATTCATCTAAATAGGCAATGGATCCTTTGTTGCTCACTCATTATGTAATCAAATTGTACCTAAAATATTACGTTTGTGATTATTCATGTAATCAGAGAATAAACAACGTGAAATCAACTATGCATGAGGTTACGAGCTTATCATAATGCATTTGCACTATCATAATAATATAATCCCATATTCAAAGAATTTACTTTTAATTAAGAACTTTTGTCAATGTTGTTCTATGCACTTGTTTTGTAGTAAGCACCCACATGCACGCACTAATATCACCGTACCAATGCGTTAGAGTAGTGTTGACGAACTAATTAGTGGTCGCTTTGGTACTCTTGTAAAAATAATCTTATTCAAAATATGTTAATAAAATTGGCATTTTCTATATCTTTAATTGCATTTAGTCAATTAAATAAAGTTCTTAGACCATACTTAGCTATGGGGTATGGTCACGCATATGATAGCGATCATGGAATATGTCACTATGGCTTTGGTCTTAAACTAGTTTTAAGTCGATAGTTCATTGAAATGGGACATCAATAATTCCAAAATCGTGCACATGATTCATGCTCAAAAGAAGGATATTTCGCTCATCAACATGGGGATGCTAGTGCATATGTGCGGGTGCTCATTGGGGAATGAGTCCATCGAATAGGCCCTTGAAAAATTCTCAATTGGAAACGTTATTCGTAGAATGAGAATTTTTTAGTTACAATACTGCATGAACTAGTTCTTGGACTCGAGCCACCATGATAGCCTTATGCACGACACCGTATACTTTGATATATTTCCCAATTGCGTGACAATCATAAGGGGCTTACATTGGGTATATGATCTTCGTGCATAGAGGTTGATGAGTGGCTAATAAAGGTCTATGCATTTCATGGTCCTTGACTCAAAAATCTTTGGTCAAAACATGATCAATGGCAGATGGAGATTTTCTAATGATTCTTCAAGAGTCAATTTGACTAGAAATAAAATCATATTTATTAAGTCAAATAAGATTTCGACAAATAATCGATGCGCTAGACTTAATCGGGAGGTTAGTTGACGGAAGAACCAGACTTGCATGGTACTTGTAACAAATTTAGGTTTGCTTGCTAATTCACCTAAGACTATGTGTCAAAATATACTGCTAGGTACTTCCCTTGACCTTTGAGGTTCTTGGAATTAAAGAGTTAATTTAAAAATGAATTAAATAATTAAAATATATTTTATATATTCATTAAATTGCAATTGTTGCAAGCCCACACCTAACTTAGTTGTGTACCTAATGGATCATACAAAATGAGATCAACCAATTCTATCTAGAATATTATCCAAAAAGTTGGATCAAGATAATTAACAAAGACTAGTTAACTTGGAGCTACAATTAATTTAAAAAGTAAATTAATTCATCCAATGAAATAATCTATTATTGGAATAATTAATTAATTATTGGATTAATTAAGTAATAGATCTTAAATTAATTTAACTAATATCAATAATGAGATTATATATATTAGGCCTAATTTAATTAGGTGGCCTTATGGAACTAATTTAATTGGGCTTAATTAATTAATGAAGATCAATTAATAAGCAAGCCCAAATGTTAATGAACTCGTAGGAGAAGCACATTGAAAGTCTTTATTAGGAATTAAAAACTCCATTTTTTAGATGGAAACCACTAATTATGGCTTAAAGTCTTATAAGAAAAAAAAATCAAAGACATGTCTTATATAGAAACTAACTTTAAAAAAAAAAACAGAAAGGGTCTTGAATATCTAATGGGATTAGGTCAAAATTCAAGAGGTGTATAAATACACCACATATAGGGGCAAATTCTTGTTCAATTGTTGAAGCAAGAAATTGGCCCCAAAGCTTAAAAACACACGCCCCTTTTTCTTCTTTTATGCTAGTTTTGTTCTGTCAATTGGTCTATACCTCTTGATATATAGATTTTTTTTTATCACTTGTTGATATTGGTAGAGGCAATGTCAAAATTAATCTACACTCCCATAAATTCTAGATTAGAAACACGAATTCTATACTCACTAGTAAATTTATAAAATTGTGATCCTACTCGTCAAATTGGAAGATGCTTGAATTCCTATAGCGAATAGACAAACGTAATTGGAATCGCTCAACTCATCTACAAAAGGAGTGCTTAAATCAAGTATTATTGCAAAACTCTTATTTTTTATTAAGTGAGTATTCAGGATGCAAACCGATCAATCAATTGAACGAACACAAAACTATATAATTATGTTGTAATTATGCATGTATTAAAATTAAAATTTCCGTTGCGTTAAGTCCTGCGATTTTGCGGACCCAACATAATGTCCAGGAGACATTTTCCTTGGTTGTGTGAATTGTATCTGTAAGTCTAACCAAATAATTGATGTCCTATTTCAATGATTCTAAAACTTGAAATAATTTGAGAACAAAGTCATAGAGATATATTTTATGATCACCATTATATTCGTAACGCATCTCTTAGTTTTGTATGATTTAGGGATTTCATATAAATTTAATAATTACAAAATAAAATAAAGAAATACCTACACTATTGATATTGAATAAATAAAAATATTTATTACAAGAATATTAATATGGCTAGTCTAATTGGCTCACCGAACAATGTTCTAACAGCAGGGACAAATGTGGCTATTTATTTATTTATTTTTATTTTTATTTATTTATTTATTTATTTTTGTGGGGGGGGGGGGGGGTGTTGGCGGCGCGAGGGGTTTTGCAAGCTTATACAAGTTGTACCAACTTTAGAGTTTAACAAAATTGAATCACTAATATATCTACTTAGTTCTTCCTTTAGTCTAGGTCGCATTTCTACTTGGTTTTCTTGTCTTATATCATTTTACTTATGTTGAAGCACACTGCTTATGGTTTCTTGCTATATGTTTCCTGGAAAATGGGTATCCCGACTCCTAAACAAAATTCAATAGGTTTCAGCTCTTCTTGAGTACATATGAAAGTACAAGTGTGGGAACAAAATGAGTCCATGATATATGAAGAAAGTTAGGATATCTATATACAGGATAATATGCTAGTAAACTAGAAAATTACGTTCAAGAGAGCTTGAAAAATAAATCATCAGCTGCTGCATAAATTGAAGTTAGTTTAACCAGAAGCTGAACAACAGGCTTATTAGACAATGCTTTCCATTTGATATGCAATCAAGAAACCAAATGTCACTTAGCACTGTTCTTGTTTCTCCCTCTGCATTAAACAAATTTTACGGACTCCATTAATAGAATAATGCACACTACTAAATCAAGGTTCTGCCTCAGCAAACTATGTTGTTTGCTGAAAATAAATGGTTCTGATTAAATTCTGTTAGTTCCTCAAATGATGCATGCAAAGGTGATACAAATGACTGAATACACATTGAAAATAAATAAGTAAGGTTAAATTCTGATCTTTCCTCAGATGACGCACTGTCAAGGTGATAAACAATGAGAGAATTTACAACTGACCCATTAATATAAAGGTAAAATACATTATTGGTTTGTTTAGTTTTATTTTAAAGTCTTCCGGGGAAAATATTTAAGGAAATGTATTTGAGAATGTAGTATGTTGGGTTTTATTTTGGAAATGGTTGATTTGCTGTATTTTTCGAAAATTGTTGTGTTTGGTTATATTTTTAGGGGAGACATTTTCTACTGTAAATATCATGTCTAGTAGTATTTTGTCTTTTAGTGGTGTCATATTATTATTTTATATTATTATATGTTGTTTTTATATTAATGTAATGATTGGATGATATATAATATAATGATTGGAAGATGCAAATGTGTATTATATGTTGAAATAATGTTTTAAATATGTATACTATTTATAAAAATATTTAATGATTAAAATATATATATGTATAGTAATAATTAGGATTTTCTACAAATTTGGGAAGAAGTAAATATGTTTTGGATGGAAAAATGTATCAAATGTTTGGTTTCATTTCGGGAGGAATGAAAAACATTCCCTTAAAAGTAAACCAAAGAAAGGATGAGATAATTGAATGTTGAGAAGTTCATGTGCAGTATTAATGACTCTACTTTTAAGTAGTGAAAATAATAGAGCGATCGACGTCATATATATAATCTCATTTGCAATTATCGCCATCCCTATAAGTGAACATTACTATCCAAAGAAAGAATAGCATGGCATAAAGTCATTATATGACCCTTTGGCCTACTTTTATCCAGTATAGGGAATAGTAACAGCAAAAAGAAAGGCATTGCATATGTGGAACGAATTGTTCTTACCACATTGATGTGTACCTCCTGGGCACAAGCAAGCCTACTGAAAGGAAAGCTTAGGCATCCCACAAGAACTTGGTAACTACCATTCCAAAGGAGGTCATAATGGTGTATTAAGCAGCACAGCAAAAGAGTATCTGACATAAGAAATTTTGACAGAGATTGACACATTTGAGAATCAGATTTAATATAAAGGTTTTCTCAAGCTCTTTGCAGTAGCACAAAGGTTTAAGATAATATAGAGCTAACACAATCAACTTATTTTCCTCTTATGAAGTCAGTGAAGAATGCAGAGAAACATAACAGGTTAGTATCAATATAGTCAATTAACTCTAAATAATTCTAAAACCAAAAATTGACAATAAACAGGTCCATAATGAAAAATACAACATATAACTCTGAGATGACAAATGATAAAAATAAGCACTGAAACAGAGTAAACAACGTGAAGCAGCGTTACTTGTGCCTTTCACAGATCTCTGCTCCACATTCTGATCTTCAATACAGTCGTGAATTTTTTTTAAAATTAATCAAAAATAAATCAGAAAATATAAGACAACTAAGCAGTAATAGTATACAAGCATCAAATATGACACAGTCTTCTCCTTGGGTCTAGAAAATTCTCCTAACATTCAAACTAAAACAATTTCGAAAGTGCAGTTAATTGATCTCACTGAAGCTTCTTTATTTGTCCAAGAACTCAAAAGTTACTATTTTAACAGTGCAGTTAACTCATCTCATAATATAGTAGTAACATCTATTGGTCCAAGAATTGAAAATTTCCTGTCCAGACAAAAATTGTTTCTAACTATTTAGGCCAACTCATACATAGATAGTCCACGCTTTCTTGTGTTGAACGACCACCACTTTATAAATGAACAAACCCAATGAAAACATTCAATATTCTAAGTCATAGACAGGCAATGGAGGCCACACTGATAAACTTACAGAAAGAAGCCTTTGAATGAGCCTATCAATCAGTTCAGCCTATCAATCAGTTCTTTGCGCTCCAATGCAATCCCCATAGCCAACAAACTAACCTTTCAGAAACCATGAAAAGTGAAGGGTCAGAAGCAAATTCTCCATCTGGGCTTTTCGGGAGGCTTCACATCTGACAAGTCTTGAAGATTTTCACTAACACAAAGAACAATGCCAAATCTTGACCGCTGGAAAATGTTAAAAAAGGGGCTTTTGGATTTTTGGAGGAGTATTCTTGGAGGGTTTTGTGCTCAGTGGGAGGTGAATGGGGTAAAGCAGAGAGAAACAGACATTGTAGATTAATAAAGCAATTACTGGAAAAAAAATGCAACACGGAGATGTTGTATATATATGTATTTACATATAATATGGTTCGTTTTTTACAACATTTGTCCTACATTAAGATTTTTCATGTAGTTATATATATAATATGTATATAATAAGAAAGACAAGAAAGAAAATAAACAAATAAATGAAAGAGAGATGTAGTGATTAGGTGTCTAAACCAGTTGTGCAACTTTTCTATAGAAAGGTGTTGCACCAAAAACTACCCTTTACATAACAGTGCAATCAATAGGAGGACTTTTTTTTTTTTTTTGGAAGAAATGTATTTTTACACTAAAAGATATATTTTTTTAAAATGATGTCATTGTTGAAGATAACCTTTTGGAGTCTATAAAAACTTCAAACACTTCAACAAAAATAAAATATTCGAATTAATAATGAGATTCATCCTTTTTAAAAAAAAAAATTGAGTCTTTCTTTCTGTTTTCTATTTTAAGAAATTTTTATTTCTAAACCTTGGTAGAATTTGTTCTAAAGTTTATAAGGAATGTAACATTTCGAAATTTTATGTTATAGGTTTTATATCCTAAAGGTGAATTTATTGAGAACTATTTACATTATAGAAGGAAAAATCTATACATTAAAGATAATATTTTTTTAGTATACCTAGTTTATATTAATTTCTATTTACAAATATAGTATAAACATTATATTTTTCGTAAATTCTCCATACTCACTTTCTATACAAAAAATAGAATTTGAAAATGTAATGCCTTTTAACAATTGCGAAGGTGGAATCAGTGAGTTTTTATAGTATTGGCAATTAAAAGTATTAAAAAAATAATTTTAAATTTCACTTAAGGTTTAAATTATATCGATATTAGGTTTTAATTATTAAAATACTTCATTATGAAACATAAGACTGAGGACTTAATAATATATTTTGATTACATCATCATAATCCAGGACAACAAACGGCATAACGGCTATCTGTAAGACATATCTAATTTATAAGATTACATATAATTTTGCAAGTAGTAGGAGTATTACTTTAATTAGATATAACTTAGGGTGTTGATATAATTTACCCAAAATCAAATGATAGCAGATTGATTATATGTTTGATCAAGTGTACTCGATGTGATAACTATAACAATAAAAAAGAAAATGAATTACTTTACAATTTGATTAATAGCTACATTAATATAAGACATTTTGGCAAAAAAATGACATTTTAGCAAATATTTTAGGGAAAATTACTAAAAATAACTTTAAAAAAATATATTCAAGAAATATATAATATTAATTTTCAGTGCCATTCCACCAACTTTTTGTTCAAGAAAATCTAACCATTAACTTCTACACTATTTTTAGCAGAAATTATCCTTGACCTTCTTATATTAAGATTTTTTGTTATTACTGATATTCAAATTAAAAGTAGTTCGCGTTCAATTGTATTTATTTATTTGTACCAAAAACTTTTATAAAATTCAATTTATGAACTTTGAGAAATTTTAATCTTTTTGTTTAGTTCATTCAATTTTAAAAAATTAAAATTGCCTATACCATAGGTATATATCTACAAAATCAAGTAATTTTTTTCTCCAAAAATCTTATTTATCAAAATTAAAATCATCATTGAGAAATCAATTTGAACAATCTAAAGAAAAAAATTCTATTAAAAAATTAATTCTTTAAATTTGTTAATCTAAGAAGTCTAAGGGTAATTTAGTCAAAAAAATGACTTGTTGGGTATTTAGGAATAAAAAATTGACAGAAGGGATTTTTTCTTTTTTTTGTTTGGTTGAACAATATTTTGATGGATTTTTTGGATATAAAAATAAATTTTAAGGATTTTTTAGTTATTTCCTAATATTTTAATTTTGAGGTTTCCTAAGGGGGAAATGTGAAAAAATGAATTTATGAAAAATTGGGAGGAGGGAAGGTGTCAATCAACGTTTTCTCTAATTTTCTGATAGGTAGATGCTAGAGTCCTACATTGGGAGTGTTCTCATTCCTCAACCCAATTAAGTGCCTTTTTTTTTTTTTTTTTTTTTTGAAAATTGCAAGATTTATATCGGATTTGAAACTTTAAATACAAATTAAAAAGGTTATTCATGTGAAATAATCCTTTTATTGTAGATGTAAAATGCGAAACTATTGTTAATATTAGAAAAAAATATTTTGAAAGTGTGGGACTAAATGCTTGTTTGTTTAGTGATCAAACCTTTCAAATGTTAGATATTTGAATTACGAGATCCATCTATTTTGATATAATTTGAATGATATTGTGCCTAGTAAGTAATATGTGATAATATTATTATTACATTTTATTATATCATTAAGTATATATCCAATTACTTATGCACTCACTTAAAATACTATTCAAAAATGAGAGTCATAAAATTAAATTTTTTATCTCAAAATGTAACAATACTATAAACCACAACTTACACCATTAAAGACTTATCGCTTTACATTATTTCTAAAAACATATTAATTAAATACACTTTAGCATAGGAGATTCAATTTTATTATTACTAGAAATATTAATAAATAGGTGATGTGTTATCTCTTAAATGTCATTTAGATGATCCAAGTGCCGTAAATATGGAATATTTTTCAGAAATGTCAATTTTTGAATTTTTGTGGAATAGCACTTTGGCATAAACAATTCATCCTTTTTTTTTATTTTAAAATAATTATTTCGAAATCAATATTCCCAAAAAGTTTAACTATTGTGGTGGCGACTCAAAAAGATAATTATATATCGTCTGGAATATTTTTTTTTTTCTTATAAAAACACCCTGAAGGCAGGTCCCATTTAAAAATAAATAAATTTAAATAAAATACAACCTACTTTTCCTAAGAAAAAAAAAGAAAAAGAAAAAGAAAAAGAAAAGGAAAAAGAAAAAGAAAAGAAAAGAAAAGAAAAGACAAGAAAAGAAAAGCAAAGCATACTGCCCTTTTATGTCTCAATAATTAAGAAAAATTGACAATTTAAAAGCCTTGAATCTCACTCTCACACAACAGAGTACAGACAAACACACAACACACGTTGTTGTTTGCTCATTGGCACGTCTTCCGTTGTTTAGTACTTAGGGAGTATGGACACTTCTCATTTCTCTCAACAATTTTTTCTTTCAACACCAAAGAGACAAATCTATCGGCCACTTTTATGGATTCTTCTACTTCTTTTCTGTATCATCTCTCACTTTTCTTCTTCTTTTTGTCTTCACGTCATTCTTCCTTTCTTTCTCTCATTTTGCCACCCATTCTTGTTCAAAGGTTAAATTCTGCTTATGAATTCTTCCTTCTTTTTTCTTATTGTGTTTTTGCTTATGTATTTATATATGGTGCCCTTTTTCTTTCCTTGGATGATGCTAGCTTTCTTGATTGGGCCGGAATTGAAGTTGTGGATATCATCTTATATTTGTAGAAAGTTTGAGGAATGGCGAGTCTTCACTTAATATTTTTTGGCTTCATTTGTGTGACTTTCTATTGTTCTGAGAATTCTTGAATGGCTCAGGTTTCTTGATGTTTATACACTCCAATAAAATGGTTTTGGCTGTTGGGGGTGTTGACTTTATCTGGTATTTGCTGTATCATTTGACAAGTCTTGGTCTTTTTTCTTTTTCAATAACCTAAATTTCAGAGGGGTTTTGCTTAGAAATTCTTTAAGTTCTGTTATATGAGAAAAAGTCATTCTCATGTTGCATGGTGTTCTGGACTGGTGATTTGGCCTGCAGTAATAGGGGCTCTTTCACTTCATTGGATTTGTCTATTGGGATTGATGAATTATGTGAATTTTATGAATTTATGATGTTCTGAGATCATGGATGTCAAATTTTGTGAATTCTTGCATCATTGGGGTCCCAGATGTTGATGCAGTTTTAACGTTTAGGAAGAATCAAGAGGTCTCATTCCTTTTTCTAGTTTTGGTGCCATTCATACCGAGAGTGCTAGTTATAGCCTATACTTTTTTTGGTTGAATCTGGATATATGGTCCCAACACTTAATTGGATTTATTTCTTGCATGGAAAAAAAGGAAACCTAATATGCATAGGCAATTGAATTTCTGTTTAATTTTCTATATTTTATTGGTCATTTAGGGTTATAGTTTCTATTTGGTATACTGATAAGGAGCCTTTGTTACTATATGTTGTTTTGTTAACTTTGGCAACTTAAAGCATTTCTTGCATCAAGTTCACTGAATCGTTTTAATTTTGCAGATAGCTATATATAGTTCTTGTTGGATGGATTGATATGATATTTGATAAAAATATCTTAGAAGACATAATTATACCGAGCACAGTATGTGCTATTTCATTCCTCTGAGATAGAAGTTTTACGAATGCATGCTTTCGATATGTTTTAAAAGCTATTTCAAAGAGAATAACTAGTTTGGTTTTCAATTTGGCTGGACCATAGTTTGTGATATCTTCAAATGCTGGGGAGGACAAATATGAGGCAAGCAGTACCGTTTTTTCTGGTACCCTTGTCTATTGGAGTTTTCTTCTTGACATATAACTTCATTACGATGATTATACATTATCGAGAATCTGGTCCTAGAAAATGGACTTCCAGTGAAAACCGGAGTCAACTTCTCATTGATCCCGTGATTGGGATTCCAGAGTATGCAAAAAAACCAAAGAATCAAAGGCTACTTTTTCATGTTGCCCTGACAGCCACTGATGCGCCCTACAGCAAATGGCAGTGTCGTATTATGTACTACTGGTATAAAAAGAAGAAGGATTTGCCTGGATCAGACATGGGAAAGTTCACTAGAATTCTTCATTCAGGAAATCCTGACAATCTGATGGATGAGATCCCTACATATGTGGTTGATCCTCTTCCTGCAGGTTTGGATCGGGTGAGAAGTCATCCTTTGTTAATGTTCTCTTTTGTTCCTCTTCCTTATCTAACATTTGTACTCTATCTTATCATAACAGCTTTATCTTTTTGGGAAGTCAATGTCCTGTTGGCTAAATATAGGTTACTAATTCTGGGTCTATGGTGTTCTTGGAACTTAGCTATGAATCTCTCACTATCTTTATAACTGTGTAGGGATGCTGATTGGGTTATCCCCTCGTTTGTTTGAAGTTCGTTTTTACAAACTATTATTAAGTTTGCCACTTTGATTACGTTTCTTGGACATTCATCTAAATTATGCTGCTAGTAGAGAATTTGCATCATGGTTAATTATTGGCCTATAATTGAAGGTTGCCAAATGGCCGCCTAAACAAACCTTAACGGGCATTACTTGTTATTCACATTTTATGTTTTCTTTCCTTATATTTTTGGTTTACATATATTTCCTGATATATATGAAGTCCTGCTTTTGAATTTGTGGAACTGGTTACAGTGGGTTAAATTATTTTAAATGTGATGCTATATCTAGGGTTACGTTGTCTTGAACAGACCTTGGGCTTTTGTGCAATGGCTGGAGAAGTCGACAATTGAAGAAGAGTGAGCTTGCTTGTATCCATATGATATGAGTGGCTTTTAATGTTCCGCGAGCTTGAAATCCTACCTTTTCCTACTGCTGCAGATATATATTGATGGCAGAACCTGATCACATATTTATAAATCCACTGCCTAATTTGGGCCATGAAGGATATCCCGCTGCATTCCCCTTTTTCTACATCAAACCTACAGAAAATGTGAAAATCATAAGGAAGTTTTTTCCAGAGGAGATGGGTCCAGTAACAAGCATTGATCCCATTGGAAATTCTCCTGTTATAATTAAAAAGGTGAATATATGGTGCTTTACTTAGTTGAACGAATATGGTTTTGTGTTTTTTCTCCGTATGGGTGTACTAGCTGAATAATGGCTATTTGTTGCTAATAAAGTGGACCAGATAATGCTGTTATGTGATTTTTGAACTCTGGTTGATCAGTTTCTTGGTTATAATATAGTTAAACAACATCTGGATTGACTTACTCAGGATTTGCTGGAGAAAATTGCACCTACCTGGATGAATGTCTCTTTGAAAATGAAAAATGACCTGGAGACAGATAATACTTTTGGATGGGTGTTGGAAATGTGAGCACATCTGAGAAGCATTCATTTTATTGTTTGAGTTGAAACTTGCATGTTTAGGTCTAGCATATTTTCTAACCTTCTGTTGTTCACTGCCAAACAAAAGGTATGCATATGCCGTGGCCTCTGCTCTTCATGGGGTGCAGCATATTCTCCGGAAAAACTTCATGTTGCAGGTTTTGTTTCTGAACCAGAACCATATCATATGTCATATTAGTCTCATTTTTTTCCTTGCGTAAGTTTGAAAGCTGAAGCTGATTTTAATTGTATTGCATTGTTAATTTCAGCCCCCATGGGACTTGGAAACTGGAAATAAGTTTATTCTTCATTACACTTATGGTTGTGACTACAATTTGAAGGTAAAGGAATTTATCTTTTTGCTTTTGTCTAATAAAGTGAAGTGCTTTTCAGCTACTAACAATTAATATAAACTGCACATGAACATCACCAGGGGATTGTAAACTTTTTACTTTTCTTTTTTCTTGTTTTATAGAAGAGTTACTTAGACGCATGTAGTTCCGTTTGCACTATTATCCAGGGAAAGTTTTTATTTCTTGGTCGCCAATAGCTTTCTCATAACGTCGTTGATGTTCAGGGTGAACTAACTTATGGGAAAATTGGAGAGTGGCGTTTTGATAAGCGATCCTACCTTCATGGGCCTCCCCCACGAAATCTGTCTTTGCCTCCTCTAGGTGTTCCGGAAAGTGTGGTATGTGAGCACAATTGTCTCATTCTGAATAATGCATCATTATATTTCTCTGTCTATTTCTGCATGACTCAGTTCTTCAGTTCATTTTTTTGGTCTATCAATTTAGAATGTTACATAAGAAATTTTCTGGTTCTTTTGTAGCACGTCCTTACTACTGAATGCATTATTCACATTTTAAGAAATGGTTTGTTGCGGCTTATTTTTTATTGTTCTGATGCTTGTATTTTCTACTTTATTCCCTTGTTTCTTGGTTATTTTGGAGCACATAAATACAAGATATAAACATTATCAAGCATAGGATTACAACAAGATAAGAAAAACAGAAAGTTCTAGTTGATTTTTGTCCCTTTAAAGCCTTGCATCTACTGATAGCATTGCTCAACCTGATCTGATTTTTTTTGAAATTTGCTTTTTTTCTGTTTTTTATCCCTTAATAGCATAGGCTAATATAATTACTGTAATATTTTGAGCCAAAGGCACAGTGCATCTTTGGTAGAAAGCAAAGTAGAAAGATTTTATGGAGAACTACACTGGAGATAATCATACGCTGTTTGGTTGGAGAGTTTACAAGGAGAGGAAGGAAGCAACAAAGAAGGCTTTCTTTCTGATTCCCCAATTTGAATCCAAGTTTGTGGAAAAATTGGAGGACAGCAATTTGTCATAATTTTAGCTTTGTGCCTCTATCAAAATTATGGTGAACGTTGACATTCTGTGCGTTCCCCTCTTTCTTCTCTCCATCCTTCTTCTGTAAATTAAAAACTTCATTTTCCTTACTTTCTTGCCTTCCAGAAAAACCTTAAAAAAAGCACTTCTTATGTGTGCTATCTTGTTTCTTGCTAAGCCTTCATGGACATCTGGTTTGTTGTTTGCCCCTGGACATTTTGTCTATGGTTTGTGGAGAGGTAGAAAAGCATAGGGTAAACGATGTTGCATTTGGATTGAAGCATTTGGGAGTTAAGAATTTCAAATTCAATAGGTTTGTTGGGCTATTTCAAGTGACAATAGATTTCAAATTTTTTAGCACCCACTTTTAGCTAATTTCTCCGTCATTGTGATGGATTTCAAATCCACATAATATTGGAGTCAATTAAAATCCTTAGCTCTAAATTCCTTCCTCAAATCCAAATCCCTCCATTTAATCAACCTAAAAGAATCAATAGAAAAGAGGGCATAGAATTTAAGTTGAGGCAAATTCTCAATATATCAAAGAGACTATACCAAGCTTTTCTTTTTCTGTTGCACTAAAAATCCTTTCACGTACTCTCTCGGTTCCAAATTTATTACTTCTATTTTTTTTTTAAAACATTCCATAGTAAAGCTCCATTTTCTAAATAGATTTTTTTTTCCCCTTAAAAACACCATCTCACTTAAAGCAATAATGTGTTACCGCGAACTCCAAACTACTACTTTTAAGGGCAATAATATAAACATACTTAAACATTTTACTTTTACAACTCTTATCTATAACTTCTTGTCGAGTCAAAATAGATATATAAAAATGGGACACAGTTAGTATAATGTGTACATTAATGAAATAGTTCTAAGCTATTTCTCTCACTATATATCTTCGTGTTGCATCAGTCACTGAATATCTTAGTAGTTAAGCTGTTGATTTATCAGACTCCATTGTTATTGCAGTGCAACAACACTAGTCAACAATAGAAGGAATGACATCTAACTTGTGGAAGAAGTTCTTTATCTAAATGGCCTCTTTTATACCATCACATGTCATAATATACTCAGCCCAGTGGGGGAGTATGCTGTTGTCTCTTGTTTGGAACTTTTCTAGCTAACAACACCATAATTGAAAGTATAGAATCCTTTGAAGCGTTCTAGTTTCAATTCTCCACTACAATATATAATGAAGAGATATTTAGTTCTTCTCAAGTACTTGACGATCGACTTCACAGCTTTCGAATATTCCTTGTCGGGATTGGATTGATATTTGTTTGTGACATTCAAAACTTATGCGACATTAGGCCTACTACATAGCATGACGTATGTTATGCTTTTAATTGCAAAAGAATAGTATGTGAGTCATTTAACTCTTTCATTAGGATCTTTTGGGGGCAAACTTGGATAGAGAAATCCCATGGACATAGTGAAAAATCCTCTCTTAGATTCTTGCTTGCTAAACTTTTTTAGTATATTGCTTATGTACATGGATTGAGACAATTTGAGCATCCTACTAAATTTATCTCTGTAAATCTTTATCCTCAATACATAAGATGTTTTTTCCAAATCCTTTATATAGAATTTTGTGGATAACCATGCTTTAGTTCCTTAGGTAATTTTTAATGAGTAGGAAGCCATCAACGTAAAATACTAGAAACTTCACCATGTTCCCAATAACCTTCTCATACACATAAGATTCATGCATATTCTTGATAAAGTTAAATGATTTGATTGCTTCATTGAACCAAATGTTCCCACTTTGGAAAACTTGTTTGAGTTCATTAATAAACTTCTAAATCTTGCAAAACCATTTTCATTTTCTTTGGTTATAAGACCCTCCAGTTGCTTGATATAGATCTTTCCTCAATGTTTGCGTGAAAGGAGAAAGTCTTTCACATTCATTTAACAAATCTCATAGCTATAATATGCATAAATAACAATCAAGATCCTAATAGATTTAAGTATTACTATGGTGAAAATATTTTCTCATAGTTAATACATTGTCTTTGAGTCTAACCATTTGCTACCAAATTTGTCTTCGCGACCTCCACATCTACTCCGAGCTTTCTCTTGTAAACCTACTTGCAGCTGATAGGTGCTACGCAATCTAGTGGGTCTACTTGGTCTTAACCTTATTGGAGTATGTAGAGTCCATTTCAAATAGGTGTTCCTTGCAATTTTGTTCCATTGCCCATTTTTTTTCCTTAGTGGAAGCATTTCCCCTCCAAATTGGCCTTCGTCTTCTTAACTCCACCCATGCTCTTTAACTTTTTGCCCTTTTTGTAACCTTTTTCTTTCCCAATCTTCGACCTTTTATTCTTTGGAGCTAACAACTAGAACATACTTTTCTTTTTTATTGGTGGACACAACAATCTTCAACATATTACTAGCTTAATAAGGCTAGTGCGCATCTTAATCATGTTGAAGTTGATGACGAGTTGATCAAGTGAACTAGGTATGGATTGAAGGACAAGATCTACATAGAGCTTGTTCTTTGTAACAACCCGAAGTTGCTCGAGTTTTTCTATAAAGCCTATAATCTTTATTCTATATGCATGAATTGAAAGCCTTCCATCTTATTTATGTTGAAGTTGATGACTATATCACCAACCACCCGAAGTTGCTCGAGCTTTTCTATATGGCCTACCATCTTTATTCTATATTCATGAACCGAAAGCCCTCCTTATGCGTTTTTTCGTTTACACTCTGATCGCATGAAGACATATATTTAATTAAGATAAGAGCTATAACTCATCTATACGGATACTCGTATCACCTTTAGCTCCCTGTATGCCCTTCCTGCCCTCACTCTTTTGTGGGCTTCCGGGCAGAGGGCTATCTGGGAGCTAAAGGCACTCCCCACCCTTCCAGCTTTCGCCCCTTTTTATTTTGAGCTCAAAGCAGCTTTTGAGCTAGAAGTGCAGTCGGCTAGCCCCATACCTTGCTTAAAATTTTATATCTCGCTTGCCTAGTGTGCTCTCCATACAAACTCTTGTAGGTGGGGTTGAATATCGTTGACATGAGTCATATTCTGGTGTTGTCTTTGCAACTCGATCGATATTGATGCCATCATTGTTTCGAGCTTGGAAGCCATCATCTACCACTTTTGATAAGTGGCAAACTCTTCCTCCATGGCCTCTGGTGTAGCTGGAGGCAGGATCGAATCAAGGACATAAGCCCTCTTTTCGAATTCGAGAACTATTCTTTGATTGCGAAGCCAATCCATATAGTTAGGCCGGTGATTTATTTCTCTAGAATGCTAAGTGGATTTTTGGCTATTTTTATTTGATAACACTTGTCTACAAGAATAAGTATGAGGTGGAAAATAATCATCCATTAATTCAACATCCAATTTATAATTTATGTCTGTTAATTATACCTTATTTTAATCAAACTCCATTGGATATATAAATCGAAAAGTCAATTTCCTTGTGACTTTGAGGTCTAATTTAGAGCCCATATGATAAAAATTAAAACCTATATACTTGTCGTTTACATCACATGTAATTCTCAAATACTTTTGGATTACCTTTTCGATAAAACCCTAATTCTATAAGCCTCCATTAATATTTAATGTTAAATTATGGTAGTGTAGAGGCATATCACTACTTACGTGGAAGGCATAGAACCTAATTTTGCCCGTATCAACTTAGTATTAATACCTATTTGAAACCTTTTTCAAATGAGATGTAATTCGTTTGCAAGGTCTCTTTTTTAATTATCTTGTTTTCGTTTTCTACCTTAAGCATGCATCCTAGACGTTCCTTGGAAAAAAATATAAACATCATATGCTTTTCATACATAGTAAATAAATAAACATTGATGATAATGAACCTTTTCTATCCGACCCACAAGCGCCAAGGTGGATCAAGTTCAGTCGAAGGATGGCAACCAAAATCAGAATAGATTCTATCTCTTACATATATGCATCTCATGCATAGACAAGCCTTCATTCCACACTTTCTTTTAATTTGATCTCTTTCTTTTTGTAATGTCCGCATGAATAAAAATATAAGCTCATCAACCTATACTACTATTATTGTATTTGAAAAACTAAAGAAACCTTAGCAATAACCGAAGGGGAGGTACATAGGAGGAGATAGAAATAGAATCCAGAAAAGAGAAAAAAAATAGAATAGAGAAAGAACTCGTAGGCTTCATTCTAATTAAAACCAAAATGCAATAAAACAAATCACATAAGTTCAGTGGCTCTATGATCATCCATCAAGCTAATCATTCATCATCACATGATAAAAGGAAAGCAACTTAAATTTACTGATTGTGTTTTGTGATTTTCAATCCTATTTGGGGATGATTTAAGGTTTTTGATAGAAAAAATTAATTTTGAAAAACCCCTTGATAAGTCCCCCTTCACTTTTCCCTAGGCAAATGGCTGCCCTAAATGGGCTGCCCAGCCTTTGGCCTGCACGCCAGCCCAACTGTGCGCACGACAGCATTGTATGCACATAGTTGCTCGCTGCAGGGACCTGCCTGCGCCCAGACAGATCCTTGTGGCAACATAGCTGCAAGCGGGTAGCGCCCTGTCGTTGGCTAGGGCCCATTGCGCACAAGCACCCTGCCTACTAAGATAGAGCGCACAGCATGCCGCCATGCACAGGCTCCTGCCTTGCTGGCGCAGCCCAGCCGTGCATGTTGTGAAGTCTGTGTGCAGCTAGTTTGCACGTCAGCCCTGTTGACTTGTTTTTTTATGCCGATTGCCCTTTTTCACAAAACCATATTTAAACAATTAAATTCTGAACACTGAAAATATTTTTAATCAAATAGAAATCAAAATGTCTAAATTACTAAATGATCCATTTTCATAATAGAATAACTTAATTTGATCGCATAAAAAATCACACAGCATTTAAACTACTAAAAGATTCAATTTTCGTGCTTGAATAATGTAATCCAGAACTTATCAATTATGCATAACGTAGGTTCTAGTACCAGTATTAGATTTGCATAAGACCCTAGATACATTGCGCAACAAAAAATATGATTTTATACATCAAAAAGTAAATTATGACATTCATAACTAACATAAGTCTCCTGTTGTTTAGCGAAAAAGATTCTGTTTGGTAATGTTGTATTTGTTTAATAATGTTGTATTTGTCAGTCTATTCATGACAGACTCAGCTGGTTTACGGCATAACCTGGAAGGTTTGCAGTTTTCTGATTGTCTTCATAAAATCTCGTTCATCTTTGTTATTTGCAGGGCACTCTTGTAAAGATGGTCAATGAAGCTACTGCTAACATTCCAAATTGGGATACTACAGAAGAACTTAATAACTTGAAGCCAACAGCTCACAGAACTATAGTTTAGGATGAAAAGAAATACTTACATATGAAGAACTCGCTATTACTCAGTTTTTGGTTCATAATCATTATACAGAAGTGATGACCGAGTGGTTTAAAGGCGTAGTATTGGAACCACTGTGTAGGCTTTTGTTTACCGGTGATTGGGATCCCTCTTTCGGTACCTTCACTTGTTAAGACATATTTTATTAACAACACCGTATCAAATAGTAATAGAAAGCTTAATTTCATTGATATAGATTCTCTGTTCTGAGTTGCCATGACATGTAAATTAGGAAGAGTACTGGAAAAAATATGAAATAGCCTACGGTTAGCAATTTATTTATTTTCAAACCGATCAATTTACTATCTACAGGTCAAAATGGTTTGGCACGTCGGCACGAGAGGAAGAGTTGACAGAATTTTTAGTCAGAGTTTTGGATTTTATTCATCCTTCACCATAATAATATATTTACATGCCCATTCACTAAATATGGTTAACTAACTGGTCGGCAGGTGAACCAAAACCCAACCTAAGAATGATGTTATGCAAACACATTTCAAAGTAATTGTAGTAAAACTTTCTTGTTGCCCTCTAGACTTTTCCGACGATATGAATATATTTGTGTAATTGTCATTATGTACGATCATAAATGAAAATATAGGCAAATACAATATTAAGATATTTTTTTTAGAACACAATTTTTTTTAAGATGACTTTAGGACTTTTATTAGTTAGTCATGGTAAAGCCCTTCAAATGCATTTTTTTTTTAATAAAGGTCCTCGGTAACACTATATAAAGACTCCTTATTTGTATTTAGAATTCATTTTATCCTTTTGGTTTTGAAATTTTATTTTGCAGAATAAACCTAACTAAAACTCAACTAAATGAAGAGGAGTTTGCCGATGTAGTATACTTGTATTATAAAGAAGAATAAAGAACAATTAGATAAATTGGATATATATATATATATATATATATATATATATATATATATATATATATGTATATAAGACCCTATTCCTAACATAGTAGGGAGTTCCTATAACTTGATAAATCCATGAATTTTGAAAAAGGTGGAAGTCATTTTTTCAACATGTATGGTAGTAGATCAAAGTAAATACATGGAGATTAGGGGAGAACTTTTGTTCTCTGAGACGATGTAGACTAAATGGCAGCTAAATCTGCAGTTTTGGGTTCTAAGTTTCCCAGAATGAAAATCCACAGTATCTTGCTTGTTGGGTACATGCACTTTTGTTTTTCCTGCCATATATCTTCTTATAGTCCCATATGGAACTAATGCCTTAGCTATTTGAGTTGTACACTAAAACTTTGAATAGCAACCACATTGAAGACTAACCTCACACATTTGAGACGTTCAATTTAGATCCCAAGGCTAATGAAGCTTCGCTGTGAAGTGTGAGATTTTGAATTCAAGTTCATATTTCGTTTTACTTGTATAAGTTTCTTAGCCACAGTTATCATGAATAAGTTGTGCTTCTTAAACCCACAAGTGGAATATGAGTCTTATGATCGTATAATTTATGCAGTTTAACAGAACCGAGGCACTTTTGAGTCTTTGAAGTGCAACTATGTTGTCCATTTTGAGGTCGCATCCTCCAACTTTTTGTAGTGGAGTTTAACCTCATTCCTAGACTACTTTGCATATCCCTCCTAAGCTTGAAAAATGCCACTTTCTTGGTCAATTAATCAACTGAAATGCTTGTCCTTTTCATTACTAAATTATTAATAGGTAATACCAAGCTGTTGCTCATAATGGGAGAAGATATTCTTGATCACTATGCTATGGTGGAATGATTTGAATAAGTAATGGGAATTTCTTCTTTAATGAATAATTACATCAAGATTTAAGTCAAAGATATTTCTTTTAGCGTAACGTTAAATTATTGCTTTACGTGAGAATTTAAGTTAGAAAAAAATAACATTTAATACTCTATGCTGCAATAAGAAGTCAAATTTTTTAATTTTTTAAACTTATTATATTGCTTCTTTTATAATTTTGAGGTTCACAAAACGTTTAAATATCTTAATATTTGTAAAACTGCTTAATATGACTCTATTATTTTTTTTTCCCAAAAAAATGACCAGATTTTTTTATGATTGTACTAATAATAATAGTCAACTGCAGTCAATCTTAGTAAGAGAGTATATATTTTTTGGAATGGAGAAACTATATTACATATCTTAAATAGGAGCAAGATGTTGCGTTTTACTTATATTTCTTGTTGTTTACCCATTTTAGTTGAACATTTTAAAACGGCCAATATATTCTTATTGTTACTTTGTGGCATTCTTTGTCAGTAACATATGGAACAAACTATCAATTTCAAAACAACATTGTTGCAAAATATTCTTCCCATTATTTGACTTTCCTAGACAAAATAACGTTGCTAAATAAAAAATCACCAAAAAAAAGAAAAAAAAAAAACCCTCAAAAACGAAGTAACAAAAACTATGATTGTTGTTGAGACAAGTTCAAAGTTTAGAAGAAACTACACATATGCATTGCAATGATATTTAAAGGAGACTACACGATTTTGGGCCATTATAGCAATGGACCACCTACGACACGCCACAGGGTTGTACGCGGAGGTCATGCCACGCTATACTATGTGCTATGATGAGATTGAGAAAAATCAGTGCATATATCTACCTTGAATTTGAAGTGATTCTTCTCTAACTGGCCCCTCTTGTGGATTCTTTTAATTCTCAGTGCTACAGATCGAAACTTCTAATGAAAGAAGCAAGAAGATGGTTACATTGAGTTGATATTTTGTTTGAGATTGAGAAAATGGAAACCCAACTCTACTAGCTTGGTGCATATGTTGGTTTATCTCGCGTATGTAATAATCAGCGTTGTCATAATTGGATCGATGACTAAATCGATCTTATTATCGGTTAGTAGTTCAAACGATTAGACTAGTTTAATAAAAATTAACTATATTTTTGTATTATATTATGTAAAATGATAGTTTAATATACTAATTGTTATGTACTAAATTTTATAAATAAAAATAAATAAATAACCAACTAAAAAGTACATATTTAACAAGGTTCAAAGTCAAAACAATCATATAAATATAACCAAATGTCAAGTTTAAACTTTTTTGACACAAAAAAAAAAATAGTTTTAACTAATTTTTTAACTAATTCTTGATCGTTTTAACCTGATTTTTAATTTTTTGCAACCAATTAGATCGGATAGGACCGATTATCAGTTCTCAATTGAATTAACCAGTTGAGTAACCATGGTAATAACCTTAAAAGTATGTGCAGTAAATAAATCTAGAGAAATCTATGCGTGGGCTCACACACAGTCAATTCTAAATCATGTTGCTCAAGAAATTTGGCATTTTAACAGTTGCAAAGCTTACTCGAATATGACATTGCCATAGTAATAATAGAAAAGAACCAAAAAAAAACAAAACAAAACAAAGAGATGGCTTTAATTAAAAGGCAAAATTGATATTTCTCCCACTTAACAAATAACAACTTTTTGTGCACATAAAAATTGTGGAGAAATGATTAAATTCTCCACACTGATCGAAAAATAATATTGGCACTAAAGGGAAGTAAGAAAAGAACATATGTAATCACAAAAGGCCAAAAAAAAAAGAAAAGAAAAGAAAAAGGGCTTGGGAGGACCTCACAACATCAATCTAGCCTTTTGTTGCCCTTCAACTTATGCCATATAACTTAATCAGCTTTTTTCATACCGCTCCTGTCTCTCTTTACTCAAACATTAGTCTGCTTTTCTCTCTCTTTTTGCGTGTAAGATTTTGATGTTCAATTAATTGGTCCACCCAAGGAGCCTATAATTTTATTTTTTTTTTAAAAAAAATTATCAATAATATTATTAATTATTTTAGTTCTATTATTCATTATATTAAGATTAGGTACAATCAAAAGTTGTAAATCTAAGCATATGTTTAAGGAAAAAAACTATAATAAAATAGACAGATATCCACATAAATGTGATTCAAATTCAAAATTCTTATATTCAGCTGTACAAAATTTGTTTAAATTTGATGCAATGATTTATAATTATGTTCATATTATTTATCTAGTCCAAAATACTTACCATCAAAATTGAACCTTAATGCATCCAAGAAATGTACATATATATATATATATATATATATATATATATATATATATATGTATATACTTTTATTCTCACATTCATTTTGCACAAGTGACAATGATTGCAAGTCCACCTCATTTATGTGAGTGAACTGTCGGCATTGATAAAAAACAATATTCTCAACCATTAAGTTATAAAATAAGAATATGCTATTCAAATGGAATATATTATATATTACTATAAAGATTCTCTTCCAAGACCAAGAAATATAGACAAAAATTGCTCAACAAATTTCCAGTGGGAGTATTAATAATTATGATAGTGATACTTGACTAAATATAATGGTAATAATTAAGATCTTTGGACAGCTGAGACTACTTGTCTCTCAATTTAAATTTACAATCTCTGGACTACCTGGTAGAAAAGGAGAGAACGAAACTGCATACATGTTAAGTGTCTATGTTATCTAAAAAAACTAATAATAATTTCTTTTCTATTTTTCCCTAAAAAAAGTTCCAATAGTTTGTGTTTTTGAAAAATAAAATCAAAATAATGTGGTATGGAGTTGACCAAAATCGGATGGACTTGTCTAAGCTAAGTTCTAGTTAGGAATTCAGGACGTATAAAAGGTTTTGTGTAAACTCAAGCCCAAGTGATGAGCTGAGTTAAAGGCTCCAGCCTATGTGAGTAACCATCTAGTGTTATTGGTTAGGGATGAGCTGGTTAGCCCACTTCGGATGATAAAAGTTAGTCTGCTTTGCTCAAGTCCAATATGGGTAAACAGGTCAACTAGGGGATTATCTCGACCGATATCGAGTTGAGTTGCTCGGCTAGGTATAAGGTGACCGATGTGGGTGGATTGGGCAGGACAACTTAACTTGAATGTGACGGAGTAAGCAGGTTGTTTATTGTGGTTACATTAGGATGCTGGAAAAGGAAAGGGGATCTTTCCTTATATGATGTCTATGGTTTTAGAAATTTGTCTTATCTCCTAAAGGTAATAAAATATTTCTTAATTCTACCATCCTGATGAGCTATTTATAAAAAAATGGTTGTTTATTTTTTTATGTATTATTATATATTTGAGTTATATATGCTTTGATTAAGTGATTGGTTAATATTTTTTGAATCCTTACTGACTTGAGCGTCGGAAAGTTTTCGATGGGCAACTCCCAACACTTTGTAAGTTAATCCAGATGTTGTTCCATTGAATTTAAGGTTCTTAATTCATGCTAAAATTTCGAGTACATCACTAAACATTCAAATATTTCATCCTCTAGAATCATTTTTATAATTCCCAAAATATTATAAAAAAATCTTACTCATTATTATGCATACACATATATAAATATATATTTATATATATTTTTTATATATTCAAATCATCTTTTTAATAAAAAATTATATATCTCTATCATTCAATCATTATATTAATTAAAAAATAATATATAATAATATAAAAAAATAATGTGACACTGCTAACCAGATAAAATATAACATCTATAATAGAAATTGTCTCCTACAAAATTAAAACCAAATATATATCACAATTCTACATATATTTTCAAAAAGGAAATCTTTTCATTATTTTTTACCAAAACAATGGAAATGATGTCAAACTAACTTCAAACAAATCTAATATTTCTATTACTTTTCTATATTCTCATCAACGTTTAGAACTTTCTTGTCAACACTATGATATTCATCTCGCATTTAACTCTTTTTTTTCCATAATTTTTTCTACTAATTCGTTTTTTTTTTTAATTATTAATATTATAATATGTTATTAGAACAATAAATGTCAAAACTCATATGGTATATACCTTGCCTCAAGGCACCTGACATCTCATCTTTTTTAAAAACCATATGTACTATGAGAAATAGTTAATTAAATTACTTTTTGTTTATCAAAATTTTCAGAGTCATGCAGCATGGTTGGTTTATTGTCTCATAATTATTCATACAAGGACAAATCACATGCAATTTCTGTAGCACCACATTGTATCTGACAAGCAAAAAGGAGCCTTGGCCCTTACACTGCTAGTGCTCAGAGAAAACTGTGAATTTGCTTTTTCTTGCCTTGGTGTCAGATCAAGATTTTACTCTACATAAAATAATTGCCACTTTGAACACATATGGGGCTTGCCAAAGGTGTCCATTATTGTCATTGGGATCTTGTATTAAAAGCAACTTATATGATTAAAGTCAATTAATTGAGAAGATAAAGTGTTTAGTCAATTTTTTTTTTAACACAAAACCCCTATAAGGGGTTGGTCAAGTTGTGTATGCATTATTTATTTTATGATTTGTACAAAGTTAATAGTTACAAGTATTATTCTTAAATTATAGATAATTAGTGACATAAATATAATTAATAAGCCATTGTGGCTATTTTTATTATTGTTCAATTATTAATGTATATGTGTTAGTTATTATCGGTATTTACAACTTACACACAATACTTATATTGTTGATGCTAATAATGATAATTTATACATAATTTTTGTCAATATTAAACTTGTTGAAATTCTAATTGTGACAAAATAATTTTTTTTATAATAATTAGAGACTATATTGACATTATCACTAACATTCATTTTTTTCTTTAAGATTTAGATTCATTTAATTAAAAATGCCTTCTTATTTCATTTGGATAAAATAAGTTGCAAGAATTTGTTTATTTAAAAACACCTTCTTATTTCATTCGGATAAAAAAAGTTGCAAGAATTTGTAAGATGTTATTCATGCTATTTCAGATCTTCTAATAAATAATTCTATACCAAATGTTCAATTATTTAAATTTGAAATCTGCAATTTCCTACATTTATATTCATAATTGGTTCGTATGAATGTTGTCAAGTTAATAAATTGCTCTTCGTAAGTAGTTTCCAACGCTATCTCATCTTCCTACATGTGACTCTAACAATAGTTCCTTTCACGAAATATAAATAACTTTTAGATAAGTTTTTTTTATCTCTCTCTTCTCTCTCTCTTTATGTATATGTATTAGAGCAGCGCTCAAGAAATCAATTAAATTGACAAGGTTAATATTTTTATTAAATATTCTTATTTGTTCAACATTCGTTATTAGGCAATTCTTCATCTTCTATGTCTTACTTTTATATTTAAATGAAGTTCTTATAAGACATATAACTATGAGTTATGATCGCACATAAAGACGACGATCATAAAAATATCTTAAATTTTTTTTATCTTAAACATTCAAAGTCATAAAATCATTGAAATAGAATATTAAGGATTCAGTAGACTTACACGTGTGATGCAATTCGAAATAAGGATGTCTTATTTTATAGACTTTGTGTAACATTAATGCTCATATATGGATGCTTGTTGAACAAGTTTACGCAACAACTTTGCTAAGAATTTTCTAGTTAGAAATGATTCAAATGTCGAATAAGGAATTTTTTTTTTATTACGATAGTGTGTAAGATTAGTAATTCAATTTGAGGCACCATGATAACTTTATTTATGAGTAATTGTACTTTGATTTATACTCCAATTCCTTAAGTATCATAATTTTTTTTTGGTACAATTCGATCATATATAAAGATTTATGAGTGTCAATAAATTATTCATCATCCATATATAATGTCTTATATTTTAAATAGGTCCATGACTTGGGAAATATCTGGCCGAAGTAGGTTGACAATTAGGAAAGGATTTCCTAATTTTACCATTAAATCATAAATTATTGTTTTTTCAAGTCACAAATTAATATATATTTTTATTTTAAAGGAGGATACTTCCCTCCAAATGACGAACCAATGATCAACAAAGGTGGGTGCAAGGTGCCTCTCGTCTAAGTCATAAAATAATATATTATTATTTAAGAAAATATTAACTAATTTTCTATTCAAATGACTCGAACCATGACCATCAAAAACTCAAACTCATGACCATCAAGATTTAGGTGCAAGGTACTTACCAAAAAAGCTACATTGCTCGTCTTGTCTATAAATTAATATGAATACATAATAATGAAAGGTTCAATCAATATAATAGATGAAAAATTAAGATGAATACATAATAATGGGATGTTCAATCAATATAATAGATGAAGTAGAGAACTTACTTGGATGATAATCATAATTGAAAATGATCCCTCTACAATTCATATTTTTTTAGATGCACATAACTATATGTTAACCATGATTTGGATGCATCTGAAATTAATGAAATTAATTCTAGAATGATTAATTAAAGTATTTAGAGGTAATGGAAGTGATTTCTATTGCTCAAAATTAAATCACAAGTATTGCCAGCCCTACTACTACTAGTTAATTGATAAACCTGAGGAGTACATAATAAGTCGAATAAATCCATTTTGATTTAAGAGATTAATCCAAGGATTGGATTGGTAAATTATTAATTGGATTAATTAATTCATTGGGCTTTAATTAGTGCAAGAGTTGAATTAATTGATTAATTGATTAATTGATGAGACATTTGCCAACTAATTAGGGCAAACCTAGTTGGAGATTAAAATAATTAATTTGGCCTAAATTTAATCATGAGTTGGATTGACAAATATTGATTAGATTAAAATAATTAAGCAAAATCTAGAATATCTAGATTAAGCAATCAAAGATGTGAGAGTTTTAATTTCATAGCTGGTGTATTTTAGTTATTCCAAGCAGCATATCTCAAGCAAAACTGAAAGGCTAAGAGGTAATCAAATTTTAGCAATTTTTTTTTTTTTTTTGATTTTTCATTTCATGTCTACATTCCCAAATTATGAACTGACATTATTAGTTTAAGAATAATTAAGACATAGCTGTCTAAAATTTCTGTTCTCACATAAAAATAGAAGATGAACAAAATGACAGTAATTAGTAGGTTGATTTATGAACTAAAAACAAAAGTTAAGAAGCGTAAAACAGATTACCTCTCTCACACTAATGGAATGCATGAAAGATGAAACTGCTTACCAAAACCCAATTAGATGCTATTATATCATACTATACAACACAAGTAATTGCAACAGTCTGGCATCAAATAATGCTATACAATATTTACACGACTCCGTGCACATACCTTCTATTATCAGTTTCATTCTCTATTACAATTGATATTTCATCTCCATTATAATATCACCAGTACACATCAAATATATATTAATAATATCATCTAATATATTTGATATGTATTAATGATATATAATAAGAAATAAAATATCAATTACAATAGAAGATTCGAAATACCAACCTTTTCCCCATAAACATACACACAAAAACATGAAAATTCTAGCCCGAATTAGATTTGGTTGAAACCAAACTAACATATCGAGTAGATTTATATTTGTCACGTGATTGGTATACAATTAAAAGAAAGTAATCAATCATACAACAAGTACAATAACACTTGTCATGTGATTACTTGGATTTAATCGAATCAAATTTAAACAAATTTTATTTTCGAAAACAGTCGCACACTAGCACATTTCAAGATTACAAATACCCACTAAACCATCAAGAAAACTTAAAACAAACATGAGGACTCTTCTCTTTTCACTAGCCACACTGTTTTTCTCAGTAGCCCAAGGGATGCTCACTCCAAACTGTGACATACCAGATGACCAGGGCTCAACCCTCCAAGTAATGCATGCAAACAGCCCATGCTCCCCATTCAGGCCTAAAACACCTCTCTCATGGGAAGACACTCTGCTCCAAATGCAGTCCAATGACAAAGCCAGGCTGCAATACTTGTCAAGCCTTGCCTCAGGCCG
Source organism: Paulownia fortunei (assembly GCA_019321725.1). Lineage (NCBI taxonomy): Eukaryota > Viridiplantae > Streptophyta > Magnoliopsida > Lamiales > Paulowniaceae > Paulownia > Paulownia fortunei. Next base: position 7,613,287 of record CM033106.1, read on the forward strand.
GTCCATCGTGCCAATAGCCCCTGGCAAGTCCATTACTCAGAACCCAACCTATATTGTCAGGGCCAGGATTGGAACCCCTGCCCAGACATTGCTCATGGCAGTGGATACCAGTAATGTTGCTGCCTGGATTCCATGCACCGGCTGCGTCGGCTGCTCCTCCACGACTTTTGATTCTGCCAAGTCCTCCACCTTCAGGACTATACCCTGCGGCGCCCCCCAGTGCAATCAGGTACATATATATCACGCGCCACCAGGGCAGTAAAGATGGTTTTCTGTATACATGACATCTTCTGTCTGTGGTTTGATCATTGTTTTGTTCTATTCTTTTGTTTGTCCTGATTGCTTTTTCAGCATGTCCACATATGAAGGAGACTAATGATGATAAAGTGCTGGCCATGGCTGATTTGCAGAAGTATAAAGACTGATTATATCACTATTTTTGCCACTCCTGAATCTTGATTAAACATAATTCCTTGTTTATTTTGTGCCCCATAAATTGAAATCATTTGCCTGTATAATCATGTGACCTGCTTTATGATCAAGAGTGGCCAACAATATCCATTGTGGGATTGCTCCTTGTTTGGTGCATAGCTGCACATCATTAGTCTTTATCTTGTTACATTGTATTATGAACAATCTTTAGCACATCAAGTTATAATTAACCTTTGACCATACTATGATCATATTTTGAAACTTTTCTTTGACATAAATTTTCTTTAAGGTACCCAACCCAAGCTGTGGAGGCACCACCTGTGGCTTTGACTTGTCGTACGGCAGCTCCTCCTTCGCCGCCAACCTTGTGCAGGATACCCTCGCCCTCGCCACCGACCCCATCACCGGCTACTCCTTCGGCTGCATCCAGAGGGCCACCGGTACCTCCCTGCCGCCACAGGGCTTGTTGGGTTTGGGCCGAGGCCCGTTATCTCTATTGTCTCAAACTCCTAATCTCTACCATTCCATGTTCTCCTATTGCCTGCCCAACTACAAGTCTGTCAACTTCAGTGGATCATTGAAGTTGGGGACAAAAAACCAGCCCAAGAATATTAAATGTACCCAATTGCTTAGAAATCCAAGAAGATCATCCCTTTACTACGTGAATCTCATGGCTATTAGAGTTGGTGCTCATGTTGTCAACATCCCTCCCACTGCTTTTGCATTTGATGCCAACACCGGTGGTGGCACTGTCTTTGAATCTGGTAATTCTTCTAAGTTTTTTTAATTTAGTTCATCTATTATTCTTATGTTAATTCCATATTGAAATAATTTTTTTTTATTTATCAAAGATGTACAATATTAGGCTGAAATATTTAAATATTTTGTAAGAGAAACGATAATTATATGATTAATTTGAAACATGCTTATGGTAATTGTAAAATTTGAATACCTCAACTTTGATAATTAGACAAGACCACTTTAGACATTTTTGAAATTTCATTTTGTAACATTCGTTATGATATAGTATTTCCCTCTCACAATGAATCTTGTATTTTTGTTATCGTTCAAACTGATTAATTTCTAAATTTAATAAATAAACTTTATTTTTATAAATAATTTAATATTATTACATAATAGACATTAAGAATCGAAGATTTTGTAGTATCAAAATTCCTGAAAATTTTATTAATAAAAGTTGGTTGAATAAATAAATAGTGAAGTTGACAGGTAACAAGTATGTTTTAGCTGAATGACAAGTTTACCCCTCATTTTTCTTTTCTTTCCCCGAACAGGCACTACGTTCACAAGTCTTGTGAAGCCGGCGTACACGGCGGTGAGAGACGAGCTGCGGCGTCGGATGGGCAACGCCACCGTGTCGTCGCTGGGGGGCTTCGACACATGCTACACCGTGCCCATCGTGGTGCCCACTATAACGTTCATGTTCTCGGGCATGAACGTGACGCTCCCTCAGGATAACTTCCTCATCCGCAGCACCTCCGGCACCACCTCCTGCCTCGCCATGGCGGCGGCGCCGGACAACGTCAACTCCGTAGTCAATATCATCGCCAGCTTCCAGCAGCAGAACCACCGCATCCTCATCGATGAGCCCGAGTCGAGGCTGTGTGTGGCCCGTGAACCCTGCAGCTAGCTGATAAATTGGTTAATTTGGAAGATATATGAGGTTGTTGGGTTTTATGGTCTATAAGAATGGAAAACTTGACAAGACTTTATTGATATGAAATTCGACTGAAAAATAATTTCATAATTTGGTACTCAAAATAAGTCACGGTTTAGCTACTTTAATTTTGCCTTTTTTTTTTAAATTTTGCTTTCTAAAAACTTTTTATACTTAGGTGCATGATTAATTGAAGGCCAAATATGAACAAGAATTTGTTCAAATGAACTTGAGGTCACAATTGGGACGTGAGAAAATTAATTACCACTAAAATTCTTCAATCAAACGTGCTATAAAAAGTGTTGGTTGAATTTAGTAAAAATTCTTTGATGCTCAAGTTAAAATAAAATATCTAAAATGAAAAAATAATTGAGAAAATATTAGCATTCCAGATGTATAATAACAAAATTAATAAATGGATAAATGAATAAAATATATACTTAATATGTAGTTGTAATATAAAATATAAGATGATAAATCAAATTAAAATAAAGAATTTAGAGAATAATGAGTATTAGATTACCTAATGCAGCACCATATAACTTGTGTATACCAATCGGATTCATGCCAAAGTCGTGGACCATTTGTTTTACCCGTGAATGTCGCTATAGCTCATGTTCACAACGGTCATTAAGTCATTTCTTATATCTTGTTGAAGGCGAAGCACAATTAACAAAAAAATCTTTGAAAATATTGTGTTAGAAATTTATGTTATTGTAGTTTCGACCAGGCAATTAAATTGATCGTTTTTATATTTTTATAAACAATATTTTTTTCAATCAATATAAATAAATTAGTCATTTTTTTATACGTTTTTATTTTTTTCTAATGATTCTCTAGATTCTATATACCTACGAAACATAATCGCATATGATGACAATCATAAAATATGTCTTTATACTTTGATCTTAAATTGTGTCAAATCAAGAATTATTGAAATAGAACATCAATATTTAGTAAAACTTATACAGGTGATGCATACTATCAAAGAGAATGTCTCGTTATAAAAATTAATATAGGAATACTAGTGCGTGTATGTAGATACTTGTTAGCGACCAAATACAATGAACAATATTATCTAGAAATTTCTAATTAAAAATAAAAGATTATCGAATATGAAATTTTTATATTACGATCTTAAACTTACAGCATCATATAATCTTGTGTATAGTTGGTTGTAATTTGTTTTATTCTTTAATTACAAGTTAATCACAAGAATAATATTTTTGGTGCAACTTAATTATTTATTGATATTTAATGAGTGACCAACAAAAATCCACCACAAATCTAGATGAATTAGGGAATCTCTTATTTTCTCCTCGATTCTTGACTTGGATGTTCTTGGTTAAGGTTGGATGAAAGTCTAATTTTTTTTTAATTTCATTATTAAGTCAAGTAACTAATAATGGATATATAATTATTGGGTTATTTGAGTTTTGATTTATAATCAATACCTTATGGCCAATAGGATATTAGCTAAAGAAAAGACTATACTTACAAATTGAAAAGTTTGCTACTTCACCTATCTCTAGATTTTGATGCATGGCTTGACACTAATCATGATTAATTCTTGGAAATAAGAGGTCAAATTCTAAGAGGTTATAATTAGGTTAATTAAACAGAATAAATTACAGAGTTGTGAGTTTATTATTCGGTTATTAGTGAACCTAAGGATAACACAAACTTGATAGATTTATTTATTGCTACTGGAAATAATGGTAAGTAAATTAATTAATTTAACAAATTGATGGGATCACTTGAGATTTGGAGAAGCTTAATTAGAGTAATTAATTAACTGATTAGATTAATTAGTTAAATAAATTTTAATTAATTCATTTGAAAAATTAATCCAATCGAGCTAAAATTAGGGTAGGTTTAAAGTGTATAGGCTAATTCGAATTGGAAATTGGAAAATACCAATCCTAAAGAAATAAGGAGTTAAGTAAGTTAAATGAGTATATGATACTATCCATGGAATTTTTAATGCACAAGAAAACTATCTTAGAGAACTGTCCAAGAAAATCGTCCCTCCTCTTCTTTAGTGTGATTTGTGTTATTTTGTTTTACACTCTTAAATACTATACATATACATAGAGTGTTGTTGTGTTATTATTTTCAAAAAACTAATACATGAATTCCTTAACTAGGCAGGAACTATATCGAATGAAACCTATTAGCATACGTTTGATATTGTTGTCAATTTTTAAAAGAAAAAATACTTGAAACTCTTAGTTAAATCGATTTCATCGAAAAGGTTACTAGTTCGTAATTAAAATTACAACTCTCAATTTCAGTATCGAAAATTTAAAAACGATTTGGATTGTTTCATAGTTTGTTTCACTCAACTAGAAGTTGGAGATTCAAGTTTTGAAAATTAGTTTCACACAATCGATCGAACCCTAATAATAAAGAGATACTAAGTTTAAATTATGAATACCATAATTTATGTGTTAAACAATTTTAAAATTTTATTGTGCTACATATCTCAGAATCTATTTGAACTCAACACTTTACCTACTAGAAAAAATATAGATTAATTGGTGAACATCATAGCCTCAGTCGAACACAATTTTTTTATACATATCATTGATGAAGTATTGCATGAGCTAACTAATGCCGGTGGACTTTTTTAAGTCGGATTTGAGGACTAAACATCTTAAATTTAAAATGAAACCCGAGGGGTACGAATATTCCAAAACTAGCTTTGCTACACACCATGGGCACTGTGAATCTCATTCGGACCTTCCACATTTCAAACTCCTATGAACCAACTCTCTTTTCACCTTTTGTAATGAAGTTTATGTTACTACTATAGGAAGGCGTATTGATTTACCGCCCCCCCCCCCCCCTCCCCACATGGCAATCTGATTCTAGAGTACTAGAAAAAGGGTTTTCCTTTGGGCACAGGGCAAACACCTTGCATATGCTCACTCATAATCAAAGTTTATAACCTTGTTTTTTATTGGATGGCACTATTCCCTAATTCCAAATCAACATTCTCAGTTTCACACTTACACAAGGAAGTAAAACAAAATGACAACACATATATCATACTAGTAAAATGTAACTAAGCATAAGAAATAATATCACTTCCCTCGTGACTGGACCAAAGGCATAAAGGTGCTTGCCACAAACCAATGAAATGTCATCATATCACACACAAAGTCAAATAAATAAATGGAAGACTCTGGCCTCAAAATTCTTGCTCTAATCTAATTTTCATTATACTCAACAAGTACAATAGCCCTTGCATTGAGACTCATTATCACTCATTTTCGACTCTACATAAATTATAATACAAGTGTAATTCATTTTCTGTATAATTTATTTAAGTTCCATCGGATCTCTTACTACTTCCCCAACCCACAGCCTTGGCCGCCCCACTCGACTTCAATTTTTTAATTTAATATAAATTATATATATAAAATTATTAAATTTTAAAAATTTATCTCCTCAAATTATAAAAAATATCTTTTTATTTATTTATTTTTTTTAAAATATAACTCTGGCTATTTTTTAACTCCACCCCTCTCCACAATCACACACACTCCCAATTATAAATACCCACCCACTCACACTCACTAAACCATCCCATAACATAGAAAAGATAAACCCCTTCCAACTCCCCAAATTCTGAGCCCATGAGTGCCCTTCTCTTCTCACTAGCCATTCTCTTTTTCTCATTAGCCCAAGGGCTGCACACCCCCAACTGTGATGTAACTGACCAGGGCTCAACCCTCCAAGTTTTCCATGTAAACAGCCCCTGCTCCCCATTCAGGCCTAAAACGCCACTCTCATGGGAGGACTCTGTGCTCCAAATGCAGTCCAATGACAAAGCCAGGCTGCAATACTTGTCGAGCCTCGTCGCCGGCCGCTCCATCGTGCCGATAGCCTCCGGCAGAACGGTGATTCAGAACCCCACCTACATTGTCAGGGCAAAGATTGGCACCCCTGCTCAGACGTTGCTTGTGGCCGTCGACACCAGCAACGACGCCTCCTGGTTTCCATGCACCGGCTGCGTCGGCTGCTCCTCCACCACTTTTAATCCTGCTAAGTCCTCCACTTTCAAGCCCCTACCCTGCGGCGCCCCACAATGCAACCAGGTAAAATAGCTCATCTTTGTGGCGTTTTTTTATGTGTGTCACGCGCTAACGCGCCACCATTTGGGTGGTGTAAAAGTTTTCTTGGGATTGGGAAGCTTTTGTGTAGTGTGTATTCTTGTCCTTTTATCTGACTCTCTCATTCTTGTCAGGACAGAAGACGTTCAGTGTAGCCCGTGAAGAAGACTAATAATATTCTTCCAAAGTTATAGTACTAATGTCACTTAATACAGAATTGTAAATACAAATCTGTTTTTTTTTTTTTTTTTTTTTTTTCCTAAAAAAATTTCAGTAACATTCTTGTATTACATTTTTATTTTAAATAATATAGTAAACTTGAAAAAAACTTTTAGAAAATAAAATCTATATATTTTGAGATATCCTAAATGACGTGACTTAGCTTTATTTCCCTGGGCCAAGAAAAGCAAATGTTAGGTTTGCCCCTTGATTGACGCATGGTGCAAGTCGTTTTCTTGATTCATCATCAATCCTATTTCCTATTTTCAATCAACACAAATAATTTCAATTCAAATTATCTGTTTTAATTTGGTGTTCTAATTTGATTTCAGGTACCCAACCCAAGTTGTGGAGGCACCACCTGTGGGTTCAACTTGACATACGGCAGCTCCGCCGTGTCCGCCGCTTTGGTGCAGGACAACATCACCCTCGCCACCGACTCTATCCCTAGCTACACTTTCGGCTGCGTCCGGGGAACCACCGGGACCTCCTTTCCGGTTCAAGGTTTGCTGGGCTTGGGGCGAGGCCCATTATCTCTATTGTCTCAAACTGGTAGTCTCTACCAGTCCACATTCTCCTACTGCCTGCCAAGCTACAAGTCTCTCAGCTTCACTGGATCACTGAGGTTGGGCCCCAAAAGCCAGCCCATAAGAATCAAAACCACACAACTTCTTAAAAATCCAAGGAGATCATCTTTCTACTATGTGAATCTCATGGCCATTAGAGTTGGCAGGAGAGTTGTCAGCATCCCTCCTAGTGCTTTTGCATTTGATCCCAACACTGGGGCAGGGACAGTCTTTGATTCTGGTAAATTTCTTAATACTATATTTCGATTGAAAGATTTAGATTTTTCGTAAGATTTGAAACTAATGATTTCAAAAGACCAAATATGTATAACAAAAAAAAAAAAAAGTTCCAAACAAATGCAACTATGCAACATTCGATCCAAACACAACTTAAGTTTATTGGAATTTTTATGTTGAGCTATTTTCATTTGCACTAGCTATGAGATTTTATGTTTCTTGGACAGGCACTGTGTTTACTAGTCTTGTGAAGCCGGCGTACGTGGCGGTGAGAGACGAGGTGCGGCGGCGGATGGGTAACGCCACCGTCTCCTCCCTGGGCGGATTCGACACGTGCTACACGATGCCGATCAACGTGCCCACCATAACTTTCATGTTTTCCGGCATGAACATGACACTCCCACAGGACAATTTCGTCATCCGCAGCAGCGCCGGCACCACCTCCTGCCTGGCCATGGCGGCGGCGCCCGACGGCAACGTCAACTCCGTCCTAAACGTCATCGCCAGCTTCCAGCAGCAGAACCACCGCATTCTCATCGACGTGCCCAATTCCAAGCTCGGCGTCGCGCGTGAGCCATGCAGCTAGACTAGCCAATCAATTTCCCTTTTCAGTTTGGGGTTTATTTGGAATTTTTGTTTGTTTTGGATTTTGAATTCGGTGCCGACAGTGAAAAAAAAAAAAAAAAAAGGAAATTTGAGAAGACCCTGTTACTAAAATCAGAATTTGAATGAGATTTCGATGGTTTTGTAGTTTTGTACTAAGGATTTGTCACGGGTTTGTTATGTTTCCACTATTTTTGTATCCAGTTACTTATTCGGGCATAGATTGGTAATTATATCCTTTATTTTAAATGATAGTTATATATTTTATTTTAATTTTATCATTATACGGTAAGTATATTTTAATAATATTATGTTATATACTTTGATAAAATTCAAATAAAATATAAAACATATTTAATTTTTATGACACTAGTTGTGGCAGACTCTACTGAATGTGCTTTTCATGGCTCCAAGTTTATCTAGATGGTGAATCTAAAGCAAATTCTGACCCTCGTCCTTGTGGGATCTAAGAAGTGGTTCGGAGGCTGAAGGGAGGAAAGGAGTTGTCCTCATATCCCCTTTAGCTGTTTCGTCAAATAACTCAACTGTTGCCCACCCCACGTTGTGCACCCTGGGCTGTTTGCAATGGCGCTAAACTTCCATCACCATAAAAGGGTCTTTCTATATTTTGATCCAAAAAATCATGAATTTGATGTGGATCAGAATTAGAAGACGATCCTCGTCAATTTTCCCTTTGGGTTAAGTTTGCAATGCAAATACACATTAGAATTGGAAAGTTTTTGTTATAAAGCTTAAACTAGAATTCATCCTAAAAAATTAATCGTTAAGGGGAGAGTGTGTAAAGTGTTATAAAACTTACACCGAAAATTCATAATTTCAAGGGTTATAGACCTCGTTCACATTCGATTAATTTTTAAGGGTGAGTTCTATCTAAATGTTTATAACAAATGGTATTAGAGTAGACATCACGTGCCCAAGTTGCAATCGAGCGGCGGTGGAGGTGACATCGACACTGTAATATTAGCCTGAAACTAGCCAAATAGACTAGTACAAAGCCTGTCGTCGGTTACGGAACTGTGGATTATGGTGGAATTTATAATTCCTTTAGACGCTCCCCCAACTAGTTTTTTTAGTATAAGTTCTACTAAAATTTTATAACAGATTTTACCTTTTATTTTTTTATTATTTTTATTTTTTGGTTTTTTGGCATTGTCTCTAAGATGAAAAATCGAAAAAAGAAAGAGTACTTGGTATATTTATAGTTGGGTGAAGGGTAGCAAGTGGTCGTGACACCTCTTTCACTTGTGTAATTCTCGTAATGGTTTTGTGGTACTATAAGGGTATTACAGTAAACTCCATTTATTTCTTCCCCGCATTGCCTTTTTTTTAATATTTTTTTATACATTGACTAATTAATTATGAAGAAAATGACACTTCAAACATCAGGACCCATGAGCAAAGCCCATCAAAATGGAAGCAAATATACCTACCTGGTTCATCCCGGAGTTACATTTCTCAACCCTCATATTTACCCGTCTAGAATTAATGACAAATTTGTCCCTCACCAAACTCTAGTTTATTTAGATAATAATAATTAATAAAATTAACGAGTTATATTTCTAATGTAATTCTCACTAATACATTAACATACCAAGACATTAATGGTTATCCCCCTCTACCTAATCCAAAAATTAATAAAGTCAACGTTGAACAATTGATATGCTTGATTATTACGTGGATACATAAAGGTCACTTTTTATTTTCCTAGTATTTTTACTTGAAGATATTTTTTCTCCAATTTATTTTATCTTTTATTAATAAATAAATAAAAACATTACATTTTTGATATATTTGCAAAATCTTGTTGGTTCAGTTCTCATAGTTGCAATTATTATATTTGAAATATGTTTTACTAAAAAAATATCACTTACACAATTATGTTCCTTTTCCAAGAAAATTTATAGATGCCGATGCCAATCAAAATATCACTTATTTCCTTCTTCAATTAGAGAGAGATTCAAAGTTTTCAAAGAGAAATTTCCCCAAGAAAAATGTTAGTTTAATTTTGAAGGGTAATTTCATCTTCCATATTTTATAATTTGAGAAGTGGAGTGCGTTGAGTAATTACTATCAGAGTGTCAATAATATTATCCTTTTTTGTTATAATGTATTCTTTAATGTACTAAAATTATATTATGTCCAAATATTATATGTTTTAGGAAGAAACTATTAGTTTTGATCTAGTGAAAAGTATATTTAATTATGACAATATTTAAAAATTTAAACTGTTAGATCAAAGACATGCAGTACGTGCCCAAAAGTGAAGTAATAGATAGCCTATTTTTTTAGAATACTATTGATTAGCTAAACTTGAAAACCCTAATTGCTGAATATATAACAAATTAGGGTTTTCAAGTTTAGCAAAGTTATAAACCATTTGAATTTTGATTTAATGCGGTTTGACTAATGGGCTCTAGTTATTAGTGATTGTTGACCAAAAAACAGAAAATGTTAGCAATATACCCCCAACGAATAAATTCAAATCAGATGTGTAGGTTATTTGTCCGATTCTACTATAAGTACTTCTTTATTTGTCATAATGATTGTATTGAATTTATTAATAATATTTAAATATAATGATATAATCAATTATTTTATTAAAAAAAACTCATAATTGAGGATGCAAGATAATTTTATCAATAGAAAATTTAAAAAAAAAAGATGATTTTATAAACAAAAATAAAATCCTCTGGACTTTAATTTCCATAGTCACAAAGTTGAATTGTTTCTTCTTAAGCCCATCCTTTCTAATGGGCTTTTCCCAAGGAGACAATGATTAGTTTTAGAGGAGTAATCAATCTCAAATATTTGTGCTGTGCTATGAATGATCGTACATGAATATGTTTAAAGATGGAAACTCTCTTCTCTTCTTTTCTTAATTTTCTTACAAAAACTCTTTAATTTTCAATGAATTTATTCCTTTTTCCTAGTATTATCCAACAAAGCTCATATATTTTTCTATTATGATGAGATATTACCTAAGCATACAAATGTCAAAACAAAATGTCTCATATGACTTAAGTACACAAGGTCCGTTAAGATAATTCGAACAAGTTAATAAGATGTCCCACTCTAATAGGTCTAATGAGCTTACGAGGTCACACACACCTTTCAACACCCAACCCCAACAAAAGAAGGCCCAATTACGAATAGCTCAAGGCTTGAGCCTATCAAGAGACACTATAAATATCCCTTCATCCATTTGACCAAGATAAGGTATTCATTTGTGAGAAGATATTCTCAAGTCTTCATTTTTTTAATTCTCCCTTTGTTTTTGACTGAGCGTTGGAGGTTTTTACCGAGGTAACTCCGGCACCCTAACGAATTTTGTGTGTTGCACACATGAACTCATCTAAGAGTTGAAAGCTCGCGAGGAGTAGATGTTTGAAGATTTAGATTCATACCACATTATTTTCGTGCCGTTTGTAGGAAACCTGCCAATACATTGAAGATGCAGACTAGAACTGGAGATAGGGAGCTCAATGCTCAAGACGCCTCCCGTGAAAGAAAAGACTATAACAATAGAGTGGACTAACTACAGAAACCACTTCTTTAACATGATCTACCACAGCGTCCGGAGGAGCCAACTTAACCAATTATACTACAAATAACCCAAGAGATGTTAAGGATAATGATTGATGATGCATCAGCCTGAGCTACAACTCAAGTAATATCACAATTTGCTACTAACCAGCATAGAGAGAAAGAACCCGTTCAGTCATCTCGTAGAAGCCAAGACTTCGCTTCAGTCCCAATAGGACTAAGTAGAGGTGTGAAGCGACGAGGCTTAGAGAGGCTAATATCTACAAGGATGTAAGTAGCCAGATGTCTCTCGCAAAGGAAAACTCGAAGCGATGAGGGAAGACTAAGACAACACCCACTATGCCATCGAAGTTCCTAGTTGGGTCACGAGTGTAGATGGAGCATCGCCTCCCATTTTCTGTAACACCATCTAAGTGTAGTCTATTCTTCCCCACTATCTTAGCTGAGTCCCTACCAGTAGGGATCAAAGTTGTCTAATTTACTGAGTATGATGGAATTGGTGACCTTTAAAAGCACATTGAAATTTTTTATACTAAGACAAACTTGTGTAACTTAAATGATGCTACTAGTTCTACTCCACTGACTGCTAATGTAAAATCTTGATTTATTGTAGACAAATGTATGCATAAATACTTTTGTGTAACTTAAATGATGCCGCTTTTGGTAAAATCTTCCACACCATGCTTTCAAAGCGTGCATTGTCATGGTTCAACCAACTGCCTGCTGGTAGTGTAACTAGCTTTGAGCAGCTGATACAGGGATTCTTGCACCAATTTCCTATCAATCAAAAATACCCCAAGATGGTCATGCACCTATTTGCAGTCACCTAAAGAGATGAAGAGCCTTTGAGGGACTACATTAGATGCTTCATGGAGGCCGTGCACGCAATTCCCCACATCAACCATGAGTTGCTCATTGCAATAGAACCTTCGTCATGGGAGGTTCAAGGAATCCACTATTGGGAGACCCCAAAACACGCTAGATGAGCTCCTTACTAGAGCGGAGAAATACGTCCCTATAGAAGGGACCACACTTCAAAGAGTAGGAGCAAAGCACAAACGTAGAGATGAGGAGAAATGGGGCAAGAAACAGACTGAAGAGCAAAAGCACAACCTGCTAGGATACCCACGATACACTCTACTAAATTCCTCGATGACAGAAGTCTTAGTGGTTGCGGAGTAGCAAGGGATCATTCAACTTTTGAGGAAGTTGAAGAACGATCCCAAGAGAATGAAGTCCAACAAATACTACCACTACCATCACGATCGAGGGCACACCACTGAGGAGTGTTTTCATCTAAAAAAAGGAGATCTAAAAGCTAATACAACAAGGATACTTAAAGGAGTTTGTAAATCAAGGCCCCTAGGTCCCACAAAAGGACTATCATCAGCATGTCACTTCTTAGATGAAGGATGAGTTACTCTGCCACCCTAGCAGAAACCGTGGAAATAATAATCTCCTAATTGCTGAAATCATAAATGTCATCTTAGGAGGACTATCTAGTGGAGGCCCGTGCAATGCTAAGGGAGCGTTTCTCAAGAAAATGAAATAGGATGATGAATGGAACGAATGACGACATACCACAAATGTGCTACTAAGGTATTGAGGAAGCTAAGTAGCTCATTGAAATCATTTATTTGAATTTTTGCTTAAACATCTTTCTTTTTCCTAAAATAGTAGTTATTTGTGAAGCAATATTATTGATCTTATCGATATAAACTTTCTTTGAATTGTTAGTAAATTTATTATTTGAAATTAACTTATTACACTCTACTTGAATTTGTTATCACGAGCACCCACCTATAAGAAGTCATTTATAAGACTCATGGTGACACACCCATATTTTTGCCTATAAGAAGCCTAAAGGACTCATGGTAAAGTGTTGCAATGCTTACCTATAAAAAGTCTAAAATAACTCGAGGTGAGGCATCAAAATGCTTATCTATAAGAAGTCTAGAGCGACTCATGGCAACTTAAATTATATGTGCCTCTAAGACGTCATAAAAGACTCATGGCAAATTATCAAAAGTATCAGCCTGTAAGAAGCTGTCTAGATCAGCTCATGGTGATTACTCAACACATCCACTTATAAAAAGCTATCTAACACAACTCATGGTAAGTTAACGATCCCAAAAAGAAAAGAAATAGGAAAGTTAATTAATAACTCATCACGTGAGAATATAAATACAAATATAATTGCTAAGTCTTAGCTAGAAGTATTCAACCTTTAAAGTAACAGTGCCCTGAAACCGCCACGCTGCATACAAGGATAAATGAGAGAGATCGAAGTAAAGCGTCCTCACCCAATACTTAGTGCGATGGAGACAGAACTTACTCATCAAGCTTTGAGTAGGCATACCTTTTCCACCAAGAGCACATGAATGACCAGATTCCCCAAACTTGCAGGAACAAAGTATAGCAAAGTCAAGTTTCTTAGCCGCAAACACAAAAAAAAGCCACTTGATGTAAGATAAAGATGTCAGATTCAAGCAAGCAAAGAGAAATAAAGATGAAGAAAAAAGCTAAGTAAATCAACCATGAAACTAACAAGCGAAAATGGCTGAGTAATGTAAGGTCATCAGTGTATAATCATGTGTTGCACACCCTAATGTCCATGATATAACTGAGAGTGGGGGGGGGGGGCTTACCTAATACACCTGCCGACTCAGAAGACCTAAAAAAGAAGAACATGCTCTTGCTCTTGGATTTAACAAACTCTAACGAAGACAATGATCTTGAGGAGCTGACTCGCTCCTAAAATTGGATAAAGAGAGGATGGCCTTGGTGTTTTCAAACAAAAAATTCGTATAAGTTATTGAACTCAACATAGTGGCTCGAACTAATCCCCAACTTGATGACACGACTACACTCGACGACATAACAATATATGACACAACAACCTCTAGCATGGTGGCTTCATCACTGCCTCGACCTAGAAGGTTTGAGTTGTTTGCTCGAGCTGAAAAACCCCATAAATTTTAATACCCAGATCGCCTTACTTGAGCTCAAATTGAGTGCTCGAGGTACAACAAAACGTGTAGCTCAAGCTGCAGTAAAGAGTGGCGTGTAGCTTAAGCCCAACACTCGAGTTGCAACAGTAGCCAATAGGCAGCTCGAGCTTTCAACACTTAAGCTGCAGCAGCTACCGATAGGTAGCTTGAGCTATAATAGCTTTTGAGGAAGCCTAGAAGCAACTCGAGCAAGGAAGAAGACAACAAGCAACTCGAGCTTACATTGCTTGAGCTGCGGAAGGCACCAACCACCCACTCAACTTAAGCTAGCAGCTCGAGTAGACACCCAAGACGACGGTAATGGCATTCGTGCATGCTGGAGCTAAGAGCAAGTTGAGCTACCTGTGTTGGTGGTGTGAAGGCCACTGATAACTATATATTTTTACATATTTTATATCAATCACTCTATGCTTTTCTTGCTTTGTTATTGTTAATAATATGTTTTTGTTAATTTTGTTTGTGTGATAGGAGTTTAGGAATCAAAAAATAAAAAATAAGCTAAAACAAAGTTGAAACAAGCATTATTGGACCAAATTGACAATGTTCCACTGTGACAATTTTTGTATTTTGGGCATAAATTTCTGATCCAAAGCCCTATGAAACTAATTTTTAGCTTATTGGAAAAATAAGAGATATATCTACAACTTTAATGTTAGATACTTTTCCCAATTCAATTGATTTCAAAGAGAAAAATTCAGTTAAAAAGTCAAACATGCACTAAAACTTTTAGATATGACAATCTTTGTATTTTTGGAATAACTCTATCCACTAATGTGATATTGATTGGATTCAAGTGGATACAAAAATCTAACAAATAGGACTATAATTGTTATGAAGATACCAAAAGCCAATTTATCCTAAAAAAATATCAAAAATCAGTTGAAAAGGGATGAACACTGTTAGACTACCGTTCTGGAGAAGAAGAAAACAATAGCAACAGTGCCTAGGCGCCCTATTACTGTTCTCTTTGGTGCCTAGGCACTATGTTTTGGCTCCTAGGCACTGTCCATGTAGGAAAATTAATTTCTTTACTTGAAGTGACGACCCTTTACACATTTTGGCACATATTTGTAATATGTATACACTAGATACATATATCACACCACACACATTACATACTTTACAACACATATTACTCACTTTACACAAAATACACAATGCACCTTATACACTTTACACCGAATGCACAACACATCTTACACACTTTACACCAAATCACATCACCATCTCTCATTTTATAAAAAGACACTATCCTCTTAATACAAACATCAATTTTTCAAATTCACTCACTCTATTAGAAATCACATATATCTTTTAAAAGCGCTCTTGGAGTTTTGGAGCTTTAAGGAAGACAAAATAGAAAAGGCTTGAAAGAGGAGACATTTATAATTTACCATCAATCTCAAATATCTTCTTCCACCAATAAGTTTCTTTGATTTCCAATAGTATTAATTTTAATTTATTGTTAATTTTTATCATGTTAGACTAAACTTCCTTATTGGTTGATATTGATTTCAAAACCCTAGACATGAGTTTTTGTAATTAAGTATTTGATATTATTGACCAATTTTTCAATTGAAGTTGTTTATGTTTTTCTATGCTTAATGTCTTATGGGTATTTTCTTGCTTTGTTTGGGTGTGCAACCAAATTAGGTTTGAGAACTCCCTACAATTAGATTAGAGATTTTAGATCCGTAATTGTCTAAAATTCTAATTATGTGTAGTAAATTGTGATTAATGATTATGAGATATTTTTGTTAATTGCAATGGAAAATATAACCTAAGTTAAATAACCCGAGTTTGTGTGGTTGTTGTTTAGATCAATCTATCTTTTTAGTTTTGATACATCCATTGGATTAAATCTAGATAGCTTGTCTAGGTTGTTTGGTGGGTAAAGAATTAGATAGATAATTTATTCTATCTAACGAGTAACTAAAGAAAGATTGGGATAGTAGAGCTTGTTATTACCTACAGTTGATAATTTCATTGGCAAATTATTCATAATATTGATATGAAATTACAACCCGTTGTTTAGTAGCGGCGAATGAAACCTTAACCTCCTTTAATCACTTGTTGTTTATTGATTTAATTTTTATTACTTTGAATTTTAATTAGTTTTAGTTTCTGCAACTTATTTAATCAACTCAACCCCCCAAATGTTTGTTGTTTATTTCTAGATTTGGTTGTTGAAGTTTTATTTTTAGATTTGTAATTTTGAAGTTAAAATTCTTAGCTAGTTGAATCGATAGTAAGTCAATTAGCCTTGATCCTTGTGGGATCGACTCTTACTCACTCTATATTCGTTAAAAATTTATTTAAGAGTAAGGTTTAAATTTGGTAGGCCTATGACAACTGACCAAGTTTTTGGTCGAGCAGACACCCAAGACGGCGGTAATGGCATTTGTGCATGCTGGAGCTAAGAACAGGTCGAGCTACCTGCATTGGTAGCATGAAGGCCATCGAAGCCTAGGTTAAGCAAATTTTGACCTGGCTAGCTTAAGCTAGTACAACCTGGCCATCGACGGAGATGACGTCACCAACAAGGTTCCGTAGCAATGACCCTCTCCCATTCCTTGTAGCCAACCAAATTTCCCTCCTTGGTGATTTATCTATATGATTTTTAATATTTTGTATAATACCTAAGTCTCACACTACTCATTTGGCCAATATGATTCTTACATTATATGCTACTTATATGCTAATTTACATTAACATTTACATGACATCTTATATAACATTCTTATTCATTAGACCTCTAATGCTATTATATGATGTTAGTGGTTGAAATCTTATAACCTAATTAAGTAATTCTACATTTAGATAACAAAAAAAATAGATTGGTCAATATATTGGATATTCATATAATTTTGAAAGTGTAAAAGGTGTTACTAGTAATCTGATATGATTTGATTTAATTAAATCAATGTGTTTTAAAAGTATACATCCATAAATTAACATACTTGAGATATTGAACATGATATAATGTGATTTAAGTGTCATATTACAAGGCCCATATGTGCATATGATTTTAGAAATGTAAACTAGACAATCATTTAAAAATCGGATGTCAATCGATTTAGAGATCGAATGAACGATTAAAAAATTAGAGTAGAATTTATTATCCGATCGTACGAAAATTATAATAGATTGTAAATAGATAAATAAATACTGAGAAACACAAGATTAGAGCCATAGAAGGGGTGTATAATATCAGATTTGAACCACCACTTGACACCTCAAGCTTTGTCATCTCAAGCTACCACCTTAAGCTTTCTTCATTTCTATTATTGAACCATGACCAAACATCATTTCTGAGTTATTTTACCTTCCAAACCTCCATATTGAATTTTAGAAGTTTCTCTCAAGTGATTTGATGTAAAGAAAAATTGAAGGAAACAAAGGAAAGCAAGGGATGAGGAACTTATAATTGTGTAAATGTGAGCTTAACTTTTGTTTTTTATTTCAATTCTTGATTTTTTGATGGTTTATGATTTATAAAGCTTCTATTATTGTTTATAATCATGTTAGGATGTTATTTATGATTTTATAATTCATAAAATAAGGATTTTCAGTTACAAAATCACAATAGAAATCACTAGGGACAGAACTATATACTTGTTGATTTTTATCTTTAAAGCTTTATATATGTATAATAACTTGATTAAAACCTTTATATTTCACCCTATATGTGTTTATATATGAGTTTAGGTGATGTATGTAAGTTTGGAGAGGTTATAAAATGAAATATGGTTTGATATTTGAAGAGACACTCAAAACTATTATGATAGAACTTGTAGTTTTTGTGCTGTGATAAGGGGTTTAGTTTTTCTAAGGTAAATCTATGAGTTTTTGGTAATTTTATAATATAGTTATATTTATCTACATGTTATCTAAGTGTGGTAAAAATTTCGGAGCGATTGGATATGCTTAAGAATGTCAAAATTATCATGCAATTAAATTGAACAGCAAGAAAATATGAAAATGTAAATCTGTCCCAGTTGATAACTTAGTATATTTCAACCTAAACATTGAGTTCTAACAATTAGGTACATGCTATTAGAGTTATAATACTTCAATTATATGATGTTTACATGTATCTAAGATGAGAAATTAAAGTATTTGAGGAATTATATTGGATTCTAGTTTGTAAAAGCTTGATTGTTACCTAGATTGTTAGAGTAGGATGCCAACGCCCCAATTGGATTAGGTGTATTATACGTTTTTTATTTTATAAAGACAATCTTATTGAGAATCATATTAATAAAAAATATTTTCTTTATCTTATGTCATGCATTTTTTATTTCTGCA
Source organism: Paulownia fortunei (assembly GCA_019321725.1). Classification (NCBI taxonomy): domain Eukaryota; kingdom Viridiplantae; phylum Streptophyta; class Magnoliopsida; order Lamiales; family Paulowniaceae; genus Paulownia; species Paulownia fortunei. The sequence goes on from CM033106.1 coordinate 7,632,023, forward strand.
CATTAGATAAAGTCCTTAGACCAAATTTGGCTATCAGGGATGGTTGTGCATATGATGGCAATCATGGAACATGTCTCTAAGGTTTTGATCTTAAATAAGTTTTGAGTCAAGAGCTTTTTGAGATGGAATATCAAATAGCTTAATAAGACTCTCACATATGATGCATTCTCATAAGACGAGGATGTCGCATTCCATTGGCATTAGCGTAGAGACGTAAGTGCATATATGTGGGTACTTGTTAGGGAACAAGTATACCAAACATGGCCCGTAAGAAATTCTTAACAGGAGGCTTTGCCTGTCGAAATAAGAATTTCTGTGTTGCGATAGTACACGGCTAGTCCTCAAACTTGAGGCATGATGGTAGCCTTGTGTGCATCCTGCAACACTTTGATATATTTTTTGATTGCTTGATAATCACCAAAGGGGTATGTTGGGTGTTGCATTGGTGTGCATAGAGGTTTGTCAGTGGCCAACATAGAATTCGATACTTGTCTTTTTAAACAAGAAAATCTCCTGTGTTTTCATAGTTTGTAATTCAAAGACCTTAACCAAGGTATGATGAATTATGATTCATCAGGAATCTTTAGAACTTGAAATGAGATCACAGTCATTGAATCATTTAGGGTTTTGACCAATAATCCATGTCCTAGATTCAATCGGGAGATTAACTATCGAAATGACTCTACGTGTATGGTACTCGCAACTGAAATAGGTTTACTCGCTATTTTACCTAAAACTAGTTTGCCATGATTACTTGCTAGGTGTTTTTATGGATAGTGAAGTTTTTGGAATTAAAGAGTTAATTCCAAGCGGATTAATTAATTAGATTAGTTAATTAGAATAATTATTATTCATAAGTTGCAAAATGTTGCATGCCCACTACTAGCTTAGTAGTGAATTTAAGAGGGTCACACATCTTTATGGAAAGTAGCATTTCTAATTTTAGAATTATCCCATGGTTGGAAATTAATTAATTAATTAATTAAGAGTTCTATTTAATTTAATGGTTAAATTAAATTATTTAATTGGATCTAATTTGATTAGGAAGCCCAATTAGAGTAAATTAAATTAATCAATTGGATTGATTAAATTGGGATTAAATCAGTTGGATTGATTTGTGGATTTTGGAGTCCAAGCCCAAAAAATTAATGTCGATCACTTAAGAAGCCCACTAAAATATGAATAGAATAAATTAAATAAATATGATTTATTTAATTAACATATTTATAGATAAATAAATAAAATGACTGATTTTATGGGATAAAATCGGCCACTATAATTTATTTTATATATAAATATAATTTAAGTATATATATTTAATATATATCTATCTTAATATTATTTGAAGAGTTCGAATTAATATGAAGAATGTATGTAGACAATTTTGATGATTAATGTAGTCTCAAATAAGTCCATATACATAGAAGAGAGGAAAAATAGAAGAGTTGTTGGAAGATTTGGAATCCTTCCAAGATAAGATTTTGAAAATTGACAAACTTTTCAAGAGTTGGAGAATGATTAAATTTTCAGGCCCTATATATTGTGAGGGTAAAAAATTACAAGAATAATTCAACAAAAATTATACAAAATTTGTTTTGTTTAAGTCTTTTATTTTTATCCCCAAGAAAAGAAAGAAAGAAAAGAAAGAAAAAGAAAAGTATTTTTCTTGTAGTCTTGATTTTCTTGTTCTTTAAAAGAAAATTAGTTTCTTGTTATTCTCTTCATATTATAGTTTCAAGAACTTAAATAATCAATTTTTATTGTTCTTGAAAATTTACTTCAATTTTAGATTAGTAAATAATTAAAAGGATACTAGAGAATCCTTTTGATTGGTGTTACTCTTCCGTATTGTGAACCAGATAGAGGGAAGACATTTAGATCCCTGCGAGTTATGAAAGTCTAGAATAAACAATTGATTGATTCATTCCTACAATAATCAGAGTGCACAAAATATATAATCCTAAATTAATATTTACCCATATATTCACAGCGTGATCATTAAAATCCCTTTCGAATCGAGGGTTAAATTTATGTTTGATAAAGTTTTAATTTTTTGCTGTGTTTGCCCCTAGGATTTTAGCAAACCCAACAGTGGTATCAGAGTCACGGTTTTGCTTATTGAGTGAATTTTGGATTTTTGTATACATGTTTTTAAATTGTTTAAATTCATGTTAAGTATGTAAAATTTGATTTTGCATATTTTCAATAATTTTTAATTGGAATATTTTTAATTGCTTATTTAAATTATTTAAAAATTAAAATAAAAAAGAAATATGAATGAATAGCCTACGCGCGCGGGTTTGCGGCAGTGCACGGCGGTGCGCTGTGCGCTCGCGACGGACATCAGTCGTGTTGCTCGTCCTGATTTTTTTGGGTCCATTTTTATTTTTTATTTTTTGGAATATTAAAATTAAATGTTAATTTTAATAATTTCTGCAAAATTGTTTTTCAAATAAAAATTATTTTTGAAGCAATTAAAAATTATTCCAAGTAAAAAAAATGTGTTTAACAACTTGGTAAATTTACATGTTTTGATAATTGCATATGATGTTAGTTATGAGCATGTATGGGATTATCATGAGCTATTGGACCAATACGATTGGTTTTATTTAATATTTTTGAGTTTTAAAATGGGGCCTGCGAGCCTCTTATGCCATCTATATAAGTTATTTATTTTTTTGCGAAGAGAGTAGAATAGGTGGTGAGGTTTTTCTTTTTTTTTGGAAGACAAAAGAGAATCAAGAAAGAGGTTCCAAAGGAGGCCCATGTTTGTATGGGATACAATTATGTAATAGAATATGTTCAATTTCATTTTATTAGCCTTAGACTGACCTTAGGTCTATTTTTGGCTCAAATGGACTGTATATGATTGGTTCATGATCATCAATTTATTTAAGTATGTATTATATGCATGGTTAGGATTTTATATAATGCTTTTATGCTTGTGCAATTATATTATAATGTTATGCTTTAAATGACCAACCTAATTTAAATTATGATGAAGTCTTGGATAAAATTAAACTCCACTTAATTTACTAAAATTAAATAAAAGATTTTTTTTAAAAAATTCAATTTCAAACAAAAATGAACAAGTTAAGTAGGACCTATCGTTCCATGCCTACCATCAAAGGTAGAAATATGACGACCACTACTGCACTTGATCATTAGCCATGAGTCGTGGGCCGGTCTTGTGTTGGAAAGTTGTGATCTCTATCAAGCATTAAGATGCTCGTAGGATGGAATCATTATTATGTTAGCCATGAGTCGTGGGACATCTTGATGCTCTATCTACATAAATGTTTGATGGGTATTATTTGAAACTTAGTACCATATGGACTCATAAAATTGGGATATATGGGAAGAGGTGAGGCAAAACAAACTTGAGGGTTGTATAGCAATACAATCGTCAAATAGTTGATTACCAATAGAAATATTTCATGGGCTCATAAAACTGGGGTGTAAAATATTTTCGTTAGACCTCAAGCTCACTAGGAAATTTAATTTCCCGAAATTCTATTAGGGGTGATGGAATTCGAAGAAAATAGTAGGAGATATTTAATATTAAAGATCTTATATTAAATGAATATTTTTTTCCCATAGTTTACTCATTTTCTGCTTCGTGCATGTTTTGTAGATTATTCTACTAAAATGGCAAAGAATCCACTTGCAACAATCCTTGAACAAAATAAATTAATTGGATATAATTTTGTCGATTGGCTAAGAAACTTGAAGATAGTTCTTCAATTGGAGAAGATGGTATATGTCCTCGGCACTACGCCTCTTTTGGTTCCACTAGAGAATATTGTTTCAGAGGCTTATGCAGATCACTTACGTCATGTTGATGATGATCTACAGGCTCAATGCTACATACTGGCATCAATGTCAAATATGCTGCAGAGGCAGAATGTGGCTCAAGATACTGTTTATGAGATCCACATTCACCTATAAGAGTTGTATGGTGAAAGAACTCAGCAGACGAGATATCAGATCTCAAAAAAGCTTTTTAGATATTGTATGACCGAGGGCTCTTCAGTCCATGACCATGGATTGAAGATAATAGACCTCACTGAAAGGTTTGCGTCCCTTGGAGTCATTATGGAGAACGAACTCTATACGATCCTTCTGCTGCAGTTTCTATCTCCATCATTTGACACATTTGTTGTCAACTTTAACATGCACAATATGGAGACTAGTCTCACTAAGCATGTGAACATGTTAAAGACGGCTGAGTCCACCTTGAAAAAGGACAAGCCGGTTCTGCTTATTGGATTTTCTTCCGGATCAAAGGCTAAAAAGCCCAAGAAAAGAAAGAAGAAAGGAAATAGTTCCTCTAAACCCAACAAGCTGAAAGCTAAGGGCAGTGTAAAGAGAGTTTCTTCTCAAACCAATGACAAGTGCCATTACTGCAGCAAACTAGGGCACTGGAAGAGAAATTACAAGGAGTATCTTGCAAGCCTGAAGAGTTCAAGTATATATTTTGTTGAAGTTAGTTTATCTATTAACAATACTTCTTGGGTATTAGATACCGGTTGTGGCTCACATATCTGCAATGATTTACAGATGATGATAAGAAGTAGGAAGTTGGATGGAGGAGAGACGGTCCTTAGGATGGGGAATAGAGCAAGAGTTGTTGTATTAACTATAAAGACTATTAATCTAGCTTTAGAGAATGGTTATGTAATGGTTTTAAACATTTGTCTTTTTATTCTGGATATTATTAAGAAAATTATCTCTATTTCAATTTTGTATGGAAATTATTCTATTTTCAAATATTCTGATTTTATCTATTCGGATTTTTTGACGAATTATTTATATACTGTTACTCCCCATAACCCCATTTTCACAATTCAACAAAATAAAAGAAAATTAGATAATTATAGTTCCATGAGCTTATGACACGTAAGATTAGGACATATTTATAATAAAATGATTAACAAATTGACATAATTGCTTAATCTAAAGAACGAGCAAGAACTACCAACATGTAAATTATGCCTTAAAGGAAAGACGACCAAATCTCTATTTATTGGACAAGTGGAGCGAGCTAAGCATCTATTGGATTTGATCCATATAGATGTGTGTGGACCACTAAGTGTTAGTGCCTGCGGGAAGTATAACTACTTCTTAACCTTTACCGATGACTTCTCTAGGTATGGCTATGTGTACCTTTTAAAGTACAAGTCCGAAGTATTTGAAAAGTTGAAAGAATTCAAAAATCCAAGTAGAGAAACAAACTGGATTAAGTATAAAGACTCTTCGATCTAATCGATGAGGTGAATACTTAAGCACAGAGTTTTTGGATTATGTAAAAGAGAATGAGATTCTCTCATAGTGGACTTCTCATGCTACTCCACAACTCAATGGAGTTGCGGAATACAGGAATTGAACCTTGTTGGACATGGTTCGATTTATGATGAGCTTCATTACATTGTCTCTTTCATTCTAGGGTTATGCCTTGGAAATGGCGACATACCTATTAAATCGAGTGCCATCTAAAGCCATGCCTAAAACACCATACGAGATGTGGTGTGGAAAGACAACTTCCTACAAATACCTTAGGATATGAGAGTGTGCTACTTATATGATGCAGTAAGTGGGAGATAAGTTGGATATGAGATCTAGCTTATGCAAGTTCATGGGGTATCCAAAGGAGTCTATTGGATACTATTTCTACGACACCTCAGAACAAAAGGTGTTTGTTTCGAGGAATGCTACCTTCCTTGAAAAATAACTTCTTTGAGAGGAAAGTGGCAAGGTCATAGAAATTAAAAGGTTCAAGAACTATAGAATACCCTAACTAACACAGTAAATGGTACACCGGCTGATGCTGGACCCTCTGAGACACAACCTCTTTGTAAATTCGAAAGGGTCTCAAGGATACCTAATAGGTATGATATTTTGTTAGAGAACAAAAAAGAGGAACTCCTATTGGATAATGATTCAAGAAGTTATAGAAAGGCGATGTCTGACATCAACTTAGAGAAGTGGCAAGAAGCTATGCAGGCTGAGATGAACTCCATGTGCTCTAACAAGGTATGGATCTTGGTGGACCCACCACAGGGAATTGTTCCCATTGGCTGGAAATGGGTATACAAGCAGAAGGTTGGAGTAGATGGAGAGGTAGTGACTTATAAGGCATGACTAGTAACAAAAGGTTATACTCAAAAACAAGGAATTGATTATGAGAATACTTTTTAGCCAGTAGCGATGCTTAAATCTATTCGGATACTGCTGGTCATATCTGCACATTATGACTATGAGATATCGTAAATGGATGTGAAGACCACTTTTTCTAATAGAAACATTAAAGAAGAGATCTATATAAAGCAGCTAGAAGGCTTCATATCCAATGTGAGCAAACAAAAAGTTTGCAAGATCCAGATATCTATTTATGGACTCAAACAAGCTCCCAGAAGTTGGAACATCCGATTTGATAAAACAATCAAAATTCATAAGAACCTAGAAAAACCATGTGTTTACAAGAAGGTTAGTAGGAGTGCAGTTATGTTTGTTATGCTCTATGTTGATGACATCCTACTAATTAGGAATGATGTCGGGATGTTGCAATCAACGAGGACTTGGTTATCTATTCAGTTTCCTATGAAAGACATGGGAGGTGCATCTTTTATTCTAGGGATAAAAATTTATAGAAATAGATCAAGAAGGATGATCGGACTATCCCAGTCTATGTACATAGACAAAGTGCTAAAAAGGTTTATCATGGAGGAATCCAAGAGAGGATTCTTACTTATGAGTCATGGGGTTTCACTCTCTAAGGTTATGTCTTCCAAGAAACATGTAGAGAGAGAAATAATAGCTTGCATACCTTATGCTTCAGCTATAGAGAGCATAATGTATGCAACGTTATGTACAAGGCCTGTTATAGCACATGCTCTGAGTGTCACGAGTAAATATAAGTCCAATCTAGGGAAAGAACACTGGAAAGCCACTACGATGATCCTTGAGTACTTGAGAAGGACTAAGGATATCTTTATGATATATGGCAATGAAGAACTAAAACTTGAGAGATATACAGTCTCTAGTTTTCAGTCCGATATAGACGACTCAAAGTTCATGTCTGGATACATATTCGCTCTGAATGATGGTGTGGTTAGTTAGAAGAGTTCCAAGCAAGAGACGACTACAGACTCTACCATCGAAGCTGAATATATTACTGCATCAGATGCAACAAAAGAAGCTGTTTAGATAAGAAACTTCATCCAAGAGTTGGGTGTAGTTCCATCCATTGTTGATCCAATTATGATTTATTGTGATAATAATTAAGCCATTCCACAAGCAAATGAGCAAAGATCTCATCAAAGATCATATCTCTTGGATTTATAGTGGTTTAAGAATCAAGTCAAAATGATATTTTAAGAAAGAGTTATGATTGAAATACCAAAACTGCCATTAGTAGCACTATAATTCATATTCTTCAACACTTCAACCAAGTTTTTGGTTTCTTTCCATTTTCTTCTCATTTTGTCATTACCTACAAGATTTCAAATTAAATACATAAAAATAACAAAAACCCTTAAAAACAAACCAAATGTTAATAAAAAAAATGTATGAATTATTGGTATAAAACCAACTTCTTAATTATCAAGAGTTAAATAAAGTTACAATCAATAATAAGTATCATCTATCTAGAATAGAAGTTTTATTTGATCAGCTCCAAGGTGCAACTATATTTTCTAGAATTGATCTACGATTCAGGTACCATCAACTGAAAATAAAAATGGATGATATTACCAAGACAACATTCAAAACGAAATATGGATATTGTGAATTTTTGGTGATGCTGTTTGAGTTGACAAATGCTCCAGCAACTTTTATGAATTTGATAAACTTGGTATTTAAAAGTTTTCTTCATAGTTTTGTTATTGTATTTATTGATGATGTCTTGATTTACTCTAACACAGAAGAAGAGCATGGTGAACATCTGAGAATGATTTTAAAGGTTGTGAAGGAGAAACAACTATATGTTAAATTTAAGAAATATGAATTTTGGTTAGATCGAGTGGTATTTCTGGGACGTGTAATATCAGGAGCAGGAATATCTATAAATGCAAGTAAAGTAGAAGCTATTAATAGCTAGTCACAACCTACTAATCCTTCAGAAGTACAAAGTTTTTTGGGTTTAGCTGGATATTACCGTAGGTTTGTGGAGGGATTCTCTAAGATAGTTTCTCCTTTAACACAATTAACCAAAAAATGTGCGACATTTAGATAGACAGATGCTTATGAGAAAAGTTTTCAAGAATTGAAGAAGAGGTTAACTTCTGCTCCTATTCTTTTTATTCCATTAGGTACTGGAGGCTTTGTTGTTTATAATAATGCTTCAAAAAATGGGTTGGGATGTGTATTGATGCAAAATGATAAAGTAGTTGTATATGCATCCAGACAACTTAAACAGGAGAAAAAGAATTATCCTACACATGATTTAGAGCTTGCTGCAGTGGTGTTCACACTTAAGATATAGAGACATTATTTGTATGGTGAATAATGTGAGATATATACTGATCACAAGAGCTTAAAATATTTCTTCACCCAAAAAGAGTTAAATATGCAACAACGAAGATGGTTAGAGTTGATGAAAGATTATGACTGTGTTATCAACTATCATCTTGGTAAGATTAATGTTGTGATTAATGCATTCAACAGGAAATCAACATAAAATATCACAATTATAGCTTTGACTCAGAAACCAGAGTTAATGGAGCTACATAAAATGGGTGTAGAGATTGTACAACTAGGATCAATAGAGGCCAAATTTGCAGCTTTAACACTCCAACCGACTTTGATTGATATAATTTAACAAGGACAATAAGTTGATGAATATGTTACTAAAATGATGAAAGATATTACTTCAGGAAAGTCTTCTAATTTTTAGATGTCAGAGAATGGTATTTTGTGATTTCAAAAGAGATTATATGTACCTAATATAGACAACATTCGGGAAGATATTTTGGCAGAGGCACATTCAATGTCATATTCAATGCATCGAGGAGCTACTAAAATATATAGAGATTTGATAATGCATTACTGGTGCCCAGGTATGAAAAGAGATGTTTCTCAATTTGTAGAACAATGTTTAACATATCAATAAATAAATGCAAAACATTAATGACCAACAGAAACCTTGTAACCACTATTTATTCCAAAATGGAAATGTGAAAGAATTACTATAGATTTTATGTTGGGATTACCCAAAATAGTTAAAGATAATGATGTTATTTGGGTTATCGTTGATAGGTTAACTAAATTTGCTTACTTTCTTCCAATTTATTCCACCTATTCAATGGACCATAGATATATATACAGGAAGTGGTCAGACTTTATGGCGTACCACTATCTATTATTTCTGATAGAGATTTAAGGATTTTGTCTATGTTCTGGAAAAGTTTACACAAGACATTGAGAATAAAATTATCTTTCAGTACTGCATATCATCCCCAGACTGATGGATAATCAGAGCGAATAATACAAATATTGGAAGATAAGCTTAGAGCTTATGTATTAGACTTTCATTGTCAATGGAACAAATTTTTACCTTTAATGAAATTCTCTTATAATAACAGCTACCAGTCCACTATTGGAATGACCCTCTATGAAGCACTATATGGTAGAAAATATAGATCTCCAGTTTATTGGGATGAGGTTGGTGAAAAGAAGCTTTTGGGCCCAAACATGATTCGAAAAATGATAGAAGTTGTGACACAAATTCATCAACAAATGCAGAATGCCTAGAGCTTACAGAAACGTTATGCAGATCAAAGAAGAAGAATGTTAGAATTTGCAGTAGGAGATCAAGTATTTCTAAAGGTATCTCCAATGAAGGGGATTACACGGTTTGGAAAGAAATAAAAGCTCAGTCCTAGATATATTGGTCTATTTCATATTATTGAATGAATTAGGGATGCTGCTAACAAACTCAACCTACCTGCATCAATATCTCAAGTGCATAATGTATTTCATGTATCCATGTTGAGAAAATATATTGTAAATCTATCCCATTTGATAATTTAGCATGATTCAACGTAAACATATTGCTATTGAGTTCTAACAATTAGGCACATGCTATTAGAGTTATAATACTTTAATTACATGATATTTACATGTATCTAAGATGAGAAATTAATGTATTTGAATGACCATATTGGGTTCTTGTTTGTAAAAGCTTGATTGTTATCTAGATAGCTTGGTGTATAAGGTCTTAGTATGAGATTTTATGTTTTTAACTTGCAAAATTGGGAATTGTGCTTAATATTAGGTTAATATTACAGGCTATTTTACATCTAAGGTTGGAGAGGAACACTAAATAAATTTAGACTAAGCCACTAATCAATTGAAAGGTAAGTAAAGATCTATTTATAACTACAATATGTGAACATGGTACGTCTTAAAGTATTTATACCTAACGTGTTGATGATATTTAAATTGATTGAATGGAAAGTATATGATGTACCTTAAGAGGCTTGTGACTCTTGAAACATGTTGACAGTAAGATGACTTGCATTTCATATTAAATATACCATTCATGAGTATTTGCAAGTGCATGCATGGCATATGGTTATAGTTGAGGTTCTTACATGCACAATATGATTTGAAAAATCATTGTCATGTATAAAGATGTTTATTAGTCACTACTAGTGCACCGAGGCATGCGAGGCGTGCATATGAGATATTTTAGGTACCGCAAGTGGGATACTTCTCGATGAATCACAAAAGAAGACAGAGTAGAGATGAGTTGCATGATATTTTATATCATACTCTTGGCATGCATGATTTTTACTTATTGAGTTTTAGCTCATATAGTTCATGCATTGTAGGTGAACATGGTGAGACTTGAGACCTTTGGTTTACTGGGCTGGTAGTGGAGCTCCTGCAAGTTTTCAAAGATCAACGTACATGGATGACGACCTGTTGGGATATTTTATGGGTTATGCTTTTGATTTTACAGTCTGTTGTATTATATTAGTGACTTTACCCTGTATATCATTTCAAAACTCTATTGTAAACAAGTCGGAGTTTGTGATAATTTTGATACACTTTATTATTATTCAAATAACTATCAATGTATATACAATGTTACAGGATATGAAAATACTTTATTTTTATCAGTGTTTTGTCAAACTAACTAGCTAGAAAAAAAAAGTTATGCACATACATACATGTACAAACTATGTTGCACAGGTTATTTCTATATATGTACACATATTTTTGGGAGGTTTTGACTTTTTGGCTCATACTAAAGGTTCTTGATAAAATGCTTCAAAGAAAAACTTAGCCAAATATAAAGAGAATGAGGAGGAAAGAGTTAAAAAAAAAAAAGAGACAGAGGAATGAGAAGATTTTTCAACAGATCTGATGTCAAAATTGAATAACTCAGCAAATGGGACATTAATCAATGACGAAATACATGCTTTTACTTGAGAGTCTATTTCTTTAAGAAAGATGGTCCTCACCGAATACGCACAATTCACCACATAGGGATCAAGATGTGCTAACTATTAAAATATGAAAAGTAACTTCAAGCTACTCACCGCAAGAGGTGATCTGCTCTAAGATTTTCTATTCTTGACCAACCCTCCCTATGTGAGACTTGCCTAAGAGTGGGGGGCTTATGATGAGATATGATCCAAACACACAAAACCCAACTACATTTCTCATATGACCCAAGCACACAAGATCCATCAAGATAATTCGAACAACTTAACATGATGTCTCACTCCAATTAGTCTAATGAGCCCACGAGGTCCACACACACCCCTTAACACCCATGCCCAGCAAAAGAAGACCCAATTACAAATGACTTAAGGCCTGATGGGTTTGAACCCATCAAGAGATACTATAAAATAACCTTTTATCCATTTAGCCAAGGTAAGGAATTTATTTGTGAGAAAATACTCTCAAGTCTTCATTTCCTAAATTCTCTTTTTGTTTCTGAATTGAGCATCAGAGGGCTTTTGTTGGGGTAATCTCGGCGCCCCAATGACTTGTGTGTATCACAGATAGAAACTCATTTAAGAGTTTAAAGCTCGTGAGAAGCTGACGTTTCGAGATTTGGATCCATATCACATCATATTGCTTTTCAGTATATGATTCATTTGTGTCACGAACTATTATAAACATTTTGTTACTAATTATTGGTAATAATATTAATGCACGGACATGCTCAATTTTCATAAACAAACTATTTTTTTTTTCACTTTTTCTTTCATGAAGTTTCTACATATTTCTATAATCTTACAATTTTCTTTTATTTTTATATCCAAAATGTTTCCATTTTTTTTTTCCAAATTTAACAATTCAAAACACAAATTGAAAATGAAATTTTAATCCATGGTTTAATATATTAATAGTACATTATATTACGTGAGCGGACACACACATAAATATATATATATATATATATTATATATATATATATATATGTGTGTGTGTGTGTGTGGTGTGTGTGTGTGTGTTAAATCTTTGATTCACATCTCGACCAAGAATTTTTATTGTTCAACACGAACTCTTCTATTAACTAACCTTAAAATATGATTATGTACACACTTATTAGTGTTTGCATAAGTATATATTAATGATATAACAAGGGTTAAATTACTTTTACTACCTTGTACTATGGAGTTGGCATCAATTATCTCTATATTAAAAAAATTTCAAATACCCTTTAAATTAAAATAATTAATATTGATGGAAAAAAAAATACACTTGAACTAAGTAAAAGGAAAAATTATTTATGTCCCCTCAATTATAATCTATATATATTATGCCCATTTTAAATTGTATTCAATAATAACTTTATTAAATAAAGTACCCTTCAATTAAATTTAAATTAAATAAATAGCAACCATAATTTCAATAGTATAGAAAATATACACAAACTTAAAATTATCTTAGGTAAATTTACATAACTGCCATCATATATATATTGCTTTAGAAGGCATCTCATAGATTATTAGTGATTTTAATTTTTATTGCAGTCACAAATAAATAACTATATATTAAAATTAGATTAATTAATATATATTGATCTATGCATGGACACCTTGTAAGCATAATAGAATTATTTTGTACGTACCATCAAATGATATCAACTAATATACCTCAAACTTTAGTACTTACTTAATAAAATAAATTAATTAATCTTGAATTAGTTCTAAATTATACTAAATTAATATTTTAAACTAAATTGTATAAACGCTTATGAATTAATATATATTAGACATCTATTTATACATTAATTCTTATTTCTACTTATTATTAATATCAATTTACATCGTTCATTGTTAGAATAAAACCTTTTTTAGTAAAACTAAACCTTTATTTTTTAAATATTATTTTAGTTATTAGGATAAAGTGATAAAACTATTTATATTACTATATATAATATAATATATACATATTTTTGCCATTTTTATGCGCATTAAATTTTTGTTATTCTATAATGATCTACTACTTTTTCCTCCTTTCTTTTAATGATATTAATGATATCAATTTTAAATTTAATGTGTCTTCTCTCTATACGATTATAATCATATTTTTCTATGAATCTAATTTGGACTTAATTGAAGGCTAATTTATTTAATATTATTAATATAAAAATTACAACTCATTATCTAGTGTCGACGAAGGAAACCTCAACCTATTTTAATCGATTATTGCTTATTATTTGATTTTGATTGTTGTACATTTTTATTAATTTTAATTTTTGCGACTTAGTTACTTAATTCAATCCACCCAACTATTTGTTGTTTATTTAGCAATTTTGAAGTTGAATTTCTTAGTTAGTGACTCGATAGTAATTCAGTTAACCTTGATCCTCGTGGGATCTACTCTTACTCATTCTATACTCATTAAAAAATTATTGAAGAGAAAGGTTTAAATTTGGTAGGCCTACGATAACTGACCAAGTTTTTTGGCGTTATTATCGGGGATCAAGCGTCTAATTGATTCATTATTCTTTTTAGTTTTTTATTTTACTTTACTTACTTCTTTTTGTTAGTTTAATTTAGTTTATTTTTTTGTTATTTTCAAGTTTTATGTCATCGAAGGACTTGAACTGAAACTTGAGTAGATTCGGATTAATTTGAACACACCGTTGCCACCATTACCACCACTTCTACCTATACCTCCAATTAATTCACCACCCAAGCTCGGGTTTGAACCTCTTTCTCCTACTTTTAAAACTCCTCATCAACCACATTGAAGGAGTTGGTTCCTCCTAATTTGGAGAATCAACCATTGTGTATCACCTATCCCAACTTGGAAGAAGACTTTAGACTTAAATCTAGGATGATTCATCTTTTGCCCATATTCCATGATTTTGTCGGTGAGGATCCAAATAAACACTTGAAAGAATTTTATGTCGTGTGCTCTAGTATGAAACCAATAGGCATTTCAGAAGAAAACATCAAGCTCATTGTCTTTCTTTTTTCATTGGCGGATTCAGCAAATGAGTGGCTTTATTATCTACCATTTGACACGACTACCACATGGAACGAAATGCGAAGGGTGTTCCTTGAGAGGTATTTTCTAACATCCAAGGCACGGAGCATCCGAAAAGAAATATGTGGGATTCGACAATACAATGAGGAATCTCTCTATGAGTATTGAGAAAGATTTAAGAAGTTGTGTGCTGGTTGTCCTCATCATCAAATCAGTGATCAATTTCTCATCCAATATTTCTATGAAGGGCTTATGCTAATGGAAAGAAGCATGATTGATGTTGCAAGTAGAGGAGATTTAGTTGACAAGACACTTAGGGCAGCAAGGAATCTAGTTGCAAACATGGAAATAAATTCTCAATAATTCATCACTCGCAATGATCCACCGCCGCTACCTAAGAGTGTCAATGAGGTGAACAAATCACTTCTTAAACAGAATCTCTCACACCTCACCTCTTTAGTACAAAAAATAGTTGTAGGGCAACAAGTCAAAGCATGTGGAGTATGTTTCATGGTAGGGCATCCCATGGATATGTGTTCATCCCTCTAAGAAGGTTCTATGGACCAAACAAATATGATTGGAGGTTTTTTGGGTCAACCAAGGCAAAGATATAATCATTTCTCCAACACTTATAATTAAGGATAGAAGGATTATCCCAATCTAAGATACGGGAACCAACAACAATGACCCACTCCATTTCAAATGCCAAATCGGCAACTGGGTTTTCTCCAATCGAATGTGCAACCACCCTTCCAATCTCCACAACAATCAGGCTCATCCTTGGAGGATCTCGTAAAAGCACTTGCTACCAACACTATGCAATTTCAACAGACCACACAAGCCCATCTCCAACATATTGAGAATCAAGTGGGCAAATGGCCACTAGTTTAAGCCGATTGGAAACACAAAGATTGGGCAAGTTATCTTCTCAACCCATGGTGAATACTAAGAAAAATGAAAGTGTCGTGACTCTTAGAACTGAAAATCAATTGGAGTCTCCTAGATTGCCAACAAAAGGAGTATCCAAGGAGGTTGAGAAAGGTCAGTCAAGCAATACCATCCTTTCTTTAGATAATTCTCACTCTCCTACTCATCTATCACCCATAGTCAAGGAGAATCCAAAGTCGGTAACCACTCCTAAACCTCTCTCTCATACTTATGTAACACCTCCACTTTTTCCTAGCAGGTTAGCAAAGTCAAAGAAAGAGAAGCAGGAAAAGGAGATCCTTGAAACTTTTTGAAAAGTGGAGGTAAACATCATTTTTCTTGATGCTATTAAGCAAGTGCCTCGCTACGCCAAATTTCTCAATGAACTATGCACCAACAAAAGAAAATTGAGGGGAGATGAAAAAGTGAGTGTGGGGGAGAATGTTTCAGCAGTTTTTCAAAAAAAGCTCCCTCCAAAGTGCAAGGATCCAATACTTTCACCATCCCTTGTACCATTGGTAACACCAAGTTTGAAAAGTGCATGTTAGATTTTGGTGCATCAACCAATGTCATGCCTGTGCCATTTATATTTTCTTAAATCTAGGCCCTTTAGAAGAAACTGGTGTTGTTATCCAATTAGAAGATAAATCAAATGTGTACCCTAAATAAATTGTGGATGATGTTTTAGTACAAGTCAATGAATTGGTTTTCCCTGCAGATTTTTATATTCTTGAGATGGAAGGTGATAGATCCCTTCTATTAGGGAGATCATTCCTAAAAATAGCCTGAACTAAAATTGATGTTTACGATGGCACATTGTCTATGGAATTTGATGGTGAGGTAATTAGATTTGATATTTTTGAATCTATGAGGTATCCTAGTGATGTGCATTCCATTTTTTGCAGTTAATATTATTGATTTAATAGTTCAAAAAATATTTGAATTGACTAGCAATGATAGATTGGATGTTGCATTGATGAACAATCTTTACATTGGGGACTTTAAAGAGACAAAAATGGATGTGCAACTGTTGGAAAATATGGAGAAAGCAGTGAAATGATTGGACTCGTTTTCACAAAACATAAAGTATGATATCTCTTACATTGCTTTGCCATTGACTAATGAGAGACTTTTACCTTTTGTGGTCCATGCACCTACCTTGGAGCTCAAACCACTCCCAGAGCATCTATAAATATGTGTATTTAGGAGAGAAAGAAATACTTCTAGTTATCATTGCTAAAGATCTCATTGATACACAAGAGGCTAAGCTTGTTAGGGTGCTCCGTAAGTACAAGACGGCTATTAGATGGACCATTGCCGATATTAAAGGAATTAGCCCATCTATGTGCATGTAATGGATCTTACTAGAAGAGGGATCCAAACCCATGAGGGATGCGCAAAAATAATTGAATCCACCTATGATGGAAGTTGTGAAGAAATAGATATTAAAGCTTCTTGATGTTGGGGTCATCTACCCTATTTTGGATAGCAAGTGGTTCCTAAGAAGTCTGGCATCACTGTAGTACAAAATGATTGCCAAGAGTTAGTATCTCTATGAGTTCAAACCAGATGGCGAGTTTGCATTAATTATAGGAAGCTTAACTCTTCTACTCGCAAAGATCATTTTCATTTAACTTTCATTGAACAATGCTTGAATGATTATCCAGTCATACTTATTATTGCTTTCTTGTTGGCTACTCAGGGTACAATCAAATCGTCATTGTTCCGAAGGATCAAGAGAAAACCACATTTACTTGCCCATTTGGTACATTTGCCTACCAACGTATGCCATTCGGACTTTGCAATGCACCAGTCACATTTCAAAGGTGTATGGTGAGCATTTTCTCTTAGTACATTGAGAACATCATAGAGGTATTCATGGATGATTTCAGTGTTTATGGTGATTCATATGACAAATGCTTAGATAACATTATACTTGTACTTCAAAGATGGGATGAAACTAATCTTGTGCTCAATTGGGAGAAATGTTATTTTATGGTTGATCAAGGGATAGTGTTGGGGCATATCATCTCTGCTAGGGGGATTGAGATTGATAAATCTAAGATTGATCTTGCGTGTTCTTTACCCCCACCCACAAGTGTTAGGGAGATTCATTTTTTTTTGGACATGCAAGTTTTTATCGCAGGTTTATTAAAGATTTCTCCAAAATAGCACTTTCCTTGTACATATTGCTTCAAAAAGATGTGACTTTTGAGTTTGATGACAATTTCATGGCATCTTTTATCAAGCTCAAGGAACTCCTCACCTCAGTACCTATCATCCAACCACCAGAATGGGAACTTCTTTTTGAACTTATGTGCAATGCAAGTGATTATGTGGTTGGTGTCGTATTGGAGCAGTGAGTAGGGCGAACTCCTCATGCTATTTACTATGCATTATGTACTTTAAATGATGCCCAACTCAACTATTCCACCACTGAAAATGAACTTTTGGCAGTTATTTTTGCTTTAGAAAAATTTTATTCCTATTTGATTGGTGCAAAAGAAATTGTTTATTCCGATCATGTAGCCCTAGGTACTTGCTCACCAAGAAGGATGTCAAGCCTTGACTCATTCGATAGATTCTTCTTTTGCAAGAAATTGACTTGAAAATCAAGGACAAGAAGGGGTTCGAGAACTTGGTTGTGGACCAGACTAGGAACTTCTTTTTGAACTTATGTGCGATGCAAGTGATTATGTGGTTGGTGTCGTATTGGAGCGGTGAGTAGGGCGAACTCCTCATGCTATTTACTATGCATCGTGTACTTTAAATTATGCCCAACTCAACTATTCCACCACTGAAAATGAACTTTTGGCAGTTATTTTTGCTTTAGAAAATTTTGTTCCTATTTGATTGGTGCAAAAGCATTTGTTTATTCCGATCATGTAGCCCTTAGGTACTTGCTCACCAAGAAGGATGCCAAGCCTTGACTCATTCGATAGATTCTTCTTTTGCAAGAAGTTGACTTGGAAATCAAGGACAAGAAGGGGTTCGAGAACTTGGTTGTGGACCATCTTAGTAGGTTGGTACATAAGGAAGATGCATTGCCATTAAACGAAGGTTTCTTGGATGAACAACTTCTAGCAATAAATATGGAAACCCCTTGGTATGCCGACAAATAAATAATTATACATTGAAATTAGATTAATTAATATATATTGATCTATTCATGTGCACCTTGTAAGCATAATAGAATTATTTTGTACCATCAAATGATATCAACTAATATACCTCAAACTTTAGTACTTACTTAGTAAATAAATTAACTAATATTGAATTAGTTCTAAATTATACATAAATTAAAATTTTAAACTAAATTGTATAAACACTTATGAATTAATATATATTAGACATCTATTTATTCAATAATTCTTATTTCTACTTATTACTAATATCAATTTACATCGTTCATTGTTAGAATAATACCTTTTTAGTAAAACTAAAACCTTTTTTTTTAAATATTTTGCTATTTTCTAGGATAAAGTGATAAAACTATTTATATTACTATATATAATATAATATATACATATTTTTGCCATTTTTATACGTATTAAATTTTGTATATTCTATAGTGATCTGCTACTTTTTTTTCTCCTTTCTTTTAATGATATAATAATATCAATTTTCAATTTAATGTGTCTTCTCTCTATACAATTATAATCATATTTTTCTATGAATCTAATTTGGATTTAATTGAATGCTAATTTATTTAATAATATTGATATGAAAATTGCAACTCATTATCTAATGGAATTGATGGAAACCTAAACCTACTTTAATCGATTGTTGCTTATTATTTTGATTTTGATTGTTTTATATTTTAATTAGTTTTAATTTATGTGATTTAGTTACTTAATTCAATCCCCCCAACTATTTGTTGTTTATTTCTAAAGTTTACTTGTTGAATCTTAGTTTTAGGTTAGCAATTCTGAAGTTAAAATTCTTAGTTAGTGAGTCAATAATAATTCAGTTATAAGCGCTATAAACTGCCTCATTAAAAACTTACAAGGAAAAAGCCAGTTGGATAAAAACTTGATTAAAGAAAAGAGTACAGTGCGTATATGCTCCCCCTCATTCATATAATATCTTTAAGTCAATGCATTCGAAAATCATATATCGACTTTTCAAATTATGTAGTGGGTAATGCGTTTATGAATAAATCTGTCAAATTGTCACTTGAAAGAATATGTTGGACATTAATATCTCATTTGATGTATCATCCTTTAAGTTGAGCAACGCATACAACATTATCTTTATACAGTGTTGTTAGAGCCATTTTGATATGTGATAGACCACAAGTCTCTTGGATATGTTGAATCATTGATCTATACTTCATGGATTGCAAGAATTTCATCATGGTTTGAAAAGTAGTTGTTATAGTTTGCTTTATTGAACGCCATGCTATAGCAGTACCACAAAATGTGAAGAGATATCCTGTTTGAGAGCAACTTTTATGTGAATCAGATATATAACCTGCATTTGCATAACCCACTAGTTGTGAAATATATCTATTGGAGTAGAATAACTCCATATTAACTATTCCTTTAAGATAATGAAATATGTGTTTGATTCCATTCCAATGCCTTCGCGTTGGAGAATAACAAATTTACGAAAAATGCTATATCAGGTCATGTGTTATTGGCAAGATATATTAGTGCACCTATGACACTAAGATAAGGTAATTCAGGACCTAATACTTTTTTGTTATTTTTTAGGTCTAAAAGAGTCCTTTTTTCACATCAAGTGATCTAACAATTATTGGGGTACTTATTCGATGTGTTTTATCCATATAAAACCATTTTAGGACCTTTTTATATAGATAAATTGATCATCTACTAAATACTCGATCTGCAGGCCGAGACTCAATGCCTTTCATCTCAAATTCTTTCTTTAAATAGTTTACTTTTGAAATTTTATCAAAAGTTCAAATGATGTTCAAGTCATCAATAATTATAGCAAATCCAAAATTGGATCTTTTTATAAGATAATTGGACAAATAGGACATTCCCATTAATAAATAGTTACTGAGTTGTTTATAACTCATCAGTCCAAATAACTTCAATCCGTACAAAGCCTTTAACTAAATACATTTCTCAAAAAATTGAATTACATGTTTCAGACATTTTAAATCCTTCAGGAATTTTCATATAGATATTATTATCAAGTGAGTCATATAACTACATTCATAAGACACATATTTTTACGAACTGGCAAGTTAATAAGAAATATTAATATTTGCATCTACCACAGGAGAATATATCTCTTTATAATTAATATTTGGTCTTTGTGAAAAACCTTTGTACAACGAGTTGTGCTTTATGTCTTAGAACTTTATTATTCTCATTTTGTTTTTAGACAAAGACCCATTTGTACCTCACTGATTTTATATCCTTTTTATGTTTGGACTAAAGGTCCAAATACCTCATATTTTACGAGCGATTTAAATTTAGCCTAAATTGCGTCTTTCATTTTAGCCAATCATTTCTATGCTTCATTCTTCAACTATCCTTGGTTCATGAACATCATTTTCTGTTATAACATCAAGCGCTATTTCATATGTAAAATTATTATCGACAACTATTTATTTGGTTCCATCCTTTTCTAATATTGATATAATTTATTGAGATCTCATTATTTTTCATTATTTTCAAGTAACTAAATCTCTTTTGGGGTTTTAATTATGTCCATCATTTCTGCTGGAATACTTGCATTCTTAATAGGGTCATTTTGATTACTAGTTTCTTTTCTTTTTTCGAGGGTTTTTTTATTTTTGGAATCGATTGGTCTACCTCGCTTCAAGCATGCGTTAGACTCATTAGCTATAGATAGTCTTGATGGGACATCAATTATTTTTGGAGCATTATTAGCTGGTATATATGACTTTGCCATTTTCTTTGAGGTAGTAAATGCATCAAGTAATTGATTGGCTATATTTTACAAATAAATTATTCTTTGAACTTCCGATTCATATTGATTTGTGCATTCATTTTTCAGCTGTTTTTTTTCTCCCTCTAAAGTTGGGAAAACTCTCATTAAAATGACAGTTGGCAAATCATACCGTAAAAATATCACTTGTAGGAATTTTAAGATACTTAATAATTGAAGGTGATTCATATCTAATATATATTATAATACCCAAGTCTCATACTACTCATTTGGCCAATATGATTCATGCACTACATACTACTTATATGCTAATTTTTATTAACATCTACATGGCATCTTATATAGCATTCTTAATCGTTAGACTTCCAATACTATCACATGATGTTAGTGGTGAGATCCTATAACCTAATTAAGTAATTTCATATTTAGATAAGATAAAGAATATTAATATAGTGGATATTCATAGGTTATATGTTATAATTTTAGAAGTGTTAAAGGTGTAACTAGTAAGCTTATATGATTCGATTCAATTAGATCGAGGTGTTTTAAAGGTATACATCCATAGATTAATATACTTGGGATATCGGACATGATATAGTGTGATTTAAGTGTTATAATACAAGGTTCATATGTACATGTGATTTTAGAAAATAAAAATTAGAGAATCATTTAACAATCGAATGTCGATTGATTTGAAGATCAAATGAACGGTTAGAAAACTAAGGCATAATATATTATTTAAACTTGGGACGTTCCTCCAAGATAATTTCCCCCAATATAGCATCTAATTGAGTACTATACTCTAGGAGAACACATGGCCTTTTTATCAAAAGTGGGAGAAGGCAGAAAGACTTCCGCTTTTTGCTTCCACATCTGAAGATGCACTTCAATGGGTTAACGCATTGGCAGATCAACAGTGCTATGTGAATTGCTTGTCTCATCCCATGGCTTCTAAGAAGCAAGTTCAGATTCAACTTTCAACAAAATTCCTTCTGAGTCATACATAATATGTAAAAGTCCACCCAAAATGCTTGTCATTTTAAACCCTCGGTCTGGACGTGGTCGTTCAAGCAAAGTTTTTCATGGATCGATTGAACCTATATTCAAAGTAAGTTCATTCTGCTACTTTTGCAATAGCTTTAAGATAGAGGTAAAAATATATTTATCTGGCATAGAGATTTCAAGGTCTAATAACTATCAAGTGGGAGATTTTCAACTTTAATACTATCAAGCATCTCTGGCATGGTTGAACTTAAATTTGATGTAATTAAACTGCTTTTATATATTTTCTCATTCATAGATGTATTGTTGGTGGGAATTAGAAGAGAAGAGTCAGATTATTAAGTGCTCTAAATTCTAGGTAAATGCCCTTTGGTTATACCAATCACGATAATGATGATTTCTGTACTCTTGTTCGAGCAAGATAGCCTTATCTCACCAAAATTTAACAAGCATAGGCTAAAGTAGACTTATTATTGAAGAGTGAGCTATGTTGTTGGCCTTTTGTTAGGTATGGTCGGATTGCGAAATTTGTGGATAAGGTATGTGCTTATGCAGGAGGCCTTATGGGAGTGTCAACTTTCATCTTTGTTATGCCTTTAGTTGTGAATGAATTGGTTTGCAGAAGTAGAAATGCTTGTTGCATGGATGTTAAAATGTTAGTGGGGGGGAGGGATGGGGGTTGGAGATTGTTGGTTTTTTTTCTTGTTGAATGAGAAATAATGTAATTTGTGCCTTACCTAAAAAGAAGAATTATAGTAATACATGTCTCTTACTAATTTTCAAAATAGACATTCTTAACTCTTCTACCTCCCCTTTCCCTCCAAGGTTCTACACAGTCGTCCTTTTACGAAAATTAAAGTAGGTTGTAGATAGATAAATAAGTAATGAGAAACACTAGATTAGGACTGCATAATGTGTGAATAACATCATATTTGAATCATCACTTAACACCTCAAGCTTCGCCACCTCAAGCTTCTACCTTAACCTTTCTTCATTTCTATCCTTGAACCACGACCAAAAACTATTTTCTGATCTATTTCACCTCCAAAGACTTCATATTGAATTTTATAAATTGCTCTCAAGTAATTCCAAGTAAAGAAAAAAAAGTGAAGAAAGCAAAAGAAGTAAGGAGAAGCAAGTAGAAGCTAAAATTTGTGCATAGGTAAGCTTAACTCATGTTTTTTATTTAAGCTCTTGATTGTCTGAGGGTTTATGGTTTTAAAGATTCTATTATTCTTTATAATCTTGTTGGGATATTATTTATGGTCTAATAATCTACAAAAGAGGGATTTTTTTAGTTACAAAATCGAAATAGAAATCACTAGGAACAGAAATTATATACTTGCTGGTTTTTATTTTTATAGCTTTATATATGTGAAATAATTTGATTAAAACCTATATATTTCACCATATATGTGTTTATATATGAGTTTAGGTGATGTATGTAAGTTTGGAGAGGTTATAAATTGAAATATGGTTTGATATTTAAAGAGACACTCAAAACTATCATGATAGAACTTATAGTTTTTGTGTTGTGATAAGTAGGCTGGTTTGCTGAGGTAAATCAGTGATTTTAGGCAATTATAAAATATTATTACATTGATATACATGTTATCTAAGTGTGGTTAAAATTTGGAAGTGATTGGATATACTTAGGGATGTCAAAGTTATCATGCAACTAAATTGAACAAGAAGAAAATATGAAAATATGAATCTATCCCATTTTATAACTTAGCATATTTCAACCTAGTAATGTTGCTATTGAGTGGTAACAATTAGGGACATGCTATTAGAGTTATAGTACTTCAATTATATGATATTTACATGTATCTAAGATGAGAAATTAAGGTATTTGAGAGACTATATTGGGTTCTAGTTTGTGAAAGTATGATTATTACCTAGATAGTTTGGTGTTTAAGGTCTTAGTATGATATTTTATGTTTTCAACTTGCCAAATTGGGAATGACGCTTGATGTTGGGTAATATTACAGGATATTTTACATCTAAGATTCGAGGTGAATAATAAACAAATCTAGACTAAGCCACCATCAAGTGAAAGGTAAGTAAAGATCCATTTGCAACTACAATGCATGAACATAGTATGTCTTGAAATATTTATATCTAATGTGTTGATGATATTTAAATTGACTGGATGACAAATATAGTGTGTACCTTAAGAGTTTTATGATTCTTGAAATATGTTCAGAGTAAGATGACTTGTATTTCATATTGAACATACCATTCATGAGCATTTATATATGTATGCACGACATATAAGTATAGTGGAGGTTCTTGTATGCACTTTACAATTTGAGACATGATTTTCAGAAAGAAAATATTTTGGTTGGTCACTACTAGTGTACCGAGGCATGCGAGATATGCTTATGTGATATTTTGGGGTGCCGGGAGTGTTACTTCTCGAAGGATCATAAGGGTTGACATGGGGTGGTCAGAGAGGGTGGACCACTTGACTGTGCCCTTATTGACTCTGCCAATGGGAAGACTTCTAGAGGATTACAGGGGAAGACAGGGGGTAGACCTTTGGTAATCCCAGGAGATGACCCTTGGACTGAGTCAATTTTTTTATAATCATGTGATTATTGATATTGTTCAGAGCTTTATCTAGTGCATAGTAGGTGGGTCAATGACCCAATAAATAAAGTGATTTTTAATAAAAACTCTTTGATTTATGAGTAGTCAAATTTAACACATTTATAACATCATATCTTAGAGATGAGTTGCATGAGATTTTATATCATACTCTTGTCATGCATGATTTTTACTTATTGAGCGTTAGCTCATGTAGTTCATGCATTATAGGTGAATATGGTGAGACTAGAGACCTCTGGTTTACTGGCTGGTAATGGAGCTCCTACAGGCTTTCAAAGATCAATGTACTTGGATAACAACCTGTTGGGCTATTTTATGGGTTGTGCTTTTGATTTTACAGTTATTGTATTATATTAGTGACTTTATCATGTATATCACTTTCAAAACTCCTTTGTGATAGAGAGTTTGAGTTTGTGATGATTTTAATAGACCTAGTTAATGTTTAATAACTACCTATGTATATACAAGATATGAAAGTACTTTACTTTTATTAATGTTTTGTTGAACTAACTAGAAAAAAAAAGTTATACACACGCATACGTGCATAAATTAGGTTGCACAGGTTGTTTATATATATATATATATTATATATATATATTATATATATATATTTATATTCATATTGTTGGAAGGTTGTGACATATATTCCCAATTTTCTTTATGGACTCATCTTAATGCATTGTGGTAAAGCAATTGGAATATATACCGCACAACCAAAAATTCTTAGATGGGAAATATTATGCTCTTGACTAAAAGCCGATTGTAATGGAGAGTACTTATGAAATGATGTTGGCCTAATACAAACCAGTGTTGTTGCATGCAAAATCGCATGTCCCCAAGTAGAGATTGAGAGTTTTGCCTTCATAAGTACTAGTCTAGCAATCAACTAGAAGCATTCAATAAATGATTATGCTAAATCATTTTATGTATATACATGAGCAATATGATGTTTAACAGTTATCCCAACTGCCATATAATAATCACTAAATGCTTATGATGCAAATTCTCCAGCATTATCAAGACAATAGTCTTTATTGCATATTCTGGAAATTGGGCTCACAAAGAGATTGTTTGAGCAATTAAGCTTGCAAATGCCAAATTGCAAGTAGATAACGGGCAAACATAGGACCATCTAGTAGATGCATCTATTAATACCATAAAATACTTAAATGGTCCATATGTCGGATTAAAGGCCCATATATATTTTCATGAATACATTCCAGAAATGCAAGGCATTCATTATTAACTTTAACTTTTGATGGTTTAACAACCAATTTTCCATGTGAACATGTAACACATGAGAATTCATTAAAGTGAAGAATCTTCTGGTTTTTCAATACATATCATTTCAATTCTCAATAATTCTTCACATCATAATTGATCTAGAATGGCCCAATCGGTCATGCCAAACAGTAAATGTTCTTATATTAGTAAAATTTGGTTTACTATTGCATTTATCTCAATTGCATCAATATATGCATAGTATAAGCCGAAAGATAAGGAACATAACATTTTTAACATACATTTTTTTCTTGAGACAATAGATGTAATATAGAGATATTTTATATTTATCTTATTAACAATCTCAATATGATAGCTATTTTGGCGTACATCTTTAAAACTTACCAGATTTCTCTTTGATTTAGAAGAAAGCAAGGCACTTTAATAGACAATTTTATCACTCAAGATAATATAATGTTAGCTCTTTCGGAGCCTTTAATAAGGGTTACAGTGCTTGATGTTATATTAACATTGGCTTTCTTCATTGTTGTAATACCCCCATTACTACACAACTATATATGTAATATAATTTGACATGATAGAACCTGTGTGTATACATGGAAATTTTTTTCTTCCTGTAACAGCTTAATAAATAATAAACTATTTTCTCACTCACAGACTAATATATATACCTACAGAGAACTCATAACAACCACAATATTTACATACTTATGTACATAAAAGTTTAAAAGTAACACTCTTTACAAGTCCCAAAATTTAATACAATAGACTCCAAAATCAAATAAGCTAACAACCATCCCAACAGGTCATCATCCATGTACACTGATTCTCAGAACCTGTAGGAACTCCAGCGGCTTGCCCAATAAGTCCATGACTTCAAGTGTCACCAAACTCACCTACAATGCGTGAACTACGTGAGTTAATGCTCAGTAAGTGAAAATCATGCATGCTGAAGGGATAATCTAACATTTATGCCACGCATTTCTATAAGAACATAACAAGAATAAAAACTCATGTATAAAAAAAATAGTTCATTCAAAATCATTTTCCATCACTAGACCATTAGCTTACCTACTATGTACCGGATAGAGTTCTTAATAATATCAACAATCACATGACCATAAACAGATTGATACAATCCAGAGGCCATCTCCTGGGATCACCAGAGGTCCACCCCCTGTCTTCCCTTATGATTCTCCAGAAGTCTTCCCACTAGCAGAGTCAATAAGGGCATAGTCAAGTGGTCCACCCTCTCGTGACTACCAAAGACACACCTCCTGTTAACCCCTATGATCTTCTAAGAAGTAATACTCGCAGGGCCCACAATATCATATAAATAAGCCACACAGACCTCGGTACACTAGTAGTGGCCAACATAAATATTTTCTTTCTGAAAATAATGTCATGCGTGCAAAAACCTCAACTGTGAGCACGTGTTATGTATGGACGTTTAAATATTGATGAATGGCATGTCTAATGACACAATAGATCCTATGTCCTATCATCCAAGTAACATATGCAGTATAAGGTATGTATAATACTCACAATGCACACATCAAGATACAAGAATCACCTTTAATATAGATAATACACGAAATACTATGTTTATGCATTGTAGTTGCAAATGGATTTTTTACTTATCTTTCACCTTTAATGTCCTACTGAAAGTTAATAAAATTCTCCTCCCTAACCTTAGATATAACGTAGCCTGTAAAAGTATAGCGTATTAGTTTTCATTCTTAATCAGTAGATTTGTATATCAAATCTCATAAGGGATCTTAAATCTTAAATTTAATTAAGTAACAATCAAACCTTAAAATTTATACTTCACCCCAATCAAGACCTTTTAAATACCTTAATTTCTCGTCTTAAATTCATTCTAATATTATCTAATTAATGTGTTATAATCCTCGTAACCAATCCCTCAATTAAATTAGCTCCTTTATTCGATTAATACAAGATAACAAAATCAAATTTTTGTAACTAATTTTAAATTAAATATGTATATTAATTATTGTCTCACAAGTAGATAACTAGTTAATTTAGATCATTTTTTTTTCAAATTAAAAATATATGGCATAAATATATATTTTTTATTCATACAAAATAAGAAGAGACTTACCCAAAATTTCCTCAAATTCCTACAATTGAATTTCTTAGAGCAACTCTTTTTCTTATCTCTCTCTCTGTCTTTCTCTCCATCTCTGTCTTTCTCTCCCTCTCTCTCTTTTTCTTTTCCTTTCTTTGCTGCCATGCGTGTGTGTGTGGTGTGTGTTAATAACAGTAGTTATCACTTAACAATTAAGAAATTTTAATATAATATATATTACAGCATATGCACATCCATTCATTAAACTATATCATGTACACGTGTGTGTGTGTATATATATATTATACTACACACATATACTTATGAATATCTTTCGTACATCTACATATATGCATATATATATATGTCTTACCCAAAATTACCTCCAATTCCTACGGTTGAATTTCTTGGAGCAACTCTCTCTCTCTCTCTCTCTCTCTCTCTCTCTCTCTCTTTGTGTATGGATAAAAAAATATATTTATGTCATTTATTTCTAATTTGAAAGAAATTTTTTGATCTAAGTTAACTAGTTATCTACCTGTGAGACAATAATTAACATACATCTTTAATTCAAAATTAGTTAAAAAGATTTGCTTTTATTATCTTGTATTAATCGAATGAATGAGCTAATTTAATTGAGGGATTGGTTATGGGGATTATAACACATCAATTAGATAATATTAGAATAAATTCGAAATGAGAAATTAAGGTATTTAAAAGGTTCTGATTGGGATAAAGTATAAATTTTAGGTTTGATTGTTACTTAATTAAATTTAAGATTTAAGATTTCTTATGAGATTTGATATAGAAACTTACTGATTAAGAATGAAAATTAATATGCTATACTTTTATAGGCTACCTCATATCTAAGGTTAGGGAGGAGAATCTTATTAACTTTCAGTAGGACATCAAAGGTGAAAGGTAAGTGAAAAT
Organism: Paulownia fortunei; assembly: GCA_019321725.1. Lineage (NCBI taxonomy): Eukaryota > Viridiplantae > Streptophyta > Magnoliopsida > Lamiales > Paulowniaceae > Paulownia > Paulownia fortunei. The sequence goes on from CM033106.1 coordinate 7,661,169, forward strand.
ACATTTGCAACTATAATGCATGAACATAGTATTTCGTGCATTATCTATATTAAAGGTGATTCTTATATCTTTATGTGTGTATTGTGAGTATTATACATACCTTATAGCACATATGTTACTTAGATGATTGGACATAGGATCTATTGTGTCATTGAAAATGTTATTCATCAGCATTTATATGTTTGTACATAACACGTGCTTACAGTTGAGGTTTTTGCACGCATGATATTATTTTCAAAAAGAAAATATTTCGATTGGCTACTACTAGTGTATCGAGGCTTGTGTAACTTATTTATATGATATTTTGGGGAACCGTAAGTATTATTTCTCAGAGGATCATAGAGATTGATAGGGGTGTGCCTCTGGTGGTTACGAGAGGGTGAATCACTTGATTGTACCCTTATTAATGCCGCTGGTGGGAAGACTTCTTGAGGATCATAGGGGAAGACAAGGGGTGGACCTCTGGTGATCTCAAGAGATGGCCCCCAGACTGTGTCAATCTGTTTATGGCCATATGATTATTGATATTGTTGAAAACTCTGTCCGGTACATAGTAGGTGAGTCAAGGACCCAATAATGGAAAATAATTTTGAATGAACTATTTTTTTTATACATGAGTTTGCATTCTTGGTATGATCTCATAGAAATGCATTACATATATGTTAGATTATCCCTTCAGCATACATGATTTTCACTTACTGAGCATTAGCTCATGTAGTTCATGCATTTTAGGTGAGTTTGGTAACACTTGAATCCATGGACTTACTGGGCAAGCCGCTAGAGTTCCTACATGTTCTGAGAATCAGTGTCACGACCTATTGGGCTGGTTGTTAGCTTATTTGATTTTGGAGTCTACTGTATTAAATTTTGGGACTTGTACAGTGTGTTACTTTTTAAACTTTTCTATACATGAGTATGTAAATATTGTGGTTGTTATGAGTCTTCAATAGGTATATATATTATTAATCTGTGAGTGGGATAATAATTTATTATTTATTAAACTGTTATAGGGAGGAAAAAAATTCATGCATATACATAGGTTCTATCATGTCAAATTATACTATATATATAGTTGTGTAGTAATGGGGGTGTTACAGAGTGGTATCAGAGCCCGGTTACAGGTTCTGTAGCCTGTCCATGTATATAAACTTGGAACTTGTAGAAGCACAATTTTGCTTGTAAGTTTTATTTTATTATGTGATGCATTATTGTTTCATGAATTATATTGGCCATGTTCTAAAACAGTATTGCAGTCATGACAAGAACAAGGAGTGAGAGTAGTGGTAGAGGTAGAAACCAAGAAGGGGAGACATCTATGCCAAATGATGATTGGAACACTATTATAAACCGACTTACAGAACTTATTTAGTGATAGTCAGAACAAATTCAACACCTCATCCAACAGAGGAATGTGGGTGGATAATAGAAAGCTGCAGTGAATCAACCACAACCCCAAGCAGAACAAGTAGAGATAGTTGGGGAAAGATTCAGGAAACTCAATCCACCAATATTTGAAGATACGGCAGATCCCACAGCCACAGAGGATTAGCTGAGAACCCTAGAGAATATTTTCCAATATAGCAGAGTCCCAGAGGAAGAGAATGTGATATAAGCCTCTTTTATGCTTCGTGGAAGTGATGGACACTGGTGGGATATAATGAGGAGCATAGAGGATCCCTCTACTCTGACTTGGGAAAGATTTAAAGAGTTATTCATGAACAAATACATCACAGCTCATGGTCGTGCAATGAAGATGAACGAATTTATACAGCTGTGGCAGGGAGTTATGACAGTTGGGGACTACATTCAAAAATTTGAACAGTTGTCTAGGTTTGCCACGCATATGGTCAGCACTGATGCACTGAAAGTAGAGAGATTCCTTGAAGGGTTAAGGCTAGAATTATACAGAGATGTTAATATAGTGGGAATTCAAGGAGTCACCTATTCACAAATTGCTGAGAAAGCATTAGTTGTTGAGCAAGCTGAACTCAGAATTGTTCGAGCGCAGAAAGCTTATCGCTAATTTAAGCAAGGATAAGGACAGAGATGGGCTAGAAGTGAAAAGAAGAGACCATTCCAAGCTCAAGGCTAGAAACCCGAATTTCGATCAAAACAAGGGCAACAACAGTGGGAGCAAAATAAGAGACTAAAGACAGAGCAAGGAAAAGCACCAATGCCACAATCTATGTGCCCTAGATGCGGTGGCCAACATATGGGAAACTGCCCTACAGATCCTAGAAGGTGCTATGTGTGTGGAAAGGTTGGCCATATTGCCAGAACATGCTTAGAGAACCCAAACTCTACAAAGCAACAGAATGTACCAACTAGAGTTTTTACCATCACTAAAGCAGACGTAGAGGCAAATCCATTGGTAATGACAGGTAAACTCTTTATCCATGATACTCTAACATTCATATTATTTGATTCAGGATCCACACATTCATTTGCGTCCATTGAGTAGGCTGGGTAGGACACCTGATATAACAGAAGTTAGTTACAATGTGATGATTCCTTCTGGAGACTCAAGCAGACCAATCAGATTTTGAAAGCCTATGCCATTCTAATTGAAGATAGAAAACTATATGTTGATCTGATTGTATTGGTCATGAATGACTATGACATTATTTGGGTATGGACTGGTTATCAAAGTACTATGCTACCATAGATTGTTAGAAAAAGACAGTGACATTTCAACCTCATGGAGAAAAACCTTTTATTTTTGTTGGGATTATGAAGAGTTTCAGATTTCTACTAATATCAATGTTAAAGGCATAACGTTTACCAGAAGCTGGCTGTGAGGGGTATTTAGTCAGCGTTATGAGCATTGAAGAACAACACCATCCTACCCTTAGCAAATTACCAGTGGTTCAGGAATACCCTAAAGCATTTCCAGATGATCTCTCTGGGTTACCACTCGATCATAAGATAGAGTTCATTATTGACCTGCAGCTAGGAACGTCTCTAATCTCAAAATTCCCGTACCGAATGGCTCCATCTGAGTTAAAGGAATTGTTAATACAATTATAGGATTTACTGGAAAAAGGTTTTATCAGACCTAGTTTTTCACCGTGGGGTGCGCCTATCCTATTTGTACGAAAGAATGATGGTACGATGAGACTGTGTATAAACTACTGAGAATTGAATAAGGTTACAATCAAAAATAAATATCATTTACCTCTGATTGACAATTTATTCAATCAGCTCCAGGGTGCAGCAGTATTTTCAAAGATTAATTAACGATTTGGGTACCATCAACTGAAAATAAAAAAAGATAACATTTCGAAGACAGCATTTTGCACGAGGTATGGACATTATGAATTTCTGGTGATGCCATTTAGATTGACTAATGCCCCAGCAGCTTTCATAGACCTGATGAATCGGGTATTCATAAATTTTATGGATAAATTTGTTATTATGTTTATCGATGATATCCTTATTTACTCCAATACAAAATAAGAGCACGTGGCATATTTAAGAATGGTGTTAGAGGTTTTAAAGGCGAAATAATTATATGCTAAATTTAAGAAATGTGAATTATGGTTGGATCAAGTGGTATTCTTAGGGCATGTCATATCAAGGGCAGGGATATTATTAGATCCAAGTAAAGTAGAAGCTATTAATAGCTGGTCACGACCTATAAATCCTTCAGAAGTACGTAGTTTTCTTGGTTTAGTTGGTCACTACCATAGATTTGTGGAAGGATTTTTCAAGATTGCTTCCCCTTTAACACAGTTAACATGAAAGGGTATCACATTTAAATGGACAGAGGCGTGCGAGCAAAGTTTTCAAGAATTAAAGAAGTGGTTGACATCAGCACTCATTATTTCAATTCCATCAGGTACTGGAGGCTTTGTAGTTTACAGTGACGCCTTAAAGAATGACTTGGGATGTGTACTGATGCAAAATGGAAAAGTAATTGCATATGCATCGAGGCAGCTGAAAGAATATAAAAGAAATTATCCTACACATGATTTGGAGCTTGCTGCAGTAGTATTTGCACTGAAGATATGGAGGCACTGTCTATATGGGAAGCGGTGTGGAATTTATACGGATCACAAGAGCTTAAAATACTTCTTCACATAAAAAGAACTAAATATGCAACAACGAAGGTGGTTGGAGCTGGTGAATGATTATGACTATGTTATCAACTATCATCCCGGTAAGGCTAATGTGGTGGTAAATGCATTGAGTAGAAAATCAATACAAGGTACCGCAGCTACTCTTTCTGTTTGGAGACCAGAGTTAATTGAATTCCAGAAAATGAATGTGGAGATTGTATAATTGGGAGAAATGGAAATAAAGTTGGCAGCCTTGACACTCCAACCAATGTTAATTGACAAAATTCAATAGAGACAACAAGGGGATGAATATTTTACCGAGGTAAAGAAGGATATTGCTTGGGGGTGCCGTCTGATTTTAAAATATTCGTGAATGGAGTGCTGCAATTTAGGGGACGATTGTACATGCCTCATGTGGATAACATCAGAAAATATATTCTTGCATAGGCATATTCAACACCTTATTCAATACATCCAGGAGCTACTAAAATGTTTAAACACTTGAAGATGCATTACTGATGGCCAAGTATGAAAAGAGATATTACACAGTATGCAGACCAATGTTTGACATGTCAGCAGATAAAAGCAGAACATCAAAGACCAGCGAGAACATTGCAACCTCTACTTATTCCAGAATAGAAATGGGAAAGAATCACTATGGACTTTGTGGCGGGTTTACCCAAAACCATAAAAGGTCATGGCTATTTGGGTGATTGTGGATAGATTAAATAAATTAGCTCATTTTCTTCCCATTTTTTCAACTTTTTCTATAGATTGATATGCACAGATATACATACAAGAAATGGTTAGACTCCATGGTGTACCACTATCCATTACTTCTGATAGAGACTTGAGATTTCTATCTACCTTTTGGAGAAGTCTACAGACGACATTGGGAACACAATTATCTTTTAGTACTGTATATCATTCTCAAACTGATGGACAATTTAAACGAACAATACAACCCTTAGAAAATATGCTTAGAGCCTGCATATTAGATTTCCAAGAACAGTGGAGAAAGTATCTACCTCTAGTGGAATTCTCATATAATAATAGTTATCAGGCTACAATTGGGATGGCTCCCTATGAAGCACTATATGGCAGAAAATGCAGATCTCCAGTTCACTGGGATGAGGTAAGTGAAAAGAAACTTTTAGGCTCGAACATTATTTGGGAAATGACAGATGCCGTGTTACAAATCTGTAAAAGAATGGAAACTACCCAAAGTCGACAGAAAAGTTATGCTGACCAAATAAGGAGGATGCTAGAGTTTGCCATAGGAGATCAAGTGATTCTCAAGGTAGCTCCAATGAAAGGTATTATGCGGTTTGGAAAGAAAGAAAAGTCGAGTCCCAGATATATTGGTCCATTTTCTATTACCGAGACAATAGGTGATGTTGCTTACAGACTTGACCTACCTACACCAATGCCTCAAGTACATAATGTATTTCACGTATCTATGTTGAGAAAGTATGTTACGAATCCATCCCATATTCTACGGAACGAACCAGTAGAGTTGAAATCAGATTTAAGTTACGAAAAAAAAAACTGTCAAGATTCTACTACGGGAGATAAAGTAACTCAGAAATAAGAAAATCCTATTAGTCAAGGTACTATGGAGGGACCAGTCAATGAAGAGACTACATGGGAAAGGGAAGATGAAATGAGAGCCAAATACCCAGAGCTTTTTTGGTAAGCAAAATTTCGGGGATGAAATTTTCATAAGGAGGGGAGGATGTAATACCCGAGTCTCGCGCTACTCATCTTATCAATATAGTTAATGCATTTCATGCTACGTATGTGTCATTTATATTTTAATTGATATTTCATAATGCACTATATTTTATGCGATATTTTTAACAATTAAACTTCTAAAGTTGTCATCCAATATTAGTTTCCAAATTCTTTAACCTAATTGATTGAGTCGGTACTAAAATATGAGGATTTAGGTGTCAACTATCAAATACCATTATGATACACATGAGTGAAAGATGGTATTGTTATGTTTATCGGTGTAGGATAAACTATGCAAATAAATTAATTAGGGAGAAAATAGTGATAGTGATAATAATAATAATAAAAGAAAATAAAAACATTATCATATTAATTAAGAGGGTGTAAATTCTTAATTGAAAATAAATTTGGGAGCTTATAAATAAATATTATATATATATACACATACACACACACACGTGTACATGATATAGTTTAATGAATGGATGTACAAATGCTAATATATATATATATAATATATATATATATATATATATATTAAAGTTTCTTAATTATTAAGTAAGTGATAACTACTGTTATTAACACACACCACACACACACACACACACGACAGCAAAGAAAGAAAGAAAAAATCATGTTTACACATAGGTTCTATCATATTAAATTATACAATATGTATAGTTGGATAGTAATGAGGGTGTTACAATTGTCAAATTCAAGAAATATTTTTTTACAAAATGTGTTATTGCAATATTCACTAAACAAATACTTTTATCATTGATATTTGAATCAATAAAAGCATAAGAATTACCCAATATTCTTTTATTAAGGAAAGAAAATGCATAAGAATTACGAAATTATCATAAGATGAAATATGAAAGAAAGAAATCACACTTAATTCAAGAGAACACCAAAAATTAATCATATATGATTTATGATAGATTAAATCATATCATTAAAAGTGTCATTGTTTTGATCCACTTATTCAAAGAGACATATGATATCTAAGTGTGCAATATCTCATTTTGTCATCAAGAGTACCATCATTATCATCATGATATGCCAAGTTTGTCTCTATATTTTTTCATTTGTACTTTCATTCACTTTAGGGAATGTAGTAAAACAATTTAGACAAGATTTTTGATTTTTTATCAAAAACTCATCGTTTTTCTTGGCCATAAGAAGACGTGCAATTGATACAAAATATTTCAAAGAATTTTGCTCTCAATATTGCTACATTTGGAACATATACGAGGCATGAACATCTTTTGTTTTCTTTAGTGATTTTCGTTTTTCTCCATGTAATATCATTAAAATGAAATAAAAAAAGCACATTGCCATATATGTATAAAGTTCTTCAAATATGAAATATAGATTATATTGATTATCTTACTTGAAGTGATATCAAGATAATTTTTTTTAATAAAATATATTTTATTGAATTATAAATCATAGAGACCTTATAAGAATACCATACGAGTTATTGTTGGCAAATAAGATCTCATGTGGCTATGATGAACTTAAATTAGATCATTCATAAATTGAATTAATTTGATATTAACTTTTAAAGCTTTGGTTAGCATATTAATTCAAGGTGTGCTTAAGCATATAAGCAATAATTAATAAAAATTTATCTAAATAGATATCATAAGTAATAAATAATTAAATAAATATCTTAAGAAACTAATTGTTTACGGAATATATATCATTACGAATTTTAATAAAATTGTCTATATATATACTTTAGTTGTTCAACATACTTTTATATATATATATATATATATATATATACACACACATATGTATACACACACAAACAAACAACTTTTCCAATTGAATAACTAGACCCGACCACGGGCCAGGTTCAAACCGGACCGTGGTCAACGGGTCAGAACCCGTTGACCACGGTTCACGGGTTCGACCAGTGAACCGGCCCGTGAGTCCATGGGCCGATTATAATTTTATCAAATCGGAAACCACCGGGTTGGACCCGGCAGTTCCACGGGCCAGAACCGTCGGGCCCGACCAGACGGAATATATTTTTTTTTAAATTTTTAATTTTTAATTTTTTTTTAACAAAAATTGTATAAAGTGTGAGATGGAAGTTTTGAACCCATGACCTCCAACTTATTAACAAAACACTCTAACCAATTGAGCTAATAGATCATATATTTATAATTTTGAATAAGTACATAAATAAGTCTCATAATTTATTTTTTTTGTTTTTTTTTTCCCTTAAATTGTTTGTCTTGTTTCTGAAAATTAATATAATTATTGTTGTGCCCCTCTTTAAATTTAATTAATTAGTTGTAACAAGTTATAAATGAAGTCCTATTTAAACATTATATATTTCATCTTAATAATAAGTAAAGTTTTGAAAATTATTTAATGATACTACTTTATAATTATCTTAATAATAAGTAAATGATGCTACTTTATAATATCTAGTGTTTCTTTCTCAACTTCTCATTTAATATTATTAAATTATTGTAATGTTGCATCGATTTTATATGATAACATTAACTCCAAAAATTAAAATTTAGTAAATTATGCTTTATCAATGCAGTGTAAATGGAAAAATTATTTTTTAGAAATTTCATAAATTAATTTAGTCACTTTTATTTTTGACCATATGCTTAAATTTTAGCTATTTTTTTTTTCAAATTTAAGTTAAATTTTTTTCATTAAGTTCAAAAATTAACAATATTTTTTGCAAATTTAAGTTCAAAATTTTTTTAAAAAAATAAAATAAAATATAAGATTCGGAATCGGAGCCGTAACCGTAACCGGACCGGCGGTTCCAGAACCCGAACCGTAACCGGCCTTGACGATTAAGGTTAAGGGTCGAAATTTTCTTAAACCGTGGAACCGACGGTTTCGAACTGTAACCGGAGATTCTTGAACCGTGGTCAGGTTTATGAATAACCCACTATTGAAATTATATTAATGGCAAGAAATACTTCTAGATATGCTTTAAAGAAGAAAATAGCAATTGGGTAGATAAATATAGGATATAAAGAGAGAATTCTTTTAGCAAATGAAATGACTTACTTTTCTACTTGGTAGTAGTTGAAGACTTACCGAAAGCTTGACCGAACCATAAAATTTCATCACTTATAATTTATAAATGTGAAGCCATAATTTCAAATACAATATCCAATACTAGATGAGTTTCCGTTTTTAATTTTGTAATATAGTGTATACTTATGTGTGTGCATTCAATAAACTTGGCATATGAGAAAACATCAAAATCAATTAACAAACTGATTCCATGCAACCCATAATCTTTTTTAGTATAAGATTAACCAAATCATTTGAAAAATTCAGCAATAATTTATTTTTCATTCTATCTAAAGCAGAGCTTCTTGAATTATGAAAACATAACTTTAATTGGAATTGGAAGAAGATGAATGCTCTGTTTACAATATATTTTCTTCTGTTAAAGTATTTATTATGTACTAAAAGAAAAAAAATAATTTTTAAAGGTCTTTATCCTTTGTTTATTTTACCTATCATAAATGTATGTAGAATTGTATTTGATCAACATAGTATCAATAAATTATAAAATAAAAAAATTATTGTATTACATAATTCGAAGGAACAAAGAATAAAATTAATGAATAGTCATAATATATATATATATATATATATATATCATTTACTTTAAAAAAATTAAATAAATAATTTACCTTTATTAACCAAAATAGTTGAAGTAAATCTAATTAAACTACTAATCTTAATTATATACATAATATTTATAACAATCATAGCATGTATATATTTATACGCACATATTCATCTAATCATCCTAATCTTAATTCATACATAACATTTATAACAATCATCATACACATATATATACATAATATAATGAATTTGTAGAGAAATATTACCTAGTAATATTATCTTAACTAGAATTTTAAAATATGTAATATTGTTGATGACGTCTTGTAAAATAAAAATATATATATATATATATTGTGAAGTGGAATATAGAGAGTAAGAAACAAAGAATAGATGAGTAAGAAATGAAGAATAAAGAGAATATTTTATTTCTCTTGTATTCAATTGTATATTTTATTACAATTTTGTCATTATAAATTTGTCTTTATTTATAGACATACAAGATGAATAAATATATCATATAATAATATGATAAATTAAAAACTGAATTGGACATCTACATTTGATTTGATATTTACATATTATTGATTAGACGTTTTCCTACTTAATTAAACATATATTGGGTATGTTTTTATCAATCAATATAAACTTTTTTTGTTCAGAGAAGCATATTTAAAAATCTAATTAATATAGGGAGATACTTAATATCTATCTATATTGCAAGGAGGTAAAGAGTAATTAAACTTATAAACAATTATTACTAAGTGGAATATTGATGTCAACAATACATGCATTGCGCATATGTCACCAATACACATAAAGGTTATAGAGCAAGGTGTGAAAAGAGTCATGCTAAAAGTATATATATGCTACTTTTATTTTTATTTTTTGCCAAATACATATATATAAAAGAAGTAAGAAAAGAAATAATTCCTAATTGGATGACCTTATACAAAGGAGACTTTTTACTGAAACAATATCCTAGTTCCTAATCCCCCACATTTATGAAAGGTCACCAAGGGAAAGAAAAAAGGGCAAAAGGCTTGAAAAGGAGAAGAAAAAGCGTAGGCTATGTAAGTTGGGATGATGAACAGGTTTTCCCAAAGGCTTGCGGGTAAAAAGGATAATGGTGGTGGGGGTGGGGGTGGGTGACAGTCCCACGTGAATGGCCACCACCACCCACCACCCATGGGTGGATGTCGTGGTTGGCTTCATATCAACGCTAACTGCCAAAATGCCCAAACTCACACTCACACTTCCACAATTACACTAAACCAACACATAGTCACAAAAAGATGACACTAACACAATAAAGTGCCAACAAAAGTTAGATTAGTATCATCACCTCATTTGACTAAATCGCCTACTCTTGTTCTTTCATTGGCCACTACCACTTATTTTGGCCTTTTAGCAAAATCCCTCACTTTTTTTTTTCTTTTTCTTTTAGAGCATGTAATAAGATTTTGTTTTTATTTCTTTTATTAGATAGTTTATAAATACATGGATATAAGAAAAATCAAATGGATTGGTTCAAAATGAGTCTAACGAGATTTTGATAATCTCGAGATTTTGATAATCTCGAACGTAAATACAGAATAAGTTCATATCTTTCTGGGCCAACATAAATATTAAGTTAAAAAACAAAACATAACAAATATATATAACTATTCATGTATTATAAGAGTAATAGATATAAATATTTGCTCATGAAAACCAATAAACTCTTATATCCATGCTTTGAACCATCATGATATGATAGTAGAGAATCAAACCATTTTTATTTACCCCCAACACCACCACCCCTCCCCGGCCAAAAAAAAATAATAATAACAATAAAATTGAAAAAGACGACTCTCTAGTCGTATTTTCCTCAACCTATGGTACTATACTACTTTATTGCTTTATCAATTTATCCATTCCCAATTGTTATGTAGCAGTATCTAACCCAATGCTAGTGGCTACATTTTCCCTTTCTTTCTTTCTCTAATAGTCCACTAATTTTGTAGCCACCTTTTTCTCCCTCTAACTTAGCCAAAAATGCTAGTGGCTCTCCCTTTGTCCCTTCCCCTTTGTATTACCACTATGTTTTAACCTTTCTTGAGCTCTTATTCCATGTTAGCAGCTAAAAAAAACACAACACTTCAACTAATTACAGGGTAGAATGAGAAGGAGAGATGGAGAGAGATCGTGATCAAGTAACCAAACAACAAGAAAACTCATCATCTCTCCTCTCTCAAAACCCCAAAGAAATAATATTCACAGACTCCCCAAGAAATATTACCACCACAAATGACAGATTGAAGAGGGATGAATGGAGTGAAGGGGCAGTTTCCAGCCTGCTTGAAGCTTATGAGGCTAAATGGACACTCAGAAACCGGGCGAAGCTCAAGGGCCAGGACTGGGAAGAAGTGGCCAAGCATGTGTCGGCTAGGGCCAATGGTTCTAAGTCAGCTAAGACGCAGACGCAGTGCAAGAACAAGATTGAGTCCATGAAGAAGAGGTACCGGTCCGAGTCTGCGGTGGCCGCTGATGCGTCTTCGTGGCCGCTTTATCCTCGCCTTGATCTTCTTCTTCGTGGGAATGGCCCTGCTCCTGCTGCTGCTGCGATTGCGGGTTCTGCTGCCAACCCTCCTCCTGTGGTGATGGTGGAGTTACCATCAGTGCCACCACCTCCGCCACCGCCCCCGGCGGTGCTTCCGACGGCGGTTTTGGGAAGTGTTGCACAGAACTCTCATGGTTCGAATGGTGGTGATCGGTTGGCCAAGGTCAGTGGATATTAACTTGCCATGCTTGATTGTATGCAGGGACAGGATTGTAATTTTCTACAGGGCGAGGAAAGTGTTGACTAATAATAACTTTAATTTGATATCCAAACGAAAAACAAACTATCTAGGATTAAAATCACAATTAAAAGAACAGAAAAAAAAAAGAAAAGAAAAGAAAAACACAAAAAATCACGAAGCAAACGAACCATTAGGGCATAATTCACTTTAATTTTTAAAAAAATTAACTCATGAAATTTATCCTTATTTTCGGTTGAGGGGGCGACTATCAGTGTCGGACTCCTACTCAGTTTGTGTTATTTGCATTTTAAAAAAAACCCTTCTATCTTTGTGACATGATCGATAATCATTGTTACTAGTAGTAATTCAAGAATTACGTACATACTTGGTTAAGGTAAAACACCCCACTAGCTAGAGAAATCATTTATTTCAAAATGGTGTTTTATTTTTTATTTTAATAATATTAATATACATTAATAATTTCATTCAATATAATTGACAGAAATTATTTATTTCAAAATGGTGTTTTATTTCGTATTGTAATAATATCAATATATTTTAATAATATCATTCAATATAATTAGCATATTGGTGTGTATGCGTAATGTTGGAATAGATCTTATATGCTAGAGAAACAGTACTATAACATCTTTATTTGTTGTCAATAAGATTATTTATGGTGCTGTTCTAGGATTTGGTGGTTAAGTAGATTATGAATTTGGAGATGACCAAACCTTTATTATATGTAATAAAACCAAGTGGGGGCTCTTGTTTTCAATTTTATTCTTAATTTACTAAAAAAATTGGTTAAAAAGAAAAACTAAAAAGAAGTGGAACATTTGGAGGAGAGTAGATGACAAAGGCTTGAATTAGTGTCTATTTCAGCTAAACTTGATCACCTTCCATGTGTTGTACCTTTCTATGTTTATATCTCCATTGAACTACAAAAGCATGCAGGAGGAGGGAGATGGGACCAATAATGGCGCCAAATCAATCAATCACGAATCAGAAAAGAATCAAATCGATGACACGGACAGTAGCACACCAGCAATTTATACCAAAATGGAAAAATCAAACACAAAAGCCCATTTGAAGAGCAAGGGCGAGAGGAAGGATAAGTCAATGAAGCGCACAAGGGAAGACTATTGGGAGATAGGGGAGAGCATTCGATGGCTAGCAGAAGTGGTGGTGAGATCAGAACAAGCACGAATGGAGACGATGAGGGAGATAGAGAGAATGAGGGCTGAAGCCGAAGCCAAGAGAGGGGAAATGGACCTCAAACGGACGGAGATCATTGCCAATACTCAACTCCAAATTGCTAAGCTCTTTGCCAAAGGATCGGTTGAAGATTGGAAGAAGTTGACGTGACATGATCATCATCGTTATCTGTATCCTATAGTATTTATGTATTAGGAAAAAGGAAAAAAGCCTTGTTATAACTAATTATAACAGGAGATTTATGTTTGAGCTGGAAATACTTTTACTTTGGTAAATTTTATTTTTAAGGTTAATAGCTTTCCATGTTGATTCAACCTATCCTTTTTGATGTATATGTCAATCCCTTTTCTACACAAATATCTCAAAAATGAGAAGAAATATCTAATATGGAAAAATAAACCTGGTTATTTCCTTTTATGAAAGTAATCAATTTTGGTCAAATTTAATAGTATTAGTAAGTAACACGTGCACTGCATGTGATTTATATAATTTTAGTAAAATAATTATATTATTTATTAATTTATTTGAGTAAAATTAGATACTTCATAAGTTAAAAAATATTTCTAACATATTTCATAAACTAAGTATTGATCGTTATGAAATAGCAACAAAACAAGAGATTCTCTTCTATCTCATAGTTTGTAGGCAATATTTATTCTCTACAAATTGAAAGAATTTTAAAAATTTGGCAAATTGAAAGAATCTAAATCTTAAGGAAGATAGATAATTTATATTTAAAAAAATTCCTTTTACGAACATAAATAAAACTACATTTTAGTTATATTTCTTCTTTAATGATGAATACATGTGGAACTAAGTGAAAAAAATAGAGTCTAGGATTAAAAATTAAGTAAAATAAATATTCAATAATCAATTATCTATAAAATTATTTGTCAGTTTGTACATATTACTCGTTAAACATATGACCTATATATAATATTATTAAACTACTTTAATTAAGTATGATCAGTAATCAAATTATTTTTTCTTTAATTACATGAATGCTGGGAATTTTTTCAAATTACATGATTGTTAGATATCAAAACTTTGTGTTGTAGTGAATCATGGTTCAATATTATTTTTTCTAATAAAATAAAATATTAGTTACCATTAATAATATGTAATGTATTACTTAAGGAAAAAATATTTGTTCCTACACTCAAAAATTGTTTATACACAATATTTTTAATCTACATCTTCTTCTCACATTTGAGATGTCTTGCTTAATCAAATATTGATTATAGACATTGAAATTCCTCTAGAGAGAATAGTATATAATTGACATTGAGAAGACACACCAACATTTGGAACTATTTTATATGGAATTGTTTACATCTAATTGAAATGGATAACCTTCATTTTCAACTAACGAAAGTAGTATTGTAGGTATAAAGACAAGTTTTTCATTATATTATCCAAATACAATATTTGCATTAATTATATTATTTTTAAAATCCTACATACCATTCTTGTACTATTCGATCCATTATATGGGTCCAGATTTCTCAAAAGAATTACTAGACAAATTTTTTCAGCTCCAATTTATGAGGAGACAAGTCATTTGGAGTTAAAGAGTTCAAAACGTTATCTTCATAATAGTAATTTATGTCATCAGTAGCTTCATCATAACTGTTTAAAGTTCTTGCTTCTCAATGCTCGACTTATCATGTAATGAGATGAATGCACATTCTTATTTAATGTATGAAAAATAACCCTAATAAGTCATAATATTAAGTTTTTTTCATTATTATATTCAATAATCATCTCTTCTAAAATTTTGATATTATCTTTAGTATCATTCCTTCACTCAAATTCCTTGATAAAGTATTTTTTTATTTTGGCCCATAAATATGATTTCACCAAACTTGCAGAAATAGTTTGCTAGATTGTCGCCCTATGAACAACTATTAATTCTTATCTAAAATCTTCACAAAAAGCTACCATTTTTCCACCAAAATCCTCATTATTTCACATTATGTCTTTTAATAATTTATTAGCATTCTTGATATCCATAGTTTTACTATTGGTATTTCATCCCATAAGAATAATTGTGTTTTACGTAATAGTTCTGTAGCTCTACTTTGCTTGGGCATAATGCACACTCACTTGATTCATTTGTATTTATTGGTATTTTGAAGTGAAAACGTGTTATTCTACCCCTGACATTATTGCGACAGTAACTCCAAATGCTGCGGTTACAAGTGTTATTTGATCTTTGAATCTAAGATGAACTAACAATACATGATATAAAAATGTGCATAAGATATATAAAATATAAGGAATAACATCGTTTTTAGAATATGATCTTATAATTAGTAAATATGATACAAAATTAGATATGATGGCTTGAAAAGGCAAATATTACAAGAATCAAATACTCAATCAATTAGTTAACTATTTTTGTATAGTCTCATGGTTCGAAAAAGATCTAATTTTAGTCACGAATGCATTTTAGATTTTGTTGTATTCTTTTTTTCAGAAAATGGAATGGCCAAATTATAAATATAATAGTGGAATGTGCCTTTGAATTGATATAAAAAAAATAAATATTATTTTCACATTGATTTTAATGAATCTAATTAGATTAGATATTGTGAGGTGTATTTTTATAAAAAATTGGTATTCGATTTGATTTTGATTTTTTATTTTCATTCATCAAATCATACAAAATACTGAATTTTAATTTTTACAAATTTTATAAATAATTATTATATATTATTTTATATTTATTAATTAATCTTATACTTTTTTCTTAATTTTAACTTACCAAACTAAAAAATTAATAAATTCAAAATACAATTAGATTTTGTTATTTAATTTTAAACTATTTAATTTTTATTTTCTAAAAATTTATTTAACAAAATCATAAAATTGAAAATGGACAAAAGATAAAACAAAAGGTAAAATACCTATAAATATAATTTTCACACATGTTTTTAGAAGAAATTAACAAATTGGTAAAGATAATATAAAATTCAGATGTGGGTGGCTTGAAAAAGTATATGTTAAAAGAATCAAATATCTCATTAATTGATATAATGATTTTCGTATCTTCCAAGCACAAGAAAATATACTTTTAGTCTCATAGTTTAAGAGATTTTGCAAATTTAATCACATGATACGAAAAAATCCAATTTTAGTCATAAGTACATTTTAATATATTTGTTCTATTCTATTTTTTCAAGAAGTGGAATAACCAAAATTATAAATACAATAATGAAAATAAAAAATAGATGTTATTTGCAAATTTATTTTAATGACTTTGATTAAATTGGATGTTGTGATGTATATTTAATTTATTCAAATATGCATATTTCATAATAAAATAATTTTCATAGAGTATATCATATATTTTTCAATTTTAATTCAATGTGACATTTTTATAGGGGTAACAATAATTCGATAAACCAATGGAATTAAATCTAAACTAAAAATTTAGTATTTATTCAAAGTCGAACAAAAAATTAAATTTGGTATTTGATTTTTTATTTTCATAAAAATTTAGTATTCTGTTTAATTTTGGTGTTTTATTTAGGTTTATCTAACCATACCCAATATCAAATTTTGTAAATAATTTTTATATCAATTTACATTTATTAATTAATTTTATACTTTTTTCCCTTAATTTTAACTTATCAAACTAAAAGTAATAATACAAAATACAAAGATTTTGTTGTTTAAATTTGAACTATTTATTTTTTTAGACTTTTTTAAATTTCATGTAGCAAAATAATTGAATTAAAATATGAACACATAAATTGACAAAAGAGAAAACAAAAAGGTAAAATACTTATAAATACAATTTTCACATATATTTTCAAAATATCAAACAAATAAAAATAAAGTTTAACTTGGACTGTTAGTGTTATCTTATTGTAATTATCTATAACTTCACTGAATAATTAAAAAAATAAGCATTATTTGTTCTAATATTACATATTTACTAAATTATATAACTAACATTAAAATTACTAATATTTAAAAGGTATTTTAGTCAAATCAAAAATTGAAAGAAACATGCACACTTTTATCAAAATCGAAACTGAAATTCGTCATTTATCAAAGTTAAACAAAAAAAAATAGATTTGGTATTTGATTATTATTTTCATAAAAATTTAGTATTCGGTTTAGTTTTGGTGTTTTATTTCGGTTAATCGAACCATACCCAATATCAAATTTTATTTTATACAAATGTTATAAAAATATTTATATCTTAGTTTATATTTATTAATCAATTTTATACTTTTTTCCTTAATTTTAACTTATCAAACTAAAAGTAATAATACAAAATACAAAGATTTTGTTGTTTAAATTTGAACTATTTATTTTTTTAGACTTTTTTAAATTTCATGTAGCAAAATAATTGAATTAAAATATGAACACATAAATTGACAAAAGAGAAAACAAAAAGGTAAAATACTTATAAATACAATTTTCACATATATTTTCAAAATATCAAACAAATAAAAATAAAGTTTAACTTGGACTGTTAGTGTTATCTTATTGTAATTATCTATAACTTCACTGAATAATTAAAAAAATAAGCATTATTTGTTCTAATATTACATATTTACTAAATTATATAACTAACATTAAAATTACTAATATTTAAAAGGTATTTTAGTCAAATCAAAAATTGAAAGAAACATGCACACTTTTATCAAAATCGAAACTGAAATTCGTCATTTATCAAAGTTAAACAAAAAAAAATAGATTTGGTATTTGATTATTATTTTCATAAAAATTTAGTATTCGGTTTAGTTTTGGTGTTTTATTTCGGTTAATCGAACCATACCCAATATCAAATTTTATTTTATACAAATGTTATAAAAATATTTATATCTTAGTTTATATTTATTAATCAATTTTATACTTTTTTCCCTTAATTTTAACTTACCAAAATTAATTCAAAATACAATTAAATTTTGTTCTTTAAATTTGAACTATTTAATTTTTATTTAATTTTTAAAAAAAATTATTTAACAAAATAATTGAATCAAAATATGAACACATAAATGGACAAAAAAGAAAATAAAAGGTAAAATACTTATAAATATAATTTTACATATATTTTTGAAATATCAAATAAATAAAAGTAGGGTTTAACTTGAATTATTGGTATTCTCTTATTGTAATTATCTTATAATTTTATTGTCCAATTAAAAAAATAAGTATTATTCATTCCAAAATTACATAATTATTAAATTACATAACTATTATAAAAAATAAAAATATTAAAAGAATATTTTAGTCGGACCAAAAATTTTAAAAAATATTTATATTTTTATAATAGTATAGATAAAAATATATTTAACAAACCTGGGATGTACACTCTTGTAACAATCTATCCATCTTCTCAATGCTAATATTTTTTCATGTGATAAATGCTAATGAGTTGAGATTTTGTTTGTTTTTCTTTTCAAAAACATCTTTTCTAATTTTTACTATGCAAAATAACAAAATCATATTTGTTTTATCCCATCAAAATACTCTATTTCTCCTTTCTCATTTCTCTATCAAAAACATTTCTAAATCCTATATTTTTAATTTTTAATTCTATATTCCCAATTTCAATACATTATACCATTGAAACACACTACTACCATCTATATTTATATAATATATTATTATTTTTAAATAATATGATTGCATTATAACTCACTACTTACACATAATCTTAATAAATTATTATATATAAACTAAATATTCATAGTGGATCACACCACTAACAATTTTATTTAAATTAATATACTACTATTTTTAAATATGGGATCCACCACTTACATATAATCTTAATAAATTATCATATTTAAATTAAATATTCAAAATGAACCCTATCACTACCCACTACATCTATTTAATATATTATTATTTTCAAACACCATGAAACTCACCACTTACATATCATATCATATCTACACTAAATATTTAAAGTAGATCCCCCCTGGAATACCAAAAATACACTCAACCAAGTATATTTTTATTTTTCAAACTTGTATATTTTTAATCTTAAATCATTAATTCAAACATATTCTCAATTTTTATACATAAATCAGTACTAAAATCTCATTGAAAATGCTGAAAACTGAAAATGGATCCTTTTGAAAAACAAAAACAAAAACAAAATGAGGCCTTTCTTTTCTATTACCTTGGCATATGTCAAAAAAAAAATATTATGACCGAAATGATTGATACCATCACTTCCTAAAGAATCACAAGGGGTATGTCAAAGCAAAATCACTTTTTTTTTTTCAATTCTTTTATCAATTATCTTAAATCTTGAATTGTGATGATTTTCATCGATGTTCATCATATAAGACTTTTCAGAAATTGTTCTATTTTTATAGCTCCAAAATTTCTTGGACTTGTATAGGAATTTTCAGTCCTCTCATCCTGTCTTACAAGGTATAGGGCTTGCACAGATTTTGAAGTCATATGGATCAAGTTTGGACCCAAAAATTAGGCTTGCAATAAAAATACGAGATGAACTTTTGTGGAAAATTAACTCTACAGACTTTTCGGACCAATCATGAAATTACCACATTTAAATTTTGTTATTATTTATTTTATTAGTTACAACTTATGACTTTGCACATTTTAAATCCACGTCTTCCAAGACCATGTCCTGTTTACATTCATTGAACCCACCCAACTGAAAAAAAAAAAAGGTAGCTTCAAACCTAAGCCCTTTCTCCTTCATGGGCCATCCCAACAACTTGAATTTGAAATTTAAAGGCTTGAGATTGACATAATGCAGTTAAGACTTATTCTAAGAGCATGCTTGTTTATATTTTCAAAAGGAAATTTTTATTATTTAAAAATAAAAATAAGTTGTATTTTAATAAAAATATTTTATAATTTTTTATTTTCAAATCTATTAATAATTTACTTTCCTTCGTGCATTTATTAAATTCATTTACAAACTTACTCACATGTCACGCCTTTTCATACCAAAATTATCATAAAATAAATATATTTTTATTTTTAAATTTATATAGTCTTCATAAAAATATAACTAATTCAAATATATTTTTATTTTTACATAAAAATCTCATAAAAATATTTTTAGAAAGTGTTGAAAATATAAAAATGAGTTTAAAAATGAAACCAAACAACTACTAAACCTCATACTTTTCACCTTTTTTTCTTTCTTCTTCCCCTTCACACGAAACCAATGCAACAATGGATATACAGACAAAGAAAGTGTTAATTAAAAAATCTTCTATTGCAATTTTTTTTTTTGGTGTGACATCTGTATAATAATGAGATATATAAGTGTAAATACAGACCTGAGGTGCCCAATTTTAGGAGCAGGGGGAAACTAATATTCCCTGCAAAAAAATAAATAAATAAAATTTAAAAAGGCAGAAAGGGCAATATGGGAAAATAAGGCTTACTACCATAACATTCCAGCTACACCTAGAATACACATATATGAAATGTACAACCAATTCCAATAATTTCATGTTCTCATAGAGTGTAGTACAACTCACCCTTTGCCCTTAAACTCAAGTTGTATTGAAAAAAGTAGACAACTTGTTACTCTCTCAACAGCCCTTACCTTTTACATTCATGACTTCAATTTTTTTTCTCAACCTAGTCCCATTTACAAATTTTCTTCCATAACTTGGACTAAAAAAAATATTTAAATCAATACACTCGACAAGTCATGTGGACACTTACAATCCAATTTGGATTTTTTTTTTAATTTCATTTTCTATTTTAAAACTATCAATACATATCAAGTGTTCAACATAATATTATAAATATATATTTAATATATATTGATACTGTTAGAACTGTTTGCCATAAAGAACAATGTATAAAATTGGTGGTCTTGAAACCATTTGAATTAAAGGATAATATTTTTAAAATTGAATCAGGCCGATCGATTTAATCAGCCCAATCGCGAATTAATGGTTAGTACAATTTAACTAGGGGCAAAATAATAAAAATCTAGTCATATTGGTCAAAATTATTTTTTTATTTTTTTAAAAATCTTAAATTAGTATTCAATTATATATACTAGATTATTTGAATTTTGAATTTTGAATTTTGTTATATATATATATATTATTTAATTATTTATTTTATTTATTTTTATATAATAATTAATTATTATATTACTATTTTATATAATATAATAAAAAAATATAATCAATTTTCATCGAATCGATTATATATGAATAATTGAATCAATCCTATCTATTAAACCTCTCACCTAAAATAAAATCAATTTAACGACCCCCAAAATTATATGATCAACTGTGTAATTATAAAAACACTAATAAAAATCCACACTGCTTACATAGTAAAAGTTAAAACCCACAAGAAATACACCAACTTGGACCAAACCCCATACTCATTCTTCTCTCATTTATTATAAGAAAAACAGGTTGGAAGACTTCTCTCAAAGTCAACATACGTACACCAACCAACCCAAATCTTTCCCTCAAATCAAGAAAAGAAGCCATAGATAAACAACCCCATATCATATGAAGCTCTGAATTATCATCAGCTATGGATGCTGTGAAGCGGAGAGCCGTCAAAGCCCTGGTAACAAAGCTCACCTCTGTGTCGGAACAAACCCGCACAGAAGCCCTTTGTGAGCTGCGTTTGCTGTCCAAGAACGACGCCGAAAGCCGCCCTTTGATCGCGGAAGCCAACGCCGTACCCTTAATTGCTGAATCCCTTTATTCTCCTGTTGTAATTCTCCAAGAAAACGCTACCGCAACGCTGTTGAACCTCTCAATTGCCTCTAAGGATCACCTGATGTCGTCGCATGGTGTTCTCGACGCCCTCTCCCACGCCCTCCGCCACCCCGCCTCCCCTTTCGTCGCCCAATGTGCTTCCGCCACCATTTTTAGCCTTTTGAGCGTGGAATCCTTTCGCCCCATTATTGGGCACAAGCGGGACATCATTTTCGGGCTTGTGGAGATTGTGAGGAGTCAGGGATCGGCTGCAAGATCGATTAAGGATGCTCTGAGAGCCCTTTTTGGGGTGGCGCTGTATCCGTTGAATCGGGCGCAGATGGTGGAGCTGGGGGCTGTCCAGGCCCTGTTTTCATTGGTCGTAAAGGATGGGAGAGTGGGGCTTATTGAGGATGCCACTGCGGTGATCGCGCAGGTCGCGGGGTGTGAGGAGAGCTGGGAGGTGTTTAAGAAGGTTTTGGGGATTGAAGTGTTGATGGATTTGTTGGATAATGCAACTGGATCGAGTTACAGGACTAAGGAGAATGCGGTTTCAGCGCTGCTGAATTTGGTGCAGTGTGGGGGAGAGGAGGTTGCAAGTGATGTAAGAGGGAAAATTGAGACGAGGGTGGTTGATGGGATTCTTGATATAGTGGAGAACGGGAGCGAGAAGGGGAAGAGCAAGGCCGTGGAACTTTTAAAAGTTCTTGATGCTCGGGATGCACGGTTAGAGGCTTTGTCCAGCCACTCTTCTTGAAAATTTGAGGTTTCGTTCTTGTACTTCATCTTGTAGATATATTTCGGTTGATTTTTGTGTTTGTATATCATATTTTAGGGTGGAAAAGTTGGAGAATTGAATAGCATTCGATCAAGACTAATGACACAATGAAATCATATTTGTTGTCAGCATATGCTAACGCACTAAAGTTATGATTGTGATTTATGAAAGTTGAAAGAAAGTAAAAGAAATGTTATATTGTCCTTAGAAGAATGACAATTTCACACAAATTTCCTATCATCAAGTTTTTAGACTTTTGTTATGTTAGCTGTGGTTGTTCTCTTAAACATCACCCAGTTTGTTAGTTCGAGTATTATGTCCCTAACTGCAATACTTTGTTAATTGATCCTTTATGATTTTGATTTGGACCATGTAGAAGTACCAATTGAACCTGTGACATCTCAAATAAGGTAAATGGCTGATTAACAAAGCTAGATTCTTCTGAATAATCCTTGAAATGTCAATTATATCATCGTTACCACCTTTAGAAGCTCTGTTTGTTGTCATTGATTCTCTTATATTTTGTTGCGATATTTCAATCAGTCTCAACTTGACTTGAGCTGTCAAATATTCATTAGATAAGTGTTGTTGTTTTCGGGGGTAAATGTCTGAACCCCCTCCCCCATGGTTTTTAAAATCAGAACAATTCCCAATTTTAACTGAAAGCATCATACAAGTGTCCAAAATGCATCTGATTTAACTTTCATAATAGGGTGACAATAATGTTACAACTGCAAGGTCGTATAGTTAGTAAATTAAGATGATAGATGAGGGAAAATAATCTTTTCTATGAGTAACTGCAGTCAATTCATGGTTGCAGGAGCCTGAGGTTAGAAACACACACAATGTCTTGTTCTGAAACATTGGAAATTCACAAGGGGGAGATATACCCTCTAGTTTGGCTCTATTCAATACAAATTACAAAGTTGAATGGGACGTGGACATAGGAGATAGAAATTGGTATGAAGGTCTAGAAAGAAATAAGGAACTTTCTTGGGTTCTTAGACATTGATTCAGGATGAACTGGTTTTTATAAGATAAGATTGTAGAAAGAAGACCAGCAATTCTGGAATGAAATCCTCATGAAAAAACAGACAGGCTTATGTGGTGGGACACAGATAAAATGAAACAAGGGCTTGTCTTTTACATGGAAGCAGGCAGAGGAAGATGCCCTAGGATAAAAATAAAAAGAAAAGGGTGGGATGAGTAAGAAATGTTCTTGCTGGTTGGGACAAAAGAAAATTGTATTTGGATAGGAAACATGGGAAATAGGCTCTTTTCTTGCCTCACATGGAAAGAAGCATGACTAAAAACATCATGGAGTTATGTAACTAAGAAATTCATATTAAGACATAGAATTGTTTCTATGTCCTCAGTTGAAGCTCCAACAGGCGAAAGTTGGTTAAGAGTGACCAAGAAATTCACATTAGAACATAGAATCCTTTCCTCAGTTAAGGTTCCAGCAGGCAAGAATTTGTTCAGAGTTAAGTTACTTCCACAGTTGCCTTTTCTACACTTTCCCAAATTCATTGGTATAACTTGAACGCAAAAGAATATAATTGTACACATCAATATAATCCTTACAAAGATACATGGAAGACGCATCTTAGATCTTGCAAACAGTCCAAGACCTTGAAGAAATTTAAACAAATCTTTCTGAATTTCTTCGTTTACACTAACATTGCTGATTAATGTGAAGGGTGATATACTATAATAGTGGCATAAAAATGGAAACTTCATGGGTTTCAACTGATAAAGGTATTGATGTTCTGAGCAGAAAATCTGTTTTTTCTTTCCTTTATCTTCACTTGCAGGTGGAGAAGGTTCAGGAAGTAATATACAGGGTAATGGATACTTCAATCGAATGAGAACGTTCATCTTTGCTTCTTCCTTAATTCTTGTCTATTTTCCCAACTCCTCTGCATATTCCATCGTAATTCCATCTTCCCTTCACTTTGATTTTCTGGTCATCACAGTATAATAACCTAAAAGGGTTTCAAGATTCAAGTAAAATACAAGAAACATTGTCAATTGTTTATACAAATAAAAAACCAAGAAGCAGCCAATCTCTTGTCAGTTTTTTGAGTAAATCAGAGTCAGAAATTACAAGCAGTTTAGGAAACAAGGCTTAGATGTCAATATCCACCAACTCCCTATTAAATTTTGAAAAAATGAGCAGAAAGCCAGAAAAGAACTCCAATAGGCAATAAGAGCATCACTCACACAGAAAAACACACAACAGGAAACTTGATTTGCTTCAAAATAGTGGTTCAGTTTTCAGTTTTCAATCACTCACAAGAAAATTAAGGAAAAATCGCCAAGAAATGAAGAAATCCATTATCAGTTTCTTGGATGAATTAAAGGTAATATATTACCAGCCCACAGACCCAAAATCCAAGATTCTTTAAAAAAATACTACATTTGCTACTGACCAACCACTGAAACAACAAAAAACTACATTATCTGACATTACAAAGGGTATTAAAGCATCCAATTTTCTTTCTCAAGATCAAATCTTTTCCCATCAAGATTTCTTTTCTTGGTGGGCTCTCCCTCTCTCTATCAAGAATCTCTCGTTTTCACTTCCCTTTTCCTTTACCATACGAAGTCATTCTTTTGTCTCACTTTTTGTTCCCTCATTTTCCTTTCTGCTCTCAAACCAGAGTTGCTCTGTTAACATTCTAAGATGCACACACACACACACACACACACACACACACACATATATATATATATAAGGCTTTGACTGGAAATATGTAAGCTGTAAGCCTGTTACATAGGGCGCTTTTGTTAACAACGGTCTGATTCATTTCAAACGGTTGCAATGTTGCCTACTAATAATTTGAGGTCTTATTTTTGCGGCAATTTTTGGGATAAATAAATATTAGGCTTTTTGTTCGTTCACTCATTATTATAGTCATTTACGATATCTTTTCATTTTACTGGATTATTTTTAGTTGTAAGATTTTATTAATACAATTGATAATATTTGTTAATAAAAATTCCTTAAATGAAAGTACTAAATACCGTAGATCTAAAAGTGGTTTTATAAGATATAGGTAATATTTATGTAGGGATGTCACGTAGGAAAATCAATGGGACGGGTTTTGGGTTTTATGGGGCGGATTTGGGATGGGTTTGTCAAAATTCAAAACCCACCCCGTCAATGTTTTTGAAAACCCAAACCCGCTCCATCATGAACCCGTCGTGTTCGGGTTAAATCGGATCCGTTTTATAATTTTAAAAATATTAAAAAAATATTTTTAAAAAAATAATACCATTAATTTTTTTAAAAATATATTTTTTAAATATAATATTATATAAATTCATATATATTAAAATAAAAAATAAATAAAAAAATTAAACGGGGTGGGTTTGGGGTGGGGCGGGTTTGAAAATTAAAAATTAAGACCTGCCCCGAACCCGCTTATATCTTCTTAAATCCATTTCAAGTGGGGTGAGTTGGGGTCCAATCCAAACCCATCGCCATCCTTATTTTCATACTAGACTTGATATATTGTGTACAAATGTTTGAATAATTGATAAGTATTTTTATTTTATAAAAATTGAGTACTTAAATGTCTTGTCCGCAATAATAGCATCTCAACCAAAATAGACATTTTGTGCATAAAACCCACACATTTACAAAAGATACTTTGTGCATGAAATGCTCAAAATTGTAAGTTCTAAGAAAAAAAATTAAATTTATGTATCATCAATCCTACTATAAAGCAAAAGAAATCGTATTTAACATTTGCGAGTTTGTTATTTTATTATTTTTATAATTAATTGATTATTAATAATTTTATTAAATAACTATTGATTGATATTTTAATATAATGATATAGTTACTGCTTAAAAAAAAAGATCACAAATTATTAAATAACTATTGATTAATATTTTAATATAATGATATAATTACTGGTTAGAAAAAAAAAAAAAAAGGTCATCACATTGTGCCCATGCCTGCCCTCTAGTATGATACTGTGTAAGTTTTTTGATAGAAACAGTCACCTCAACTTCCCATTTTACATGATCCAAGGACTACATTACTTGCGGAGACACTCGAAACCAGTAGTTTATAATTCTTAAGTCTCCGAAAATCTTTGTCCTAAGACCATACTCATATTTAATTCAGTGGGAGAAATGCGTATTATATAATTTTGGAGATCACTGCTACTACACGAATCCCTTTTCATGGTACATTGAAAAAAAAAAAAAAAAACTTTATTTGATCATATTGACAAGATTGCCTTTGTCATTTGCAGAGAAGACAAAATTAGAGTTAAAAAAACTGTTCAAAGATGAAAATTAAAAATGGAATAATCCCAATAAATCAATAGTTAAAAAGACCAAAAAAGTCAGCTCATTTTTCTCTCTTCGAAGGCTCAATAGTCCCACTATTATTTCATTTTTTTCATCAGACGTCTCTCTGTAATTTAACTAATGTTCGGAAAATCAACGTGAATAGCCAAAGGTGTATAAAGGTGGGGGCCAAATGAAGCAGAAGAATCTTATGGTGGTGGAGATTGACAAGCACCTTTATGATATTCCATGTTAGATGTTGGGATATTTAGAGTGTTTGTAAGTGCAATTAATAGATTTTTTTAATAATTTGAGTTATTTATTTTTTTAAAGTAAAAACGAATGCAAAATAATTTCTAACCAAATATTTATTTGTGTCAAATCTCACCAAGGCATGACAATTTTCATATTATTTTAGAGGAAATAAACACAGAGTTTGTGTGTGTGTGTATGTCACTCTCTTTCTCTGAATTACGTATACTGTTTTCATAAAAAAGTTTTCATAAAAAAACCATCCCTTCTTCATCCATTACCACATCAAAATTGTTGAGTAGAGGCTTATAAACATCACTGGCGGCACTAACATGTGCATAATTGATTCTTCTAACAGCTTCAAATATTAGAACCAATATAAAGTGGAGCCATTGCCAGTGCTGTTCAACAAAGACTTTTGAGCACTGCACGCATTCGATAGTAAAAACCTCCAGTACGTGAGAACAAAAAAACACAAGAAAGATCTCCAATACTCGAGCAAAACCCAACTCTTAAGTTTCAAAATGATACAATTAACAATAAAACTATCTGAATGCACATTTCAACATCACTTGCACAGGCTGAAATAGTAGCAACAATCATAAAAAATGTCATGTCTCCGAAGCTCCCAATTTACTGATTTAGCACAAGTTTAATAGGTAACAGGACAATTTTTCCAGGAATTTCTCCTCAGCGGCACTAGACTTCAGCTTTTATAGCTAACAGGCACCAAGATAAGTATCATATATCAAGCTTTTGTTCTTCCCTACCTTGGATACAATGGAATGCTTCAACTTCTGCCTACACTTGTTGGCTTCTGTCATTCCTTACCCTAAAACCATGTCTGATACACCTCATTCAAGGTCATTTCTGGACTCATGCCTTTCTCCTCAAAAGCAAAGCTAGTAGATAAGACAAGGCTGAATCAACTGAGGACAATGCAACAATAAGCAAAGCAACAAGAACAAGAGTCAGCGTAG
The DNA here is from genome assembly GCA_019321725.1 of Paulownia fortunei. Lineage (NCBI taxonomy): Eukaryota > Viridiplantae > Streptophyta > Magnoliopsida > Lamiales > Paulowniaceae > Paulownia > Paulownia fortunei. The sequence goes on from CM033106.1 coordinate 7,689,591, forward strand.
CTGTCTTCAGCTGCAGCAGATAGAAAGAAAGGCCTTAGTAGTGCTTTGCAGACTTAAAAAGTCATTATCAGATCCTGAACTTGAAAAGTATGCTAAATGTTGGCCGTTTGAGTTGAAAGCTATTGAGGCTCATAAACATGTAACTCTATCACATTTGCCTAGATATCAAGGAAAAACAGAAAAACTTGAAAAAGTACATCATCGGTAAGAAAATCTCATGGATCTCAAGTAGTATATAACATATCCCACGTAACAGCTGCATCACTGAAACCATGCTGGGTAGCTGAGAGTATAGGAAGAAATTGGGGCAGCGACAAACGAAAGATAATCCAATGAAGATCACTGAGTACATGAAACGAAACAACTTAACAGAACAACACAATGAATGCTTCCTATTCTCTCTCCAGGAAAAAATGAAAATCATGTACAGCAATGAACCCTTTTTCCTCCAGTGGAATCTTTAATCAGTGTATAGTCCATCCTAATATCAACTGCCTTATCTCAATCTACTTAGGCTTCATCTAAGAGCAACCGAACATAAGGTTGAAGAGGAGCTGTGGTACAATGGCTATTTGTTGAGAAGTTCAACTCATAAAATATCTCATTTGACACTAAACTCGTTAGTGGCCCATGCCATGCGCTATCATAAGAATACAGCAAGAGAAGGAAGAAGGGTGCAACCCTGAGCTCTGGTCCTCAATCCTCAAACCCTCCCAGTTTAAAAAAGAGACCTTACCAGAACCCAACCCTAATAAGAAATTGCGCTTATAGCACTCCTCCTATATGATAAAATGGTGATTCATTAGTGCCAGAAAAACTTAACATTTGACATGTGATGATTGATCTGAATAACTTTCCAAGATCATTTAAAAAAGGCCAGTTTACGAAGTCAATGAAACTCTTCACAAGTAATTGCAATTTGGTTCACCCTGGGAGATTCAAAACATAGATCTCACACACATGAAATGTGAAATCAAGCACAAAGTTCAGGTGTTCGAGGCTTGGAATGGTCATAGAATAGAAGGGCTGGGAATACGTATGAAAGAATCAGCATTACCGAAATCCACTGGAATACGTATGCCAAATTACATACAAACAAACATATGGAAGACTTTAATGGAACACATTTTTTCACATTTTAACTATGGTTTACAACCATGACACGTTACATCAATAAATATGAAGCACATTTACTACCTGTTTATATCATCTTACAGTAGATCAAATGGGTGCTCAATTATCTGGTATGCAAGCAACATAGAATTAATATGGAAAACAGGAGAAAATAGCTTAGGGAACATTAATTTTGACATTGATCAACAGGAGAACACTGTATGAAGTGTTGTCGTAAGTATTGATTCAATTATTATTCATATACTTCATAAGTTCATGAGCAAAGCATGGCATCAACTCTATCTCACATAAAGAATGCTAGAATGATTTCAGGAAGAAATAAAATCAAGCACAAATTGTGAAAATGGAGCAATCTGAAAGAGACTTATTCAGTTGCCTATCTCATTTTATTTGCTTGAAGAAGACACGAAGCTAGATGATGTTGCTGACACAACTTGAATTACATTATTCTGAGCCCGCATTAACTTCGAGACAGAATCTGTCTGGATGTTCAAACATAGATTCTGTCACTGTTTTCTGCAAACTAAACTTCTTTTGTGCCAGAGGATACACTACTCCTATGTCACTATCTACTAAATAGAAATTCCTCCTGTCAGCCACCAAGGTAGTGTGCTTGGTAGAGTGATGCAAACAACTTATGTCACTGTGACAAATCTCATAAATAAGATGAACTAGAAATCTGCTCAAGGTAAAGCTCCCTGATTGAACCACAGTTATTTTTTCTTTCTCATTTGCAGCATTGCGCCCCTCATACCCACATGCCTTACTAGTTTTACCCACATTTCAAAAGGATCAGTTACTCCCTTCAAGATTTCAAGAACATGTGATATAAGGGATGATTTGGAAATGTATTAGGGAAAAACATTGGAAGTGTATCAAGGAAAAAATTACTCGAGAACATGTAATCGAAGGTTCGGAAAGAGCGTTTCTAAAATTCTTTTACGAATTTGGAAAACAAAAGTTCCATTCTTATTTTAGAACACTTGAACATTGATGGAAACTCTCTAAACACTTCCATTTATTTTCTTTTACCTTCTTTCCTACCTCTTTTCCATGACAATACTGCACATGATGCTGATCCGGTTTTGACACATGCTGGCTAAATGTTAGAGAGAAGGAAACAGAAATTTTAAAATGCTTCAGATAGGCGATAGGTTTCTGGACATCCAATGTTAATTCAATGGAATAGACCTTATAAATGGCTCCACTCTGCCTTGCACCCCCCTTACCTCTGATAAAAGGCATAAGGACACCAAACTGGAGGATAACTTTCCTTTCCACTGTCTTAAAATATCAATCTGAATGATTTTGTACCCTTCGTTCAATGGTCAAAGTCTACAGCATCAAACTTATGGGACTTAAGAAATGATATAGAAAAAATGAGTGGGAAAAATAAATTAATATTTAATAGAAATAAAATAGAAGAACCCAGATTCCAAATGAACAAATTCAAACCTAAAAAGGACCTTTCTGATTTTCGAAGAAGAACGACAAGGGGATTGATCGAGAAAGATCTCTTGTTCTTATTATAGGATCGTGATTGGATCAGCATGTGTTTGGTCTGGTAAAGAGAATAATCTTCTCCTATGAGAATAATAAAAAATGAAAAGTGTTCAATTGGAATATGAAAACGTGACTAAATTGGTCCTAGTTACTCTTGGGGCAGAGTGGAATAAGGGAGAGGATTCTCGAACTCGAAAAAGGATCCAATGAATTCGAAAGAATTGAACGAGGAGCCGATGGAGGTGAAATTTACAACGGTAACTGCAGGCATGAAATTACATTTGCCACTTCTTGGACTTGCAATTTCATCATGTCTGTAGCACAAGGAGACAACAGTGTAGTTTATCAAATGGAATTTATGAAAGAAACCCCAGAGATACAAGAACAATATGAGCAAGTGAATAAACAACCAAAAAGTCGAAAGCAACATGTTGATAAGTTTTCTTTCCCTAGCAATAAGGTGAAAAACCAGAAAGACTAACCGTGCTCTGAAAGCTTGGCCACTCAAGATACCTTAGCTGGCTTGGCTGTTCAACTAAAAATAGAAGTAAACTTCGAGTGGCCCTACATAATAGCAAATCATCTGGTCATCATGTTGTTATGTGCAGTTCATGCAAAGAAAAGCATATATAAATCCCATGGTAAGTTCAAAAGTTCTCTTGATTTATCCTCTTTTGCCATTTTTAATATTGTTGTCAATTTCCCCTTTTTTCTACCCGTAATTACAATACCAGATGGTCTCTTTAATCAGGTTTAACCAAAAAGGCTCTGTATGAGAGTCATCATTGTAGTTCAGCTGATAGTTTCTTCCAGCAGATATTATATGTCTTATGCCAGAACAACGACGATGAAAATACAGGTTCGAGAGGTTTGGAATCTGCAAATATTCAAAGACAAACAATTACATAGAAATACATCAAAAATCAATTTTGACAATGAAAAAAGAAATATATGGGTTACCCTTCTCGAAACTAATGCAGTTCCACAGTGAAATTTACTAAATCTGTACGTATCATGGTTATAATTCTGGAATGACAGCTTAGGGTAACCTGCACCAGTTGTCAGGCTTTTGATACCTAAATGATATAAAACCAAATGCAAGGTTAGCAAGTTTTGAACTAATATTGCCGAAAATATCACACATATAGGTGTGTGAATGTGTATATATCAAGAAAAGTGATGGTAAAACCTGAGAAATTCAAAATTGACCCAGAAAAGGTTGCCATGTATATGCGAAGCTAACACAAAATCTATCAATAAAAAGAAAACATAGAGTAAATATTCATCAAGAAAAAATCCCAACAAAATGGAATCATACAAGGTAAAAAGGATTTCATGGATTACATACACATACAATATTGAATCGAAAGTGATTCTATTTTCTCCAGTTTCTGATTAGTTCAGTGTTATAATAACATCAAAAAAAAAATTTGCAACTCAATAATCTTAAGCTGGGCCTAACAGGGCATGCAACACCCCCTCCACCCCCCACCCCCAACCCCCAACCAATCTGTACTCGACTAGTTTAACCAATGTCACAAAAATAAATCTTTATGATATATTTCGGATTAACGTAAAACATGGAAATTGTTTGTCCTCCTCCTAAATGGAACATGAAGCAGAGTAAATATCATAAACCTTGAAAAAGAAATGTCTTTTTCTGAATTCAGAGAGTTCTTACTGACACTTAACCCCAGCAGAGGCAGACTCAATTCAAGCTCAGCAGGGCCAATACACATTTTCAAAGCGAACACGCATAAATCCCAGTTAAATTTCAATTAAGTATCATTTTAAAAATGATTGTTAAATACAACTGCTACGCATATAATGAATCAAACAACACCTCCCAATCCCAACTCCCAGCCGCCTCCCCCCACCCACACACAATTACAGATAGACATGCATACAAGTGTATGTGCGAAAAGAAAGAGAACACAGAGAATAACTTACATATAGCAGCAAAGGGATTGATGGGCTCTGGAATTAGAAGGGAGAAATCGAAGTGAATTCCGGCGGCGGGACGGTGGCTACCGACGGTGGTCAGGGAGGGTGTGGAGAGTGTTATAGCCAAGGAGGTTAAAATAGTTGTAGAACTAACAACTATGGCGCACAATTTATACTTGGTTCATTTTTTATTGCTCCATTAAAAAGATTCCAATATTATGCCCATTCTAGAAATTAAATTTAGACTTTATTTAATTTTTGTAAATTATTTTGAATAAATACAAAATTATAATGGATTTTTTTGCATCCTAAAAGATAACATAAAAAAAAGGAAATAAAGAGAAACTACTAAACACGTAACAGATTTTCTTTTGGAGGTTTCTTATTAAAATGCTAAAGAGACCAAGAAGTATTTTTCAAATACAACAATATATTTTATGCTTATTTGGAGACTTATATTCCTATTTTCTTCTTTTTTTTATCATTATGGTAAAAGAAAAGGACAAGTGAAAATATAAACTTTTACGGTATTATGAGAAAAAATAAAAGTGAGATGAGAAAATTTACGTTTAACTTGTAACTTATAAATAGTTGTCATAATTATAAATAATTAAAATTTATGTAACAATTATATACTTGTGAAGAGTTTTCACAATTGTAAATAATTGTTCTGTGGTTATTCAATAATACAAAAAAATGATACTAGCGATTTTAATAACTTTAACATGCGATTTTAATTTAATATATATCTTGAAAAAAAAATTATTATTTTTGTTTCATATTATTTATGTCATAAGAATTTGATAAGTATTATACATAACATTAAGAGAAATTTGTGAAAAATAAAGAGTACTTATAAGTTATTGATACTTTCATTTTGGATGCCAAATACCATAACAAAAATATTAATATAGATAAATAGATTTATAGATATAACAATATTGTATAGCGCAGGCAATGAAATAATTTCTTACAAAATTGAAAAAAGAAAATTGTTATCAAACTATTATTGATAAATAAATCTAAAGAGAAAAGTAAAATGACATTTTAATTTTCAAATGATTGACAAAAAGAAAAGAAAAGAACACGAAATAATTCAGTTGATTGGTAAAATAAGTATTCATACTCTAATTTCGGAGTGAGAATAGTATAACCTTTGCAGCCAAACAGACCTAACGCCTGAAACATTCTGCAGTGGCAACATCCGTCAAATTATCTGTTACATATTTGATATTTCTCCTTGCAAAAAGAATTATCTTCACAAAACCTCTGCAAAATCCCTCTCCCTCTCTCTCCTTCTCACTCTCTCTCCCTCTCCCTCCCCATACCCACGCCACTCCACCCACCCCACCCGTCCTGCAGACATAGCAGCAGCAGATACACAACAAACTATAATGCAAACTTCCATCTTTTCATTCAAAGCTCCACCTCCACCTCTGTCTCTCAACTCCTCACCTTTTTCCTTGAAAACCCACCAACCAAACACTGTATTCTTCACCTCCACCATAAGCAACAGACCCTCTATCCTATCAACTCAAACGCTCTCAAGAAAGCTTCTTTGCAAACCCCCTGCAGGAAAGTATGTCAGTGACGACTATCTTGTGGTATTTATCTACTCCTACGCATTTTTTTGGTTGCTCCCCTATGTAAAGATTCGATTTTTAACTTTATTTATCTTGGTTTTGTTACTGGGATTTTATTTATCTGTGAATTACTACTGCTAGAAAGATGTTGGGAAGGCTAATGATGTTGTCAGAATTGAAATTCTCTATTTTCTTGTACTGTAAAGAGTTAAGTACAATATAGTATTCTTAGTTGATGATTTTGTCTGTAGATTCATTAGAAACTAGTGAAAAAGAGTAACTTTTGTGTTTTTATTTATTTATGTATTATTGCTTTTCCTCAGAATTTGGTATTCAATTCTGAACCGCTACAAAGAAAAGCAAACAAAATTACGTAGCAATTTCTTATTGTGTTTATGATTTTTTGTAATGTGTTTTTGTTCGTAGTAATGTTGGATTCTTCTTTTTCTATATCATTTTTCTATTTGTTGCAGAAAAAGCTCTCTGCAAAAGAAGTCCAAGAGTTGGTGAAGGGAGAGAGAAATGTACCACTGATCCTTGATTTCTATGCCACATGGTGTGGCCCTTGTATTTTGATGGCACAAGAACTTGAAATGGTGTGTTTCCATTCTACATGGAAGTATCATAGCATTTTATCTGGAAAACATGTTGCGATCCTGTTCTGTGCTGGTCTTTTTTCAGTGTGCAGCTGTTTTATAGCATGTAATGAGTTGGTGAAATCCATTGGAAAGATTCATTAAAAAAAAAAAATCCCTAATAGCTATAGCTGTTTCCTAGTATTTAATCTCTTTGACTAAAGTTTCATGGCTCTATATTTGAATTAAAATGCTGATGCACCTGAAACTGTTAAAGTTCTCTTGAAGTGATCTCATTTTTTCTCATAATCTAAACAATATGCAAAAGGTAACCAAGTTTGGGGTTTAAGTGTTGAAGGAAACAGCCAACTGGTCTGGTGGCCTCAGTCCTTCTGGTGAACTTATTAAGACTATATATTTGATGATTTTAAGAGATCAACAACTGCAGAATGAAATAATGTACTTTATGTGGAGCAATATTGTTGCAGGTCTTTGCTGTAATGAGTTTGTGTTAATCGTAAGTTTGGAATGTCGTTGACTCTTTTAGTAAGTCCAATGTCTATTTATCATAAAAAGAATGATGTAACTCTTAAGTAGCATGTGTCAGCATGGTGGATTACTTGGGAATAACAGGATTTTTATTCATTGTTGACATAATTATTTTATGGCATACATAGTGAGGAATCAGATAGACTACACATATACTGGAACTAGATTTTTCCTCGAGGGCTGAACAAAACAGAGGTCCCTGCCCAAATTCGAAGGGCTGAGAAAAAGGAAGAGTGAGTATGGTTATAGACTAGCAGAAGATTTTAACATGTTACCTGATTTTGTGGTTGGGGTTCTATTTTCCTGATTCAGCCATTATTCAGTTGTTTACTTTTGAGTAAATATTGGTTAACTGCTGTCTTGTAACCTATCTGTGGAATTATTTGTAAAATCCATTTCTGGAGATGGTTTTGATGTTGCATCACTAACACCTCTTCCCAGTATTACCTGTAGAATGCTTGTATGTTGCATTGTTGAACTGGAATTCAGAATCATTACAATTCCAAAGATATGCACATGAAGTTGTGAAAACCATTTGCTATCAAGAATTCATAGAAATCTGCAAAACAAGTAGTAATGCCATACTAGCTGCATCTGCCTTTTTTTTTCATTCGTAAGGTTGGAATTTAATCTCAAAATGCTTATTTACAATGTATAAACCACCTTGTCTCTTTCAATTGCCTTTAATCTGCGTAGAATTGCCACACAGCCTTGCATTAACGTGCTCTGTTGTCAAACTAGGGAAGAAATTATATTTGGCAGGTTTAATTGGCAAATTCTGTCCACTTTGGTTTTCTCATTGTATCCAAGCTCAGTCTCTGAGCATGGCTGAGTATTTGGTGCTCCTGCCATATGGATGACGGAACTCCAGTTTCATATTAGTTATTGTGGATTTCTGGTATGCTTGTCAGTTGATCAATCTTTTCCTGACCTGCATTGTAATATGTCCTGACTGGGCAAATATGTCTATTTTCTATGCCCTGCAGCCTAATAGGGGCATTACTAGGTCATGGGCTTATGCATATTTTCAAGTATGGTAAACTGTAAAATTAAATGTGTTATGGTCACATTGGCAGAGGAGAGTTGAAATTGCCAACTTATGAGTCGAAGTTGTGGGTTTAATTCCTATAATTTAGGAAACTCTTGTAGGACTAGTGGTAGGATTGGGGAATGGCATGAACAAAAGCTGTATTGCTTGTGTTGCAATCTGAATCTGCATGTTAAATATGTTCCTGAACGTGTCGTAATAATTCTTGAGATCTTCACTGAACTTTAACACCTACTATTGTGCCACAGATTGCTGTTGAGTATGAAAACAATGCAATCATTGTGAAGGTTGACACAGATGATGAATATGAATTTGCACGTGATATGCAGGTGATTTCTCTTTTTGCTATTTTAATAGCTTTTCCATGAACCTGGTGAATGGACAAGGATGAGTCCATCAGACGGATACTCTGCTGTTCATTTACCAAGAAAATTAACTTCGGCTTTGATTGATATCTGAAATTCCAATCAGTTTTGATCTTTTATATAGTATCTATAGAATGTTTTTATGAAATTACCATTTGATCATGTTCTTCTTTGCCACAAAACACAAGCCAAAGCCTGTGCTGCTGTTTTTTGTCAGAAGTTAGACAGCATATGACTTATGTATCTTTGGAAGGACCTCTACTAATTTTGTTTTCCCAAGACCATATAACTTAGGAAGTGAATTTGTGTTGCAGGTTCGAGGATTACCAACATTATATTTCATAAGTCCAGACCCAAATAAAGATGCTATTAGAACGGAAGGGCTCATCCCAATACAGATGATGCGGGATATACTCGAAAATGAAATGTGAAGTAATTGGGAATACGCTTAGAGCTTCATGAAATTGGTCATCATTGCTCTTGCAATATTCAACAAGGCCTTAAAGAAGGATTTGAACTCAACAAAGTTCTTCAAAGAACCGTTGCAGCTAAGCAGTTCTGTTATCTTGTGAAAATTTAGGTGCTCAGTTATTTTTTCAGTACAAGTTGGGCACAGATTAGGCAAGATTTGCTTTACTTTTGCTACTTACATCAGACAAGTGACTGTTTATAACTAAGATTAGCCAAGTTGCTGGACAGAAGATGTCTCATTGTCAGATTCTGCTTTTAAACAACTTGCCCACAAGGCCAATTAAGCTTTTATTAGCCTGGTGAAATTTTTGACTAGACACAATGTTTTTCAGTTAATAATTGCATAATATATTGTCCTCCCTTTAAGGTGGAAAGAAATGGAAAACTTCTTTTTGGCATATTTGCTTACTATATCAGCGATCCCCTTTGTAGGGACAGGCATTGAATTGTTTCATCTTATCAAGATATACTCAAAATGTATAAAATATTTTTTTTAAATGTGCTAAATATACGTATAAAATATTCTTTTTAACATGTACGAATGAAGTATAAAATGTGCAAAATGTAGTAGGTTCATAGTTCTACACATTTGTCTGTTGGATCTGCAGTGGAATTAAGTTTTAATCATTTTTACAACATTAATATGTATTTGTTTTACTCACAGAAGGGTTTTGATGAGGAATAAATTAACTTTTGCAACATGAAAAAGCACGTGCTTTTTACATGAAAAGTAAGTATGTGATGCAACAAATAATAAGAGACAATTTTATTTTAATTTTATTTTAAAAACATATTGAAGATGTCTATATATAATTCACCAATTAGATTTTGGAAAAAGTAAAATTAATACTAATCTTTAACAACGAAGTGAAAAAATAATTTGAGAGGAAAAGTTAAAGGGCCATTTGGAAGGCCTTATTTTCCAAAACGTTTTTGTTTTCTGAGGCATTTTTTTGGCCAGGTTTAGGCAGCAAAATAAATCTAATTATTTTAATATTCGATTTTAGAATCGATCTTTAAAATTTATTTGATTTCGATTCGTTATATATAAAAAATCAAATTTGAAAAAAAAAATCTCATTCCAATAACATGTGAAATTTAATTCGAGCTCAATTCAATTAATTAAAAATAATAAAATATATAAAAAAATATTAAATTATTTGAACTTGATTCATATCAGACTTACATAAAATTCATTCAAGTTTAACTCAAACTAATAATTAAACATAATTTTAAATTCAATAATATCTTATTCGATTACATTTGTTTGTTGGTTTTTATTTCATAAAATATTTTAAAGGAACTCCAAAATTTTGAATTTTTATAAAATTGTCAGTGGGCTCAGGTCAAGCTTTATTATTTTAATACCTATATTGTATGTTAAGCTTCCCTATTGTTAACTATTTTAACACTAAAAACTACCTTAATATCCTAAGAAATTGTCAAATTCATTAGACAAAGGAACAAATGACAACCTTAACTAGCTAGCAGCTGCATAATTAGCTGGGGGAGAAAGCCAAGGCCATAAGGAGGGCCATTATCCCCACCGGAAACAGCATCAGCGGCATTGGTGGCGGCGGCAATGGTGGCAACATTGGCGGCAAAACTAGTAGTGACACCGTGAGCATGGCCAGCACCACCAACCACCACCCGTTGAAGCACCTCTCTGCCATTGATATATTACCTTTCTCCACTCTCCACCTCGTTTGCCCTCTAATCATCTCTGTTTTTCGTCGTTTCAATTAATATTGTTCTATCTATTACACGCGCACGTATAAATATATTTTGCCTTTCGACACCGCTGTTGTTTGTTGTGAGAGAAGCTGATAAAAGTAGTGAGATGGGTTTGCTAACATGTATATATAGTAGAGGGGGGCATGGGAGAATTGTATCATATTGGAATTACTAAAATTATCTTGGAAAGGGAAAATCTTGCTGTTGAAATATGATATGGGTGAGGATCTGACAGAATCAAGATTTCCCAAATCCCAATAATTCACAACTTTGTTAATAAGTTTAAATTAATTGTCATTTTTTAGTTGACTCTATTGTTTGGGGGGTAGTATCACTTTTATTTAGTTTAGTAGATCAAAAAAGAAAACATTTCAGAATAGAGCCTGGGAAAATAAAATATAGAAGTCACTTATTGTGAAGTGATTTGTTAGATTGAAATTTTAATAGTAGCATTTTTCAAGAATTTTTTTTTCAATTATATTACATCGATTATTATTTTACATTAATTATGTCTTTTGTATGTTTTTCTCATAAAATTTTATACGTGATGGATAATTAATATAACACAATAAAAAATGCAATATGATTTACAATAAAATAATATGAATATCAATTAAGTGATTTTAATTTATGCTGAGTTTTTCCTAATTTTTTCCGTGGATCATCCAACTCTTTATCATCTTTTAATAGGAACCCTCATTTCACTCAAAAAAAAAAAAAAAAAAAAGGACTAGTCAAATGGACCAAACTCCAAAAATATATGAACCAAGAAAAATCCCCTTTGAAGTGCTAACCGCCATGGAAAAACTACCAAAAAATACTATACGTCCAAAATTAAATAGGGTCTTGGAAAAGAAAACTTAGGCTAGTGGCTATAGAGAATATATAAGATATAGTGTTGAATAGGATCAAATGCAATGTATCTTAGCTGAAATGAAGGATAGGAATGTTAGAAAATTTCACCCAACTTGCACATTATTCTTTCTCCATACACAAAAAGAAATCCAATACATCATATACCATTTTTTTTTCTTCATCGCCAACTATTTTTATGCATGTTTCTTGCACCCCAGAATGCAGTGAATCAAGACAGTGGAAACCCAATCCTTACATATGACCATTCTTTTTCATGATTCTGCCTACAATTCTTGGATTTTGAAAAGGAATCTTTGAACCCATTTTATGTTTTTACATCAATATTGGTTTTCTATTCAGAATACAATCTACCTTGGTCTTGCAAGTGGATTGTTGTGTGGTTATCCAAGTAAGAGATTTTTTTATTTTTTATTTTTAGTAAGATTTCTGATTTACACCGTTCAATCTTAAACTACCTGTCCAAATACATAGGAGGAGGTTAATCGCGAGATATGCCTCAATTGGATCACAGGTTCCCCTTATAACTGTACACTTTTGCGTATAAAAAATCACCTCTAAAGTGATTACTCCATACCAAACTCCAGCTGCGGGGTCCTACTGACAGTACAATTTGCTCCATACCGAAATTCAGCCGCAGGTTTCTATCAGAATTCGAATCTCCATCCTTTCATTGAAAGCGAAAAATATATTGATTAATCCATCAATTGAGTTGTATCCCAGGACAAATAAGAGATTGTTGAGCTTTAAAGAACATGTTCACTTATAACAAGTTGAAGCATAAATGATGGATGTGAGAAAAAAAAAGCATGCAATCATGGTGTATAACAGCAATAAAAGTGATAATAATAATTATTTTAAAATTATGTGTCCAACACGGCTCCTTTTCAAATATTCTTTCAGTTTTTTTAGCATTTCGTTGTTCCACTAAATATTTCCTATGTTGTTGTTATACTCCAGTTTGATAGTTTCCACATCCTCTCCTAGGGCTGAGATGTGGCATTTGACTCCAACATTAAAAAATCACTTATAAGGCTTTACATTATGGACGACAACGAAAGGAAAAATTTAACCAAACTCAAAATTCATTTCGCCAAAAAAATTTTTGACCCGACCTGCTCTGGACTTAGATTTAAACTCGATGGATTCGATTCGTTAAATTTATTTTATTATTTTAAAAATATTAAAAAATATATTTTTAAAAAATAATACACTAAAATTTTCTAAAAAATATTTTTTTTAAAAAATCACATAAATATATATATATATATATAGATTTTTAAAAAATAATAAAAATTAAATGCGACAAACTAGTTTGAAAATAAAAATTTAAGACCCGTTTGATACCCATTTATAACAATAAAAATTCGCCTCAAACATGATAAATTCGAAACGAGTTTGGGTTTAAACCTACTACATTCTCATCCATAACATTAATGATTTATCTACTATTGTGGAGTACCATAATGCACAAGAATTTTACTCTTTATTACCCAAAAGTCAAGTCATTCTAGATTGTATTATGCTTTGCCTGAAATTATTTTATCTTCAAGTCATTGTTGTTGTACTTGGTGAAGTTCACCAAAAACAAAAATACCCTAGAACACTATATATATGTTGGAATTTAGAATTTTAGTAAAAGAAAGAAAAGAAAAATAAAGAAAAGGCATTGAAAATTATGTTGGAATTTAGAATTTTAGAAAAAGACAGAAAAGAAAAAATTAAAAAAAGGCATTGAAAATTTAAATATCACAATTTTCTTTTGGGCGAAATAGACATCTATTTTAAATATGATTGAATATGAATGAAAACACTTTTAAATGAAATTGATATATATATATATATATATATTAATTTCATTATATTTGTACAACATTTCATTATGTGTATTCCTTCTAGACCAAACAAAGGAAATATTAAAAGTCTCACACTTTTCACAATAAAATTCAAAGTCCAAATATAGTATAAATGTTATCTTTCAACTTATAATTAAATCCCTCAACTTACATTATATCCAACCCTATCAAGAAATTGAAAGTTTTAAAAGAATTGAAAGTAACGTTTAACCGTGAAAGATAACTATCAATTCAACTTATAATTAAATTTCTAAACACTTAATCAAATTATGTCCACAATGTAATGAAATTTATAACCCTTAACAAGAATTATAAACAAGGGTGGTTTAGCTACTCTCTTTGGGGAGAGTAGCACTGGAAGCTAAATATTATTTTTAACTTATAAATAAATCTCTAAATTCTAAATTAAATTTTAAACACCTTTATGAAAATTATAATATTTGGTGGAAAACTAACTAAAAATTATATCCAGATTGCTAAATGTCATTTTTACCCTATAATTAAATCTAAAACCCTAAATCAAATGGGCAAAACTCCGATGGCGTGATGCATTAGATCTCTTAATTACCCCACAATTGAGCTTTGCAAACCCTTGCTTCTTGATCCAGGATTATCCTGCCTTGGCCTTTTTATCAACAAAAATAAAGATTTTTAAGCCTGATTCAATTTCTACCATTATTTTTTTTTTATGCTTATAAGGAAATACCATTTGAATATGCTTGTCAAGAGTCAAGACATAAAATTATTTTCACTTCAACTGAGAATTCAAGAATATATAAAATCATTCAGACTTATAGGGCGATATTTGTATTATCCAGCTCAAAATAACTTCTTATAGCCCAATGCTATTTTGATGATATATTTCAAGGTCAGCAGAGGCAGATACTTGTTTTTCCAGTAGCCCCATCTTTCCCATTACTCTCTTAGCTGCCCATCTTTCTTTTATTTGTTTATCAACAGCTACGTACTTACAATATATCTGATCCTTGTCTCTTACCACGTTCATGTATGGTCGACCCAACCAAGTGTTTTCATCTCATACCTATACACTGCTTCTTGCCTTGTTGATGGCTAAAAAAACCAAAGGATGAAACTAGTTTGAAAAACATATCAGGCATACAACGGTTGGAACAGGGCGGCTCTTGTCAAGAACGACGTCCGCAGGATCTCTGATATGAAAATCACCTTGTATGTACAGAGCTTGTATAGAACTGATGAGCAGGAGAGTCGTGGAATTATAGAGTTGTGTAACTGTAATGTTGGGAAGTTGATGAATTACTACTTGCATCATAAACAAACATTAAGTACCCAATACTTAAATCAGTAAAGTGAGCAGATGATTTAAATTGTAAACTAGAAAGTACTTAAAATTTAACTAATTTCGTACTTTATAATGAATTAAAATGAATATTTATATTTGTAAGATCGGATGCTGTAATTCTATATAATATAACGCATAAACTATTTGGGTTTCATAGATCTATAGATTTGGGTATGGCCTCCTTAACTTAGCTTTAGCATCATAATTTAATTTTATTTTCTGTAAATCCATTAGACTTATCTCATCGAACC
Source organism: Paulownia fortunei (assembly GCA_019321725.1). Lineage (NCBI taxonomy): Eukaryota > Viridiplantae > Streptophyta > Magnoliopsida > Lamiales > Paulowniaceae > Paulownia > Paulownia fortunei. The sequence continues at coordinate 7,704,798 of CM033106.1, forward strand.
TGTTTCTGACCATGACCTAGCTATTTTGCTTATGCATCACCTCAATGACAAATAGGATGACTCTGGTATGTATGTCTGTCTCTCTCTGTATATATATAGACATACAAATATGTGTGTATATTTATATAAACATGAGTAAAAAATAATACAACAACTATATGTATGTAGTGATTAGGCTTGTTACAAGGGGGGTGTGAATTAATTTTGTTGATAAAATGTTTAACGTATTTACGTCACAACAAATAATATTTAATTGCTGGAAGATTGTTCAACCACCACTGGTCATGACATGCGTCGTTGTGGGATTGCATTTGAGCCGGCCGCGTGCGTGGGGCACACGGAAGGTCTCATGGTGTGTTACTAATCGCTAATCGTGATTGATGAGGTTTTTGGAATTAATGGGTTAATTATCTAAAATAGTTAATTAATTTAATTAATTAATAAAAAATAATTAAAATATTAATTATTCAATCAAATCTCAAGACTTATTAGCCCAAAAATTAATTCAAATTAGAAGTAGCTCAAAAATTGACTTTGAAGAATGATGATCCTATGTTTGATTTTGAGCTTGAACGTGAAATGTTGAAACAGAATATATGGCGCCTGGGTGCCATTCTTCCATGCCTAGGCGCCATCAATATCCAATCCAAGGCCTCCTTTATTGAATCCCCAACTTACCATTTGCATCCACTCTCTGGCTATCTAACCTTTACTTGCATGACTCTCCATACCCCATCCCCATCGAGGGGTCACCAGTCCATCTTTGATCCTTACTTTGTTCCCCACTTTAAATGGCCTTTACCCTTTCTATCTCCCATGCTTTACAAAGCCATAGCCTATCCACAAAGCAGAGTGCCACACCAAGATCATTCATCTTCCATACGCTGTACCACTCCAATACTTGAATGCCATACATCTCCCCACTCATGAGTAGGATTGGAAACATTTCGTTCGACTCTAAATCAGTTTTTAACACCCAAGTTCCCATTCCTCCACAACTGTGTCTTCCAACAACTTTGACCTACCAATGGTAAGTTGAAAATCACAATACCAGAAGGCAAAGAACCCTTGAAACATATAGACAAGAGGGTTAGGGAAGCCTGACTCTCTAGATAACTCACGCAAAAATTGGGAGAAAGAGCGAAAAAAGTTTAAATCCTTCTTAAATTTTCTCTTTTAAATTGAAAAGTGCTAGAACTATTAGAAGGTAAAGCAGAAACTCTTTGGCAATCCATTAATCAACTTATACCAGCACAATTTTAGGATTAGTTGGATACAATCTTGACATAGGATCATTATTAGGGAATCCTCAAGGCCACAACCCAATGTAAGATAAATAAACAAGATCAGAGCAAGCTTATTTTTAAAGTACCATCCATATTGATCCTCATAATTTTTCCAACTGTAGATGGTGTCTCATTTGACCATACAAGCCAAGGCTGAGTAACATATGGATTATACCAATGTTGCTCGTTGTTATCTCCTCCCACCCTTATTCTGGGGAGGGAAGAAAAGCTTTTAGCCCAACCTGATCGTCTATCTGAGTAAATTGTACTACAATCAGACAGTTATCGATTGCATTCATTCATATCTCAAATCAGAACCATTACCTAACTTACAAGAATATTACCTTCAAATCTGCCACCTTTCCAATGTCAGAAGGATCAGCTTGCCATGGGGAGTAGGACAACTGGGAATTTCAATTATCAAAAGACCATCATTCTCTATCTCACTAATTCTTCCAACACTCTGAGTGTTTCACCACCCCAAGCATTGCTCAGCAACAGAAGGCTTTACACAAACCTGATCCCCAATATGAAAAGGCCACAAAAGAATAGTTGGAAAGATCAAGAGGGAAGGGGAAAAAAATAAATTAAGGAACAAAAATTAACATAATTCAACTCATTCACCCCAATTAAATGCCCTTGCCCTAAAAGGCTCAACATGTTCAACATCTTCAGGTTCACAATGCCACAGAGTAAGAAGACAACTTAGTTCCAATAATAGACTGCTATCAGGTCTGATACAGAACGCAACACCAATGCTTCCCGGAGTTAGAGATACCAATCCATGTTTAGTTGTTGTCAGTGCGGGTGAATACGAACCATGTCTCCCACCTTGAATTCTTCAACTCTTACCATGTCTGCAGGATCAACTTTCCATCCTCTTGATGCTCCCGACAAGCAGGATTCCATCATCATCAACACAGAGAACTGTTCCAATGCTGTCACAAAATGGATCATGCCAACAAAATCTGCATTAGCAGAAAATGAATTAATGCATGGCATGTGGTCATTGATGGTATTCATAAGTAGTTTGATACATCATATTTACCAACCATCCTTCACAAGTGAACAGTAAGGATTATAATAGATAGTTTGATGTCTTCTAACAACCTACTCGATTGCAAAGGGCTATATTGAAGCTAGCAGCAAAACTGAAAAATATTCATGTCAGCTCTTGATAAATGAAAAACACAGTCAAATGAAAATTTCAAACAAGACCGAAGCCATGTGGTGGATTTTGTCCTTATCATAACCCGAGAATCATTTTCAAAGTCATTTATATTCTTGAGGGTTAACCGTAGCATCTCAAAAGCATGGCCTGAGCACAGTTGCAGCAAAAGGAGCAATGCTTTCCAGAACTTCATAGAAAATGTGAAAAATTACCCACGAATTACTATCTGGAGCCTGTCATCAAGGCATCAATCAATCTTCTCAAAAATGTCGGTAAAGATCTGGATATTCTGAAGTGCCATTTTACCATGTCACCATCAGGTATCTTTACTTATATCACTTCAGCCTTCTTCATGTGGTTTTCGTACATATTGGGATACTACAATATCATTGCAAACACTTCCACAGACTAGCTCTCGTTTGCTGAATTTCCTGTTGTAAGAACCAAGTTTCAACAACAGACCTTCATGTTCCAATTTTCTCCAGCAGATAGCTAGAAGCAATCCTGCACAAGACTTTGCACCTCTGGCCAATGCTTATACAAAATATACTTTATTTTTTGAAAACCTGATACTTTGGTAGTCAACAATTATCAATTAATAATTTATAAAAACACTGTATTTCAAGAAAGTATGACCATCAAAAAATTTGTCACATATTTTTTCTTGGGTATTCTTTGATTCAAGTAACACACTATCAAAAAATATTGACAAATTGGTTTGTCTTTCTTTTTATAAGTACGTAAAGTGTATCGATAGTGTGTTACTTTTACACATTATTTAGTACATTATAGTGATGACTTTTATGGAAAAAATGAATGTAGGCGGGAAGAAAAAGAAACATTGCATTTTCTTGGCATATCCAAAGAATGAGAAAAGAATTCAATTTCTATGTTTAATAGTATTTCTATATAAGTAATACATGTTGATTTATTGATATACATATACACATCCATGCATGTGTGTGTCTTTTTCGTGGGTGGGTTTGTATTTCAAGTAAGTTTTATATATGCTATATATATCAAGTGCTAAACTGATGAGTCATTTATGAATATATGAAACTTGAAAAAAAATTGCATAAATTTATATTAAAGTTTTATAATAACCATAAATTAAAAAATAAATGTCTATGCATGTGCTTGTATGTATTTAATACTTACATATATATATATAAATATATATTTACAGTAACATGTGTGGGGGTGTGAGAAAGAGAGAGTACCATGTACACTAATAGTTTTAGAAATATCATTTTAGTCATATAAAAACATAGGTTCATTTCTCACCAAATTGGGAATAGTCATACCTTTAATCCCAAGTCCCAGCTCGTAACAATTTTAATTTCTTAAGAAATTGGGGTTCCTCATTGCTTTAACATTTATTCAAATCACAACTATTGATATTGTGGATTTAGATGATAATAAAACACGAACATGAACTATACTATGATTCCTTTCATTGTGAGATGTGAAGCCGCATGTTGAAGAAATTTAGTGCAACAAACATGTTACCCTTCCATCCCCACCTCAATATTGGATTGCAAAAATTCATCTTCTTCCATTTGGATTAAAGTTTAGAAGAACTGAATTTCACCAATTGAATGGGACCTCTTAATGTTCTGATTGAGTTGTTATGCATCACTGAATTACTACTTCTGAGATGAATGGATAGGTGATGGTAGAAGGTGAAGAGCATTGCATTGGAGTCCCACATCGTCTGTAAGCAGAGATTTTGACTACTTTTTATATTGCATAGATAAATGCACAAAAGTGATTTATGGTGTGATATTATGTTTCAAATTGGTATTGATCTAGGGTATGTGTGTATATAATATTTAATCTAGCTCTGATACCAATTTAATTATAATATATGCATCTTAACTTTTTATTTTTTAGGTTTTTGCTTATAAATTTAGGAATCAAACTTTCACTTTTTTTCATTTAATTATAGATTCAGCAATCAAATTTTAAATTATTTAATTCATATTTCATTATGCTCAATTTCACATGTATCAATTCTATTACACTGAAAGATATAAAATTTGAAATTTCCTAGTTAATATCTATTTGGTCAAGTTATAAACTTGTTCTAGTCTCATATGTTAATTACAGATTAGCAATCAAAATTTCAAGTTTTTTTATTTAATTTTGGATTAGGAATCAAAGTTTCTAATTGTTTGATTAGGTGTACTCAATTTCAGTTAGACAAAGACTGAAAAATACAAAATTTGGAATACCTATCCAGGTTGTTTTTATTTCATGTAGTGGATCGGCATCCTCAACCTGACCAATATCACTTGTGGGTCATGAAGGAGTAGTTCTTGGACTAAAATGCTTTCAATTACCGCAGATCCAGGAGTTGTTATTCCCATCATCCTTACCAAAAATGATGAAATCATATTTGAAGATGGCGAAGATGACTTGATTGTATTGTCAAAACACAACACAAGTAGAGGAGCAAAATTACCACGTGGATAGCCTAGTTATGCTGGAGGGCTAAAATGAACAGCAAGAATGATAATCTTGGATAGAGTTCGTCATCATGGAGTGTATTATCCAATTGAAACTCTTTTTCGATATTATTGTTAATGTGTTCGATTTTAAATTATGATGAATTGTATTTATATGGAATTTGAGGATTTTTTGTTTCTTTTCCTTCTGAGGTGGCAATAAATTGGATATGCACGAGTAGTTAGTTATGTTCAAATCCTTTACCTTGAAACTGTTGTGTTTTTCAAACATAATCATCAATAACTTCTTGAACAGTTCTACTTCCCGCTGAAATTATGAAAAATATAGTTAATTTGCAATGAAGCATGAAGTTGTCACCTAACAGGAATTTTGGACAAACAAATCATCTAAGCGGGGGCACTTTGTTGACTATCTATTCTTTTGCCTTTGTAATAACTGAAAAAAAACCTTTGAAAAATTACTTCTAGTTGCAGCAAGATTTTCAGTTAGCCAGAACATTTTCCTTCTCCCCAAAGGAAAATGTATTTGAGAATTATTGTCTCCCAAAATACATCAATTATTTTTTTACAACAAAACATTCGAATAAAACAACACATTTCTCAACCTCCTGCTGCCAAAAATGCATTCTCCCAAAATATTTCTCAGAACTCCCGAGAATAACACCAAACAAAATAACCACAAGCCAATCAACAGGGGATCATGTTTCATGTTTACTCCCTTGATATAATAAGAAAAATTCATTTAATACTTAATTGTTATAGATCTACCCAAACTTTGAATGATTTTTGGTAAAAATGGAAGCTTTCAAGTTTCAGCAATAATTGACCTTCAAGAATGTGTTGGGGACATTGATTACGATTAACAGGTCGAAATCTGCTGGGGAGTAACCTCTAGCATCAAATCAAAGTTCATTCCATGCAAACCAATTTAATATACAAAACGAGCCTGCCAGGAAGTGAGAATTCAGAGGACTACATTCCATACAAAGCCAGATTGGACATAGTAGCAGATGTTTCCCACTGGCAAGGATACTGTAATATACTGAAAGTTAATTTAGAAAGAATGAAGCAACAAAAACATCGACAAAAATTTACAAGGGCCTCAAACACTGTCAAAATAGCAAAAGGTGGGGTGGAATCACCAGACTTTGGAATGAAATCTAGCGATAAACTAATGCCTCTTCATTTTGAACCACCTTAGGAACAGAGCATACATGGAGCTGCACAACATTTAAAAGATGGAAACAAAGCAGCAGCAATCAATTTTTAGAACATGGAGAGCGGCCGATGAGCCTGAACTGTTCTGGAAGTAATGAGCAGATCACTTGCCCATTTACGGGGAATAGTTCACCATCAATGCCACCCCCATTGTGTGTGTGCTTTCCAGGTTTAATTTTCACCGACTTTACCTGCGTTAACAGAAGTCCATGTTAAAAATGGAGTCGCCGCTGACAGCCCTCAAGATGTTAATCATAGTAGAATAATGCAGCATCTAAGTGATGCAGCACCACAGATTCAACACCAGAACCATAACAAAATAAGTACTTATTGCTGCAGTGTCCTCATTAGGTTATAAAGCAGGAAGTACAAAATTATGAATCATCCTCAAATTGTAAGTGCTAACTTGGGATTATCCATGGTTTCCAAGTTAAATTTTATATATATATCAGGCATGAATTAATTGATGCCTGACTGAGATCTGCAAGACTAAAGGATTAAAGTTGAGATCAGTCACATTCCTCAAGTAAAGGTATTCTTCTTAATTTAATTCCAAAGCTGTAGAATGATTCCAACTCATCCCAGCAGCTTAGGTCCTATGAAGTGAAAATGCTACAAATGACTTTCTTCACGACACGAGATGAATCCTATTTTTGTATCTTCCTTCTACTTTTCTTTTTGCCTTTTTGTGGTGGGGGTGGGGGGGATTGATGCTGAGGGGGAGCAAGGAGAAGTGGGTGGTAGGATTTGGAGATGCTTCTTTACCTTAATATATTCAACAAATGGCAAAGAAAGGTGTCTACCCACTTGTAGACACAACAAGAATCTCAACAGCCTCAGTCGTCCACTTCCATGAACCAGTAACAGATCCAAGCTGTTATCATCGTGCTCTGCCTTTGGGGCCACCACTTGAGAACTCAAACTTTGCACAGTTTTACAAGAATGATTGCATACCAGCACACCAAGAAATTGACCTTTAGTAACCACCCAATTCTCTTCAGATTTCAGGACCATTTCTTTTTCATCACCAACTTCAGAGTCCTCTGGTGGGCCTGGCAATTCAACAGGATTTTCTACACCCAAGTTAGGCTCCGTGTCCCATCTAGGTTCAGCATCCCAAATTGGACCAGGATCTGACATTGTTGATGAGATATCCTCTTTGTCATTTGTTATTGTATTTCCCCAGGAACACCTAGTGGAATCATTTGTGGCAGTCAATCCAGTCCACCCTTTACCAGTCCTTGACTTCGACCTAGTCCTGGACCAATTTGGAGTAAGATGGACAACTTCGGGTTCAGCTGTCAAATTCCGTCTTCCGGCTGATAGCCGTTTTGACTTTGCATCTATGGCACGCACATATTCTGATGGTTCTGTGCTACTGCAGGTAGTATCCAAATCTGCTCCAGACATTTGACTAGGGGTCATTATTGAATCAATACTTGAAAGGCTAGAGGCCGAGGAAGGCCTTCCTTGCTTGATCTCCGCATAATATCAGTGTAGAGCTCTGACATGTCTAGAATTTCAGGATCAGCTGAAACTTTTCCCTCTTCTCTTTGTGATGGAAGATATTCCACTTCATAACTGTACTTTGGCAAGCAGAAAAACTTGAGAAAACCAGCAACAAAATAACGTAAAGGGCCAAATCGTTTCTGATATTTCTCGGAAAGGTCCAAAACTGCATAAAGTAAGTAGAAAAAGATGGGAGTCAAGAAAAAAATAAATAAATAAATCTACCCCAATAAATTTGATTTTAAAAGAATCAAATTGTCAGTTCAACCCCTCTTGTACCCACCCAAAAAAATGAACAAAAAAAAGGAAAGAAAAATGAGAGCTATAAGAAAATCAACTAGATTATTTCATCAGAAGCACTAGATGAAAGACACATAAATTAAACCCAGCTAAGGGATTATAGCTGATTGAGTACACCTCTGGGATTTTATGTGATCGCCAAATTCCAATTTAAACTTTTAAACTGAGAGGAAAATTTTATGGACTATCATTAGACAGAAAACACTGTATGGAACTGAATGTAGGGATATAAGTAACATTTTTTATATAAGTTCAATGCAGGAGATTAAATGCAGCAGAAATAAGAATGATAAAATGAGACAGCATAGACTAAGAAATGAAAAATGTGGGAGATTTTATCCGAATTGGTTGTGTAGAAGCACAGGAGAGCAGCAGAAATAAGAATGATACAATGAGATAGCATAGACTACGAAATGAAAAATGTGGGAGATTTTCTCCGAATTGCTTGTGGAGAAGCTGTAAGATTCTCCTATTATGAGAATTGATTAAACTGATATTAATTGTAGTTTTAGAGGTACAGACTACAGAGCAACCTAATCCTTTATGATTTAACTTTAGAGATGAAATTACAAAGATGGGAAAGGAAGACGAGGATCCACATCTCCTATCCACAGTAAGCAATGGATAAGGATTTGTTGAGTTGAGTTAGAGTTAACCTACAGGCTGGAAATTAAAGCAAACCGTGGCAATTCAACACATTACTATCTCCAGTACATAATGAAAGCCAAAGGCAAAATGATTTCAAATAACCTGACATTGTTTTAGGCAAGTCCCATTGAAATTCACAGGATCAAGAATAGAATCAATTCCCAAAACACTAACATATGAAGCTTGCGGCAATAACCTAATGACCCAAGCATTATAAAGAAAATAGGCAAGATATAAGGATCCTACTTCTCTATATTAAGAAAGAGCAACCTTTTGGTTTCTTGTATTTGTCGGCCCATTTGGCCCAGGATTCCTTTCGTGTTTACGTAAGTTATGTTGGTGGTCCTCCCGCCACAATCAGAAGCTCCAGTCAATTAAAGGTACCCCAAAATCATGATCAGCATACCTTTTCTGAGCAGCAACTGAATCCCAATCTTACCACATCTGTAATATGGTAACTGACTATTGGAACTTCATAACCTAAATAAGAGCCTCAACTATCTTTATTCAAGTGAATCTACTCTTACATCCTCTGAGATCCATTTCTTGTTTCAAGTCTCCAATACAAAACTATCACACCTCCAAGAAACATTCAAAGCTTTATATATAGGTGATTTAGGCTCAAAGTCGTGTACTTCTCAAACATTAACAGAATGATATATATAAACTACCATGTGTACAGCACAAGCTTAATCAGGAGATTTGTTTAATGTCATACGCGCTTCCCTTACTAAAAAGAGGTGAGCGCCCAAAACACCATTGTATCTCAACAAGTGGACTGGAAAGTCATAGTGTGGACAAGGAAAGTATCAAAGGTTTCAACAGTCAGAATTCGACATATCCTAAATTAAGCACTCAAAGATACTAACATCCCAAAAAAATTAAAAATTGATATCAAACTGACACAAAGTGCTAATGAATTACCATCACTAACAAAACCAAAGTATGTGACTGTCATTCCAAAGTGAATAGCTCCAGTGTGGATCCACTCCACAGCAAAAACATCAGTGGCAGTAAGACCTCCCTGAAAACAACCAGAAAAACTCAGAAATGAGCCTGACTTGAAACAGTTCAGAATAATATGAGGACATTTATATTGGAATTTGCGAGAGGACATAAAAGAAGGAGCTTTAGGAACCCAGATTCTGTGGAAAATTTCCTGCCCAATATGAGGGGAACTTGTGGGATAGAGGGCCAGATATCCAATGGGCCATTAACATTTGTCCAGGAGGCAAGGCAGTTTAAGCATAGTAAAATTATTTGAATGATTCAAAATCAAAATAGATCAGTTGGCATAATTGCGATAAGGCTTCAGAAGGAAAAGCAAATGCCAGAGCTCTAAACCAAGTAATTAATTTTCAAAGATCTACTGATGTTTGAGCTCATCTCATTAATCAATTAGTCATTTTGTGTACATATTGTTCGTAGATAAACATCCAGATTAGAATTGAATTATTCAGTTTCTGAATAATACTTATTCACAGAGTAAACAGAATCTGATATCTGTCAGCTCTTGAGCCTCTCAGGGTGGAATTGAGTCTATAAAAATCATTGGAGTAGTTGACAAACAACACTTGTTTTGAGTCATAAGTCTTCAATCATACATATGAGTGACAAAAACTCTAATTTGAAGTATTCTTTAGAATATAGAAACAAGGGAAAAATTTCCGTGCCGATAGAACCATTATGATCTTTCACCTGATAAATATCAATATGTGTTTTCAAAGGATCTACTGTTCTCTCTGCCTGCATGGAATTGGCGAATGCTAGATCCCTTGCCTCCTAAAATTATACTTTCAGCCCAACCATCGTACCCCGCAACAATATCCAAAAACCACCTCTAATACCTTTAAACTTCTTTCCCATGTCATATAATTAAACTATGATATCTAGAGCCTAAAAGGTGCAGTTCCTACAAATTAAAACCAATCCATAAAGTAAGAAGTCTAAGTTCTGTCAACTCCACTAAATCTCATAAGATTAATATATGACAGGGTCAAGATATACTACCTGCATCTGTAAAGCTTTGGCTTTGTTGGTGTTATTTTCGGTTGTTTTGAGGAAATTATTTTGAGAGAATGTATTTTGGTAGTGGGATTGGACAATGTGTGGAGAATGAAAATGAGTTTGGAATTTTAGTTGGGAAGAAATGATGTAATGTATTTTGGGACAGTTTTACTGAATATATCTTGTCAATGTTGTTTGTTGTAATTAATGGGAGACAGTTTCACCTGTAGATGTCAATGTCTTGTCGATGTTGTTTTGTTGTAGTTAGTGGGGGTATAATAGGGTACAGGATTTATTTAAATATTGTAATGAAGGATTGGTATTTTTGAGGAATGAACTAATATTTCCAGAAAATACAAGTGGCAAACGCATTTTCGTTTCCGGAGAAGGAAAATGCAAGAACGGAAATGAAACCAAACAAAGCCTTTACTTCCTGAGTACTGTTATTGCTACATGATAATAAATAAAGCAAGTGTCAGATGTTTCGCATTTTGAAGGGATGTTACCACAAGCAGTTCATGTATGCTCTAACTGAAGTTTATTATTGTGGTAAGATCATCACTACCATTTGCTTTGGAGGCAATTTAAAGGTGCGCTTTTGAGACTTTGCAAAAGAAGTGAGGAAACCAAAATTGCCCTGGGCCAATTGGGTTAAAAGCATTAATCTTTCGGGATAAACACTTCATGACCTCAAAAGATAAAGTGTTATGGCACACATTTTGTGCCTAACATAGTAAAGGTATGCGACATGAAACTGCCATGTCTGCTGCCTTATAGGACATAACTTTAAATTAGAATAATTAAATTAATTGTCTTCCAAATATCCTGCTCTATAAATGTCAGTAGCAGAGCAAAAAACTCAAAAGACTCTTGCTTCCAGATACGTTATAACACCAACACAAAATAAAGAGGGTCAAAACCAACAAAGTACCTTGACTATAGCTATTGCTGCAGATACTGGATCTCTAACCCCAAGAACAGTCCAGACTAAAGAATTATCAGAACCAGCAGGTATGATTCCAATTGGAACTGACATTGCTTCTCTTTGGTTTTCTCTACTAAGTAAACCATTCAAAACCTGCATTTGGAGGTGACCACGTAAGGAATGACAATAATGAAAAAAAATAGTCTCTTTATGAGTGACACCAATAATAAGAACAAGAATTCTGCTGATTTACGCATGGTAATGTACAGACATATAAGGCCACTGACAAGGAGTAAATATGTATAACTCAAACTCCATAAAAGATGTGAAAGACGGTGGTTAGACTTCTCTCACAAACCAAGCGACCTAAAAGCTCTTTGATAGAAAAAATCACACAAGTTACACCAATTGTCAGTCACCAAGCTAATGACTTTTTGAAAGACAGTAGACGTAGAAAACAAGAGTAGACTTAATACCGCTAAAAGACAATAGAAATGCTCAGAAACTACAAGACTTAGTAAACCCATGAATAGGTGATAAAGTTCTGGCTGTTGAGAGTAAGCAGCCGTATCGACTTTTCACCATAATTGTCTAAAGAACTCTAAGTTCCAAATAGTGAGTCGACTCATTAAAATGATCAAATTTCCATTTGAACATTTACATTTCCAGTTAGGTTAATGAAACAACCTTTCACTTCAAATTCATCCAGATAGGTTAATGAAACAAACTCTCACATCATCCAATCTACCACGTTGCCAAGAATATTTGTGAAAACTATATTCAGAACTAGCTCATAAACCAACTCAATAAATGTCATGAACATCATACACACGATCTAGAAGTTAAATATGTTTATCCATCAATGCAACATTCATAAATATGCGAACTACAGTGACTTAAAATCAGAAACTATTAACCACCGATAAAATAAACAATCTGCACAAAATATTCCACCTCATCCATGGAATACAAATGGACAAGGAGGAATAAAAGTGACTAGTATCAACCTCATTTATGATTCCATCCCCTCCAACGCATATTATACCTGCAAGGGCAGCAAATCATGGAATCAATAGTCAAATGGATGAAGTACAACTGGATCAAGTAGTTATACAATATGAAAATCCAAAAGTACCATCAGGACATGTATTGAAGTCAACACTAATTGCGAGTTTCCTAGCATGACCAGCGGATGTTGTTTTGACAACCTCAAACTCAAATCCTGCAAGCTGTAAGTCAGCACATCAAGAAACAGTAATTAACAGATCCAGTCACAACAATGAAGATATGGGATCTGGCTACTTAGCTAATATGAGTCTTCCAAACGCACTAATGAAAGCACAAAAACCAACTAAATTCAGGCTAGCCATCTTTGACTATAAAACTAAACAACATAGACCTAGAAATCTAAAAAATGATCTGCAGTCATGCGCACTAACATACTTATCTAACTCAACAAACCTCACCCCATAGAGTGTTTTAAAATGTATCTCTGTGTGCATTGGTCGGGGTGGTTGTCAAATGCCTAGAGGCCTTGAAAAGAGGCTTAACGACTATGGGGTATACACCCATTTCACGATATGAGCACTCAAGAGCAAGGGCAAGCTTTCATGGCCAAGTGTGCTAATCTAACGCTCCACAAGTTCAAAGATAAGCAGCTTCATTAATTGTTCTAATTTAAGTGATTCAATAGTGCAAACTTATGGACCGCCACCATAAAGTAGCACATTTAAACTGAACTTTTCGCCCACTAAAGTCAGTCTAACAGCCCAATTTTACAAACAAATATACGCCATGGTCAAATTAAAACTACAACCACTAAAGTCAGTCTAATAGCCCATTTTTACAAACAAATATACGTCACCGTCAAATTAAAACAACAAAACTCCCTTAAACATGTTCTGCCGCCTCTCCAAAATTTTGTTAACACATAATGCTTCATATTTCTTCCCAACCAAAAACCAGTATCTGTTCTCAAGGATTTTTGGAGGACTTCCTCTGAAGATTAGAAGGAAAAGAGGCTTTCAATCCAGTGATGTTGAAGTAGTTACGGAATTTGATTTCCCTTTTCTTTTGAAAATTTCGACATGATATTATTTGGTTCCTTAAATTTTCTCATTTAGAAAATTCTCTCTTTTTTGTTTTTTATTTTCTAAAAATCATATATTTCTAATGGGTTTGCTATCTAGAAATCAAGTTTGCCAATATTTTTTTTAATTCTTTGATAAATAGCAATAAGTTCAAATATTTTGCTTATTCTTCTTTATATTTTTTCCATTTTAATTTTCCCTCAAATTGATTTTCTTAGGCTTTTTATGTAATTCTTTGATTTTAGTTTTTTATTGTCATACATTTTGATATTAAAAAGGCAACTCAAGGGCATAAGCCCCACGCCTTGCTGCACTCACTTTGCCCTCAGAAACTTAAAGCTCCTTGCTTCCACCTTGTGCCATCACCTTTTATATCACTGCTCCATAATTATATGGGGCAAGGGTAACCAGAACTGCTGTAAAGGAGGGCTGCAGTAGATAGTCCAATATGCCACAAAATTATGTTAGTTTTGTCTTTTTTAATAAGATCTCAATCCCAGCAACAGTGTCCAATATGCAACAAAGCTATGTTAGTTTCTTCTTTTTAAATAGATCTCAATCCAGCCACGGTTTCATTAAATATCTTACAGCTACGATTCCTCTTCTTTTGATCGAATTCCTCCACCACCATGAACCCTAGGTAGATCTAGGCATGCTACACTTTTTAGTTATTGGGAGAACCCAAGTTCTCCCTTTCTGATTCAGGAAACAACTCTCATAAATCTTTTTTCCATTTTGTGAAATAAGGGAGCAAACAATCAAACTGTTAATATTGGAGCACCCAAACAACCAAAAAAAATAACCTCAGGGACATCTAACTTTTACTTCATGCACATCATTAACAATAGAACAGTTATCCCTCCTTTATGTGCTTTCATTTACTGTGCTATATTACCATAAATAAAGAATCAGCAGCCTTTTGTAATAACAAGTTCAGGTGGCATCTGAAACATGATATGTCTAAACATATAATCCACAAAAAGAGTACAATTTTCATATGACAAGAATACAATTCTAACAATATTCCCTAGATTACTTCAATAAACTTGGGCAATAGAAATGCCTGTCTCAAATCAAGATCGGCTACATCTTTCTTCAAGTTTACCAGTATAAAGACCAGCTGCAGTTTTTTATTTTATTTTATTTCTTTATATATATATATATTTTATTTTTTTTTATTTTTTTATTTTTTTTGCCATGTACTAGAAGGGGAAAGCATTAGAACTGCTTTCGGAGTAAATTACTTTAATGTTGATATATTTTTAGTTTATCCTAATAAACTTTGATGTCTATATCATCAACGAATCAAGACAAGGGCCACATCTTTCTTCAGGTTTACCAAATAAAGAGACTAGTTGAAAATTTTCTTTTGTCACACACCCCAGCAGAAAGCTTTAACACTGTTTGAGGACTACTTCACCTGCTGATATAATTGAATTTGATTTGAAGTTTATATCATCCATAAAAATAAAATAAAATTAAGACACAAAATATTTCCATTGGATAATCTCCAGTATTTCTCTGCACTTCTTGGCAGATACGTATTCAAACAAAATTTGCATCCCAATTTTCTTCATTCAATTCCTTAGGCATCATGATCAGTAATTTAAATGGAGAACCTCACCAATGTATGTGCTCTGTCCTTTACAAGGGAGCACAAACACCTAAATACTAGCTTCCCAGTAATTTTCAGGTTCTCTAAAGTAATATTTTCACTTAGAGAAACAGCATCAACATGGCTCAAGATTTCGGAATGAATCCGATAAGAGATCAAAGAGTGAATATATGGGTGTTGAAATCCATTGCTCCCACTATAGAAGCATGACCATGTCTCATCTCCCCAATATAAATTCCTAGAACAAAGTTACACCATATGAAGAATAAAGAAAAGAGTAATTGAAATTACTTCATATTCAATTCTGGGCTATATGCAATCTTACGAGTCAATACTTAAATGCTAGACACATGCAAAGTAGTAACTGAAATTACTTCATATTCAATTCTGGCCTATATGCAATCTTACGAGTCAATACTTAAATGCTAGACACATGCTTCAAAAAAATTATACATCTAGACTCTTTCTTCTAAATTTTCCATTATTCAGACTAATATTGGATGGAGAACATGCAGTTTCTTTCATATAGGAACTTAATTGTCCAAGATCTTGCACAAAATTTTCCACTTCCAATCTCAAGAAGGTGGAGGGAAGGAAATTGAAAGCCCAAGATGAAGAAGCTGACGGAAAATATGAATATGCATGCTAGAGAACTTAATAATCTGACACTTCTCTTCTAATTCCCACCAACAATACATCAATGAATGAGAAAATATATAAAAGCAGTTTGATTACATCAAATTCAAGTTCAACCATCCTAGAGATGCTTGATAGTATTAAAGCTGGAAATCTCCTACTTGATAGTTATTAGACCTTGAAATCTCTCTGTCAGATAAAGATATTTTTACCTCTATCTTAAAGCTATTGCAAAAGTAGCAGAATGAACTTACTTTGAATATAGGTTCAACCGATCCATGAAAAACTTTGCTTGAACGACCACGTCCAGACCGAGGGTTTAAAATGACAAGCATTTTGGGTGGACTTTTACATCTTATGTATGACTCAGAAGGAAATTCATTGAAAGTTGAATCTGAACTCTGCTTCTTAGAAGCCATGGGATGAGGCAAGCAATTCACATAGCACTGTTGATCTGCAAATGCGTTAACCCATTGAAGCGCATCTTCAGATGTGGAAGCAAAAAAGCGGAAGGCTTTCCGCCTTCTCTCACTTTTTATAAAAAGGCCACATGAAACCTTTCTTAATGGATATGCATGCACAGTAAAATGCCTTAGACCAACACAGTAGGATAGCTGCCAAATGAAAAGAGATGATTGGAGCAAATTGAGGAAAATACTTAAATTCAGGAAAATTAGCAATGAATTCAAAGAAATTTACCGAAATCACATCATCTAGATACAACATCTGAGAACCCCAAATCAATGCCTTGCTTGTCAGTTTAGCATCAATCAGATCCAAGTTCATATTTTCTGAAGTTTGTACCTCAGGATTCTTACTAGATTTCCTCTTGTCTAAAGAAAGTTCACCCGAAAACACTTCATATCCCAGTAAGTCACACTGCTCATCTCCAATATCAATCCTGTGTTCCTCCCTCTTAGCTTTCTTAGGATCATCATTGATGACACTGATGTCACCACGTGTTGCAGACTTCCCTCTACTACTACGTTTTTCTGGAAAAACAACTGGGGATGTTTGTTGTCCAGTTGTTATTTGAGAACAAAGTCCCAGACGACGAAGAGACTGCTGAGTTGTCAGTCTCAAAGAACTATTCTTTGATAGACTTCGACTCTTCTGCATATTGACTATCAAACTGAGGGATGCTGGAAGAAACGATATCTAACAATACAAATATTCCATGATCTGAGGAGCAGATAATCCAGAGTCCATATAAGAAACCACCTTGATAACTAGGCCTGCATGTTTGTCACAGAAGCTTTCACAATCATCAAAATACAAAATCAAAGCAAGGAAATGCTATTATCCAATGACAAGAAATCCAAATTATCAACAGGTAATGTCATTGCTTTGATATATACTTAACTATTTTTTGGAAGTTAAATACATATCCATAGCAGTTACAATACTTTTCTAAGAGTAAATTGTGTTATATATATTTGCATCTAAATCATGACAACGCAACAAAATTCAACTGTCAATTTATCTAGGATTTAAAAAACCAAGTTGTTAGTCCATATGCCCATCCTAGGACAACAATCCCCACTGAGTACAAGCAACAACAAAATAAGCCAATTCTATAGAAGTTGCAAACATGTAAAGATGAATTATTCTTTCATGAAAATTACAATTTTGTTAAAAATTGAAACACTTCAGGGTAAGTTCTTGAGCAGATCTTTAGAATTTAACAATAGGTATCTTTGCATAGGCTTGTGGTGCTTATCAATCACCTAGTTCCATAAATTTTTTTAATAAACATAAAATTCAAGTGCAGATAGCTGTAGAACAGAATCACAACAATTAATTCAATTGCAATTTAGCAAGTACTGTAGAAGCAATGTTTTGAAAGAAAAATTAGTTAGCTTATCAAAATTGTGAGAAAATAGCTGATACAGTGTACAGCATTTAACAAAAATTGAAAAGCGAAAAAAATAAATTCATAACCACAATATCTAATTCTCAGTTACATATAGCAACTTAAATACCTGGTATACAAAATGGAAAAATTAGATATAAAACTAGAAACACTTTCAATATCGCAACCAAGAAATAAGAAATTAATTATCAAACAAGTAAACCAGTCTTTTCGAAATCTGACAAAAAAATTACCCCACAAAACAATATACCACCCAAGTTCCACCTCTTAAAAATAGATGTACATGCATAAACATAAATAGCTAAATGTTTTTATGATCAACCTCAAGATGATCTAAAACTTGAAACAAACTCTGCTGACAACCATATAAGGTTACAAAAATCAACTTGTTAGTCCATTATGCTCCTCCAAGGGTAGCAGCTCCAATGGAACTTACAAGCCTTGATAAAATAGTACAAATCCTAAAGAAGTTCAAGCCATGTAAATACGTGTCACTTCTTCAAGTTCTATGAATACACTGTGACCAATAATCAATATAAAATAATATTGTCAACCTCGATACAGTAAAACCTCATTCAAGTTCAGTTGACATCTATCTAGGATTACAATCAACTTGCTTATCCATTATGTTCACTCTAGAGTAACAGCTCCCAGGGAATTTACAAGGCTTTATATAAAATGCCAGCCCTACAGAAGTTACTCTGAGTTACTTCTTCAAAAAAGTTTAAATTATGTCAATGAAAAAAATATTTTGGGGAAAATTCTGAAGCAGATGCTAAGAATTGAATAACAGGTGAAACAGACACAACATCAATTGACAAGGACTCTATTAGCATCACCTCGATGTTTTGACAGAAACATGGATTCCATCACATACATTATTAGAACATAACTCTCAGTTATACATACCAACTTCAGAAGCTGCTTTCAAATACAGCAATATAGGAAAAACAAGATACAACATTAGAACAAAATCAATTTTACAAGCAATTGATAAGAAAACAAAAAACAAATCAAACAATTAAACCGGTCTTACACGACAATTACCCCACACAAAATGATATTCCCACCAGAGGTCTTCCTGTATAAATTATCCCATGCACAAATACAAGTAGGTACACGTACATCATGTGTGCATGCTTATGTGCATGAGCTCATTTTGATTTGTTTCCAAGGTCTGAAATTCCGCACAACCAATTTGCATACAAATAGAAATAAATTAAACCCAATATTGTCACTGCATTACCACAAAAATAGACAAGAAAAAACATTCAGTTACATTTTCCATATTGGAACTGATCACTTTCAATCCAGTAAGTTGAACAACACAGTCAGACATAGCTGAACCCAGGTCCACAAGATTGATCGTTTTCCACGGAAACTCAACAATCACTAACATGGGCTAATATTTTCAGTGTGAATGAAATAACATTCAACCAAATTACCCGAAACCCAGACTAATCAAGCATCAAAGAAACCCAACTACATATATAACATTGAAATTTTATGAATATAACCAACAAAGGCAGAAACCCAAAATTACACATTCTCCAACTTAATTCAGCCCAGTCCATCTCGCGAATTATCCGATCACCCCGCGTAAAACACAAAATCCCAGAAATAAAATTATGCAAGCAGCAAGAATAAAACCCAAAACCAGTATAGTCGCAGAAATGTATGCACAGATATAACAAAACAATGCGGGTGCGCGCGTTGCGTATGCATCTTTTGTTTGTACTTAAAAAAGCCTTGCCTTTCCTTTGTCTATAGAAAAAGAGATTGTCGCCGGAGGTGGCGCCGGCGCCGGCAGAGAAGATCGGTGGACGGTGGTGGGTGGGGGTAGTTTGGACTAGGGAGGAGAAAAATGAGCAGCGGACCAAAGACTGGTTTTTCGTCTTTTCACAATTTCGCTCTCTTTTTTACTACTTTTCCCCTTTGCCCTTTTTCCTCTAAAGTCTAATCTTTGTTTATAGTAGTAATTATTAATTAATCAATCACTTCGAATAATTATCTGATATTTTTCTCTTTTGGATAAAGGTAAATAAAAGCATTAGTACTATTGAATGTGACATTTTATTTTATTTTATTTTTTCTGATAAGGTAATGTGACATTTTCATTTGTTAGTACTCTTTTTGAATAATTGTGTTTTTCCATATTAACAAGTTTTCTTTATGTATTGAAATTAATCAATATTTTGATTGATAAGAAACTAATTTACAAATAATTATGACCTTCTAATTAAAAATTTATTAACTTTTAGATCAACTCAAACACGAACCTTATTTTTTAACACTTGGTTTAGGAGCAAAACAATTTTATTATAATCAATTTTAAAGGCTAATTACAAAAATCATCATTTGAAATTTAATGTATTTGCAGAAACTACTCTTATAATTTTATAAATTATAAATACTTTTTTAATATTTTTATTTTATAAATTACACACACTGAAATAAAAAATTTATTAAAAAAGACAAATTTCAAGTAAGTATTTATAATATCTCAAAAGAGTATTTATAATTTATAAATTTATAGTGATAATTTTTATAAATCGGCTAAATTTTAGAAATAGTTTTATTATAATACCTTAATTTTATTTGTAGTTCTACATAGCGAAAAATCTTCCCACATTTCAAAATACTCGTATGATTGGTTATGGACTCACTACATGAAGTAAACACCACTTTACTATAATGTAATTTTATTAAAACATGAACAAAATTGAGAAATAAATCATTTTATTAAAGAAAAATTTGAGAATGTTTTGTCATATTACTTTTTATGAAAGATATATAAGATATTTCAACATCTTATAAAAATATTATATTTAATTCGAGTTATTTGAACAAATTCGAAGAAATTTATTACTATGATTTGTTCCAAATTTTGAGGTTTTTAAACTTAATTTATGAATTATGAATGGGCTTAGAAGATAATTGCGATTTTTCTTGTTTATCGTTTGAGGAAGTTCTAATCATCCATTGGGTTATTGAAAAGTCAAAACAACTTCAAATTTAATAACTTAAGACTTAAAAATATGATTGAAATAGACATATTTCGTTATCAATCCACCCTTAAAATAAACGTAAAGGAGACAAACTTGACCTAACTTTCAATTTGCTCCATTTACTTTATGGAGTTAAGTCATTATGATTGCAACTCTTGCATCTCCATTTAATATGATTATCTTCTCTTATTTTTTAAAGGCAAAAAAGTTAATCAACCATGGGATCTTCACAAAATTTTTATATTGTAATCAAAGACTAAAGGGCATTATGGAAAAGTATTCTTGAGTCTCAAATCTTGTTTATAAGAATATGCGAGAAAAATTTAAAAATTAAAAGTGTGAAAAGAGTTGAATCTGCTTGTAAATTTGATAAGTCTATTCAATTGAAATTCAATTTGAATTTGAATGATTTCATGCTGAAGTTTATTTTAAGTTGAGTTTGATCTCATATAGAAATACTTATAAGTTCACGAGCCGACTTATAATTTTTTTATTATTTTTGACATATTCTTTTGTATATATAAAAATATTTAATTTCATGTTAAAATACATTAATAGTCATAAGCAACATATTCAAATGATTTATATAATTCACTTTTTTGAGTTACATATAACAAAATGATAGTAATTAATGTGTGTTTTGAAACTCTCTCTTATATTTTATAAATAATTGTTGAATATAAGATATATAAGTATTATTCATCTTATCTTATCTATTTTCATATTCATTTTTTTTTCTTATGTAAATTATCTTGTTAGTTTCAATATACGATTATTCACTCACACCATAATGTAAAAAAATCTTTTAGCAAACTATTTTTTGCAAACTATTTTTTGAAAATCGTATTCGAGGTTTATATGTTCACAAGTTGACTTACGTACTTTTTATTATTTTTAAATACTTTTTCACATTTATGTATAAATATTTAATTTTATGTGAAAATACATTAAAATTCATAAGCAAAATATTCAAATGATTTTTATAATTCACTTTTTTGAGTTACATATAATAAAATGATAGTAATAAATATAGCCATAAAATTATATATAGTCCCATTTAGATTATATAATACTCCTATATGTTTATACAAATATATCCGATTAATGCGTGTTTTGAAACTTCCTCTTATATTTTGTAATTAAATGTTGAATATCTTATTATTTATCTTATCTTATCTATTTTCATATTTATACTGTTTTTTTCGTATGTAATTTATCTTATTAATTTCAATATGTGCGTATTAGCAACCTTGTATAATTCACTCCAAAATAAAAATTTCTTTTGGCAAACTAATTTGTTACATCATAAAAATTAATAAAAACTTTTCATATTTATCTCATATTTTTAATTAATCAATTATATATTTTTACCAAGATAGACCTAGATGTATATATAGTCTACTGTTTGTAAAAATCCCTATTATGTTCGGTACTGTCCTTAAATACATATAAATTTATATACTTTGTTTATATAAATATTATATATGCATACATGCATGTGTACTCAGTTGTCGCAAAAATATACAACATTCATATAATTGATAGTACAGATAATAATTTTAGATATTTATTAAAGTTTCAATTTTAAGAAAAATATATTTCAAGTGATATATCTTTGGGATATTACTAAATCCTAAATTGTCAATATTATTAATTTTCCTAGTTCATATGATTGATTTTGCTCATAATTTACTTTCTATATCTTATTTTCAATTCATATGTGTAATATTTTTGTGATTATTAAAATTAGACTACTAGAAGTTGAATAAAATTTTACGAAAACTATTCTAAAGTAGAGAATATATTAAAGTAACCAATATATTGCACTCGTATTAAAATTTAACTAATGTTTTTACTGTATTATACTATAGTCTATTGTAATTGTATAATATATGTACATAGAATGATTCAAAAATCCTCGTGTATCCCGTACACATTTTGAAATTATTAAACAACATCTTACTTTTAAGATGAAATGTTTAGTAGAGGTATTATATGTTTTCTACGTTTTACTAACAAATAATGTTCTATTTTGACAAGTATTTTCTATTTTATTTAAAAATTAAAATTATATTAAAATTATTATAAGCATTAGTGGAATATTACAATTAAAAAATATAAATTTTAATAATTTATGAAAATATTTATTTATTATTATAAATAAAATAATGTAGTATGACATAGACTAGATATTTTTTGCATCATTTTAAAGTGAGTACAAGTACGATTTATATGGAAATAATGTAAAATTAAATTGTATTTTTACTTTAAATAATTTATTTATATTCATATTTTATTTGTATATATATATTCTATATGTAATTTATTTATTTACTCATACGTATTAAATATTAAATATTTGAAATAACATATTTAACTAACTAGAGCCCAATAACTTTAATTAGAAAAATAAAATAATTATTAATGAAAGTAGGTTGAGTAATAAAGAAACCTAAAGGAGACTAATTTAATAATATATAATAAATATAATTAATAATTAATTAAGTATCGTGTAATTAGACGTCATTAACAAATTGTGTGAAAGCGCATGCTTTTAAAAATTTTTATTTTATTTTAATAAAAACGCAACACTAAGTTGCGTTTTCTCTTATAATTACGATTTTAGTATTAATCAAATAATTAATAATTACACAGTTAATTTTTTTAGATAATAATTATTATATATTATAGAAATTTTAAAAAATACAAGAATAATAAAAAATATTAAAAATAACTATTAATGTTACAAGTATATCAGTGGTGTTGTCGTCTATTTCGACATTCACCCTCAAAAACAATAATAACATCAGTATCATTTGACTGATTTTAGATCGAATTATCAATATACGTACTATAGTTTAAATTGAAGTTCAGTCGACTTGATGAAGTTATAGAGGTCAACTCTCCACGATCATAATACACGTTGTCTAGATGTGGAATTGCAGCAGGCGAGATAATATACTCTTCACATCCAAAATCGTATCCTATATAGATGTGGAAATGCAACATGTCAGATAATAAATTCTCCACATCCACAATCGTATCATGTACTAATTTAATAGATTATTATAAATAGAATATGATTCTGAACGTGTAGAGTTTATTGTCTCGTATATTGCATTTTCACATTTAGACAGTGTGTATTATGATTGTGGAATGTCGACCTCCACAATTTTATCATGTCGGTCGAACTTCAATTTAAACTATAGTACATATATTGATGATCCGACCCAAAATCAGTCAAATGATACTCATGATGTTGTTGTTGTTGAGGGTGAACGTCGAGATAGATGACGCTACGATATACTTGTGGGATTAGTGACCATTTTTAGTATTTTTTATTATTCTTGTATTTTTTAAAATTTCTATAATTTATATATCTAGTACTATAATTATTATTTAAAAAAATTAATCGTGTGATTATTAACTGTATGATTATTATTAAAATCATAATTATAAAAAAAGCGCAACACTAAGTTGCGCTTTCATTAAATAAAAAAAAAAATTGAAAATGCAAGTGAATATTGCGCTTTCAATTAAAAAACGTAATCCTCACTTAAGCTTTTATGTAATTTATCAAAAACTTTTAATTATACAATAATTAATTAATTATTAATTATATTTACTATAATCTATTAAATTAGTCCTAAAGGAACTTTTTCCCCCTCTTATTTTTGCATCTCAATAATTAGTGTTGTCATTATCTATCCATTTATTATCTTTCTTTTTTCTTTTTAATTTTTTCCTTCTAATTTCATTTCTTTTTTATCACTCAAGGGCAAGTTAGTCCTTCCTTTCTTGTTGTGTTGATTCCTTCTTCAACCCCCTATATTTTGTTGCAGTTTCTCTCTCCTTTTTTGTTTTATTTTTTCTCCTTTCGTTCTTCAACATACGCAGAGTAATTTAATATCTTCCTAGGATTCACCATTATTTAACAATCTTTTCATCTCTCTCAAAAAAAAAAAAAAAATAAAAATAAAAATTGATCTCTTCAAGAAAAAAATAATTAAAACACAAGCTCAAACTCGAACGAGCCAACCTATCTAGCTTGTGCTCGGCTTCTCTACTTTGAACTCGAGCTTAATCCTACCAAAATAAGTTCAATAAACTTGAATTATTTATTTATATATTTATTTTGAATCGAACTTGAGCTTGATCATGTATACTTTTTAAGGCTCTACTCGAACTAGACTAATTTACAATCCTAACTAAAATTCAATAACTGGATTTACCTACTTAATTGCTGGAGTAGACCTAATGTAAAAAAATTTGCCTTCTTATAGTTGATATTTGTAAACTAATAATTTATTGGACTTAATAAAATATTTTACAAACAGCTCTAAATATATATTATAATATCAATATTTCTTATACTGGTAATAAAATAATCTTTTTTATTATGTCACGCGGACAAATTTTTGTTTGAATTTAATAAATATGATCGAAATGTAAATGTTTCGAGATAGGAGGAATTTTGAAATTGAAAATCTAGAAAATATCTAAAGTCAAAATATGTGTCCAACCTACAATGTAACAAGATTGTCAGAAGGATTAGGATATTTTCGATTTAAACAATCCGATCACTAAATCATTTACGAGGTTATGAGAGCTCGAAAGTGCTCAAAATTGTTTAAAACTATATATTAAGGTTATGGTCGTTAAGTCATATTATACGATTTTTTGCTCCTCTCTTTTTCTGCATCTTAGAGAGAAAAACATTGAGCACCTAAGTACGCAAACCCAGTTGCTTCGATTATCATGGATTTATGTATACTTCTGATTTAGAATTATAGTAATTTTTTAATAACTTATATGACGATTCTGGATCATGTGATTGTTGAATCATATTTGTATTAAAGTCTAACAAGTGGTATCAGAGCATGTCATGATAGATTATCAAAAATAATTTGTTTATTCTTTCATAATTATATTCTATTTTTATAATATTATTTGAAAGAAGAATTTGAGAATAATTTTGCAAAAATTATGATTACAGATTAGAAGAAATCTTTTTTGGGAATTACTTTCCAAACTTTTGAATATTACAGATTCTGCTTTGCTAATTTGTTCAAGTTGCTGATTTTAAGTGAGATTATTTCTCTAATATTGTTCAAGTTGCTGGTTTGTTCTTAAAAAAAGAAAAAAAATGTTGAGTGGGGGAGGAAATTCAAAATTCCATCCACGGACAACGAAGGAAGAGAAAATGGGGCGATCACTCCGGCTTCACGACCGTCCCATCACAACCACCACCACCTCTACCGTTCCACTAAAAACCCCATCAGGTTTAAGGTAAAAGAGAATCCTATTAAGCTAGATAGAATGCCTAGCTTGACAATCACATATATCCGAGTGGTCAGGGGCGGAGCCAAGATTTTCAATCTCGGGGGGCGAGATTGAAATTTTCATAATAATTAATTATTAAAGAAAAAATAAAAAAATACAAATATAGTACTTTATAATTTTGTCAAATGAAAGGGCAAGAAAATAATACTTTACTCATATCACAATACAAAAATTAATCTAGAAAATTTATATTTATAAAAAGTTGATAGAAGCATAACTTATAAAATCTACCAAATCTCCAAAAATATACATATAGCATTCAAGAATGTACAAATTGATGCTAAATAAAACATATCTACTAGCCTATTTGTTTAATCTAGGCATCCTAAATTGTTCTTGACGTTTTTTTATAACATCAAACTCATCAATGATTGAGTCAATGCTAAAATTTTGAGCAATTTCTTTCTCAATGTATATTAGTAATGAACTAGCCAAAAAGTCATCTTCCATCTTATTCCTCAATCTTGTCTTGACAAACTTCATACATGAAAATGCACGCTCTGTTATTGCGATGAAAATCGAAAGAGTCAGAATAAGTTTAATCAATCTATCCACAAGATAGTAATTCATTGTCTTCCCTGTCTTCGACAATAATTGATATAACTCTGAAAGTGTTGACACATTTTGAAAATGGATATTACGTCGAATATCTAAAAAACTCCAACTGATACTTTATATACAATTTCTCTTGACTAGTGAAATCACTGGGATAAAACTTCTCAACAAGTTTGCAAATATCATTAATGTTGAATGATTTATATCTATCTCTTGGATCCAAAGTTGAGCTAAGTTTGAACAATTCTACTGCATTTTCATCAAATCGATAACTCATCTATTGTAATATAGAATCTATTATCCCAGTAAATATATCAATTCGATAATGATGCTCCAAGGTAATAGGATTGCCCTTATGAAGTTGACCTCTACCTGATCGATGAGGAACATTCATGTTTGGGACATCTATCTTATGTTTATCACAAAAACTCTTTACTTTATCAAATAATTGATCCCATCCATTCTCTCTAAATTTCTGAACAAGTTCCTTTGTGTTAACAACTGTATCCATTGCATTCAAATTGTCCTAAGACTTGTATTGTAAAATTCTACAAAGATCATTTGTCATTTCCAGCAATTCAACTATAAAATGCAAGATAAACACAAATTCAAATGATGTTATTATGACATAAGCTCCATTAATTGATGCTTTGGTAGATAAACTACTTTTGTAATTAATAATCTCACTTAAAACAAGAAGAATCGGATCAAACATATCAAGTAAGCTAAGAAGCGACCTCAAGTGAAAGCCCCACCGTGTATCCCCTGGACGTTGTACAGTTCCAATTTGAATTTTTCACTTTCCAATTTCAAGCTCGTTGGTGGAGGTCAATTCCAAAATTCGGATAACATTAGCAATATACACTTGATCATGCCGTTTAGAAGACGAATCTACTAAATTCACAATAACAGCCAAGTACGAAAAAAAATGCTCGATAGGTATAACACTTTGAACTATTGATACTAATGTTAATTGTAGACGATGAGCAAAGCAATGAACATAATATGCATATGGACACTCATTCAAAAAGAGAGTCTGTAAACCATTCCACTCCCCTCGCATAGTACTAGCACCATCATACCTTTGTCATCGAATATTTTGTATGATAAGATTATTGCGAGAAAGAACACCTGAGATTTCTCTTTTCAAAGTAGAAGCTTTAATATCCTCAACATGAACTACTCAAAGAACCTCACC
The DNA here is from genome assembly GCA_019321725.1 of Paulownia fortunei. NCBI lineage: Eukaryota > Viridiplantae > Streptophyta > Magnoliopsida > Lamiales > Paulowniaceae > Paulownia > Paulownia fortunei. The sequence continues at coordinate 7,732,648 of CM033106.1, forward strand.
CGAATAAAGCATTTTTTGTCTACAAACCTTAAAACAATGACCATTTGCTCTCTTTTTGACTCATCTCTAGATTCATCCACAATAAGACAGTATTTTACATCACCAATTTCTTCTCTAATGAATCTTTGAATTCTACTCGCATAAAGTGATAAGATCTCCTTTTGAATTTGAGGAGAAATATAAGAAGCATTTTGAGGAGCATTTTCCAAAACAATGGATCTCACCTTATCATTGTAAGAAGCTGTGTGTTTCATAATTTCTAAAAAATTGCCACGATTATGTGAGTCTAAACACTCATTATGGGTTCTAAATGCTATACCTTCAAAATCCACATAATCTTGCAACATCAATTGAAACTTTAAGTCACAAGCGATTCTTTGCAACTAACTCCGCTGATTGCTTGTCAATAACCTTCTCAATATGCTGCAATAGGTTCATCAAATCATGGCAATGTTTTATAGCTATCTTGTGTGAAGAATTGAGACTATTTCCTTCATGGATCATAAAAGAATAATTTTTACCATCATTCACTTTTTTCCAAGTTTGAAATCCATCAATGGTAAATGCATTTGCCTCGTAATATGTAGACGACTTAACAAAAAGATAACATGGAAGACAATATGCAATATTTTTTTAAGGTGAATATTCCAACCAATCAGGAAATAGTTTGAACCAAGAAGGTAAAAACCTCGTGCCATGCTTATCTACATATTGAGGGGACTTTTCTGGGATGCCTTGATAAGGGCCGATAATTAGATAAGCACGTCTAATTTCATCTTTTTTATCCACCGGATAATCCCATATAGACTTATGTAATCCAGGATCCCGTTCAATATGAGGACAATTAGAACTTTGATCAATCTTTTGAACCTTTGTTGGAGAAGACTCTGGGAAAGAATCTTGATATTTAGAAGCAACATTATCCAAATTGATTGAAGTCTCCAGATTAGGAAAACTAACACTATCTTGAGAATTCCGTTTCTTGAAGTAAGAATCAGTTTTCTTGTTACTCATAGTGTGAACCTATAAGAAAAATTATCAATTTTAAATTTTGACAAACAATAAAGGGAAATTACTATACTAAATTAGTTCACAAAATAATGTTCTCCAAACTTTTTTTAAAGAAATACAAAAGTAAATTGCACACATAATGAAAAAAAAAAAACTTATGTAGGAGTCTCTCCTCAATCCAAATAACATCAACCAAACACTCAAATAATATTTAACAAAAGAACAATGAACATAAAATTAATAGAAAAAGAAGAAAAAAAGTTACCTTAGTACTTGTTGATGTGAAATGTTGAAAGAGGAAGAAAAAAGAGGAAAATTTGAGAAGGGGAATGAAATAGAAAAAAAGTAAATTGAGAAATGAAAAAAAAAGAGAGAAAGATGGATGAAAAATAAAAAAAAGTCCTAGTGTAGAAGAGAAATTTCTAATAATATGAAGGGCAAATTAGTCATTTTAGGGGGATAAATTTTCTGATTTTAATAAATATTTATAAAAAATTTAAATGCATAAAAATTTGGGGGGGAGGAGGAGGGAGCTGGGGCAGCCTCCCCCTACCTCCGCCTCTGCGAGTGGTCTCATTATGTTATTTAGAGTGACAACTTTTGTGTTTTTGTCCCTAAGTAGTGCTAAATAGAGTGTAGGACCTTGATGTGTTCTTTATGCTTTTAAGAGAGAACCTAAGTTCTCCTATAAGCATGTATCCTCTTATATATCTAAAATATGCCTCCTTTGGGCTTTTAATTTTGTATTTACTGTTTCATTCTCTGTGATGGATTTGTGTGGTTTGGTGGATTAGGGTTTGTTGGTTTGATAAAATTTTGCTATGAGTTATTCTTTAGTTTGGGCTTAATTTCAGACTTTGAATATGAATTTATTTGATTTTGGGCTTCAATTATAAAGAATTATTAAGTCTAATTTATTTTGGGCTTAATTCAGTTATGGATTCAGATTTAAGATCTATTTGGTTTTTTGGCTGTAAATCAAAATAAAAATTAAAGATATATGGTTTGGGCTCACATTAAATAAAATAAAATGTCAGTTTTAATTTTTATTTTATTTAATTATTTAATTCCATTTTGTTTGATATTTCAAAATTAATTGATTGAAACAATATGTTGCCAAAGTAACCTCTATTGTGTAAGTTTAATTATTTTGAGATATTAAGTTGTGTATGTTTATTATTTATGCGAATAATAATTAGCCCAAAAGAAGATTATTATTTGGCCAAGTAATAAATGTACCTGTGGTAATGATATTGTGATGATTATTAGGTCTTCTATGTGAGCAATAAGTCAGTCCAAAGAAATGCTTATTGTTTGATAAGACTAATTGTTAATATTTGATTACTGTATTGAGAATACTACTTACAGTTGATATTTCTGTCCAAAGACTAAATGTCAATGTTGTGTTAGGTATCTTGTATTGGAACCCACCATTAATTGATTATGTCATGCATATATATGATTTGTGTAATTATGTTATGACATGAATATTGATTGTAAGTATCTTATTTTTGTTCTGCTTCTACAATATCTGCCAGCATTAATTCCATTCATATGCTGAGTGGCACAAACTTTAAGGAATTGGAAAGAGAACGTGATGATTATTTTTGGTTGTCTGGACCTTGACCTTGCACTTCGGACAACCAATCTCACTAATGAAATTTCCTCTGAGGCTAAAAGGGACTTAGAGAAGTGGGATCGTTCTAATTGCATAAGTCTTATGATTATGAAATGTTCAATTATAGAGACTTTCAGGGGCGCTATGTCTGAAAAGGATAGTACGAAGAAGTTCCTTGAGGATATTGAAAAATATTTTGCAAAAACAAAAAGGCTAAAATAAGTACGCTTTCAGCTAATCTTCTTTCAATAAGGTATAAAGGAAAAGGGAATATAAGGGAGTATATCAGGTTGCCTATAGAGCCGAAAGCCAAATGATACTGAAAGATGCATTTATGTGGGTGATGGCAAAGCAGTTGCGGTTGAGGCTGTAGGAACTTTTAGATTATTGTTAAAGATTAGTTGTTTTTTGGATTTAAAAGAGACATTTGTTGTTCCATCATTTAGACAAAATTTGGTTTCTATTTCTACTTTGGACAAATTTGGTTATCATTGTTCATTTGAAAATAATAAATTTAGTCTTTTTTAAGATTCAAATCTTGTTGGTACTGAAACTTTATCTTTGAATGATAACCTATATCTGTTGGATACAATGACCTCATATAATAAAATCTTTCATACTAGTTCACGTGGTATAAAATGTAAATTAACCAATGAGATTTCCGTTATGATATAGAACAAACGTTTAGGACATATCTCTAAACAGAGAATTGAAAGACTTGTGTTTGATGAGATTCTTGATCCTTCTGATTTGACAGATTTCAAAGTTTGTGTTCAGTGTATAAAAGAGAAACTAATAAATATTAAGAAATCAGGTGCCAACAGAAGTTCAAACATCTTAGAACTAATTCATAATGATATTTGTGGACCATTCCCTACGGTATCTTGGAATGGCCAATAATATTTTATTACATTCATAGACGATTATTCACATTATAGGTACCTATATGTTCGGTTGTCGTAGGCCTACCAAATTTAAACCTTACTTTTCAATAATTTTTTAATGAGTATAGTGCGAGTAAGAGTCGATCCCACGAGGATCAAGACTAATTGATTTATTATCGACTTAACTAATTAAGAATTTTAACTTCAAAATTATTAACCTAAAACTAAAACTTCAACAAACAAACTCTAGAAATAAACAACAAACCTTTTGGGGAGGGGGGGTTGAGTTGATTAACTAAGTCACAGAAATTAAAACTAATTAAAATATAAATCAATCAAAATCAAAACAACAATTAACAATCGATTAAAGTAGGTTGAAGTTTCATTCACCGCCACTAGACAATGAGTTCTAATTTCATATCAATATTATGAATAATTTGTCAATGAAATTATTAACCATAGGTAATAACAAGCTCTACTACCCCAATCTTTTCTTAGTTTCTCGTTAGATAGAACAAGCTCTCTATCTAATTATCTACCCACCAAACAACCTAGAACTAGCTCTCTAGATTTAATCCAATGGATGCATTAAAATAAGAAAGATAGATTGATCTAAGCAACAACCACACAAGCTCGGGTCATTTAACTTAGGTTATATTTTCTATTGTAATTAACAAAAATATCTCATAATCATTAATCACAATTTACTATACATAATTAGAAATTCAAGATAATTACGGATCTAAAATTTCTAATCTAGTTGTAGGGAGTTCTCAAACCCGATTTGGTTGCGCATCCAAACAAAGCAAGAAAATACCCATAAGACATTAAGTATAGAAAAATATAAACAACCTCAATTGGGAAATTGATCAATAATATCAAACATTCAATTACAAAAACTCATGTCTATGGCTTTGAAATCAACCTCAACCAATAAGAAAATTTAGCCTAACATGATAAGAAATGACAAGAGAATAAAAATTAGCAACATTGAGAATCAAAGAAACTTATTGGTTGAAGAAGATAGTTGAGGTTGATGGTAGATTATGGATATCTCCTCCTCCAAGCCTTTTCCACTTTTTCTTCCTTGAGGCTCTAAAATCCCAAGAGTACTTTCAAAATGTGAATGATGTAGAGAGTGAGTGAATCTGAAAATTGATGTTTGTGTTGAGATGATAGTGCCCTTTTATAAAGTGTGAGATGGTGATGTGATTTGGTGTAAAATGTGTAAGATGTGTTGTGTATTTTGTGTAAAGTGAGGAAGGTGTGTTGTGCATTTGGTGTAAAGTGTGTAAGGTGTGTTGTGCATTTGGTGTAAAGTGAGTAATGTGTGTGGTATGATATATGTATCTAGTGTATACATATCACAAACATGTGTCAAAAGATGTAAAGGATTGCCACTTGCCACCATTCCAACTAAAAGCATCAGTTTTGTCACTGGATAGCACCTAGATGCTATAATATGGCGCCTAGGCACCATATTTCTCGAAGAGGGCAGTAAGCACGGCACTTAGATGCTAAAATAGGACGCCTAGGCGTTGTTGCTACTATTTTCTTCTTCTCTAAAACAACTATTTGACACTATTTATCCCCTTTTAACTGATTTTTGACCTCGTTCTAGGCTGAATTGGCCTTTGGTATCTTCATAACAATTGTAGTTCTATCTGTTAGTGTTCTATATCCACTCGAAGAAAATCAATATCACATGTTTGTAGAGAGTTATGCTAAATATATAAAGACTGTCATATCTAAAAGTTTCAGTGCATATTTGACTTTTTAACTGAATTTTACTCTTTGAAATCAATTGAATTGGGAAATGTCGCCAACATGAACATTGTAAATACATCTCTTATCTTTCTAATAAACCATAAATCAAGTCAATAGAGCTTTGGATCAGATATTTATGCCCAAAATACAAATATTGCTGTAGTGAAATTATGTCAATTTGGCCCAAGAATGCTTTTTTCAACTTCATTTTGGCTCATTTTCGATCTTTTCATTCTCAAACTCCTATCACACACAAAACATTAATAAAAACCTATTATTAACAAGAACAAAGCAAATAATACATAGAAGAATTGATACAAATAAATATAAAAATATACACTTATCACTATATTTGATTCATGAGAAGTCTCACTCTCTGGACGTGTTTAAGGCCTTTAAAACTGAAGTTGAAAACCAACTTGGCAAAATGATTAAAGCCGTTAAATCTGATTGTGGTGGTGAATATTATGGCAGATATGATGGATCAGGAGAACAACGTCCAGGACCTTTTGTAAAGTTTTTAGAGAAATGCGGTATCGTCCCACAGTACACCATGCCAGGCACACCTAGTACGAATGGTAATGCTGAGAGATTAAATAGAACGCTTAATGACATGGTGAGAAGTATGATATGTCATTCTTCTTTATCAGAATCCCTCTAGGGAGAAGCACTAAAGACTGCAACATATATCCTTAATAAGGTTTCTAGTAAAGTAGTAGCTAAAATCCCTTATGAGCTGTGGACAGGCAAAAAGCCTAGTATTAGGCATTTACTTATTTGGAGTTGTCCAGTTGAGGTAAGGCCATGAAAAAAAACTGGACGCAAGAATAATAAGCTGCTATTTTGTTGGGTACTCTAAATGGTCAAGGGGTTACAGGTTTTATAATCCCTCGACTAGGTCTTTTTTGAGACGGGAAATGCGAGATTCCTTGAGGAAGTTGAGTTTGAGGAAGGAGATAAGATTCGCGACATTGTCTTTGAAGAGGAATTTATTTTTTTCTTGTAGTTGCTATTAATAATGATCAGACTTCTATTCCTGGAATTATTCAAGATGTAAATCCAGATTATTAGGGCAACGTTGAGGAACTCCATATCTAAAATGAAGAAGTTGTTCATGAAGAACAAACTCAATAACTTTAAGGGGAAATGTCATTGAGAAGATCTATTAAAGAAAAAAGAAATGCGATTTTAGATGACTATATCATATTTATCCAAGAATATGAGTTTGACATAAGAGTGTGGAAGATGATCCAATCAACTTTTATCAAGTCAAACAAAGTTTCAATTTTCAAAAATGGATTGATGTCATGAAAGATGAGATGAAATCCATGGATGACAATGATGTTTGGGATCTTGTCGAATTGCTTAAAGGTGCGAAGCCCATTGGTTGTAAATGAATATTTAAAACCAAGCGAGATTTAAAAGGTAATATCGAGAGATATAAAACACATCTAGTCGCCAAGGGTTTCACTCAAAAGGAAGGCATTAACTACAAAGAAACTTTCTCTCTAGTTTCATCGAAAGACTCTTTTAGGATCATAATGACACTTGTAGCTCATTTTGATTTATAACTACATCAGATGGATGTAAAGACTGCATTTCTAAATAGTGACATTGACGAAAAAATTGATATGGTGTAGCCAAAAAAACTTTGTATCTGGAGATCCAAAGAATATAGTCTGCAAACTAAATAAATACATCTATGGTCTCAAACATGCTTTCCATCAATGGTATCATAAATTTCATCAAGTCATTATCTCATATGGGTTTGAGGTAAATAAGATTGATGATTATGTATACCATAAGTTCAGTGGGAGTAAATACATATTTTTAGTGTTGTATGTCGATGGCATACTGTTAGCTAGCAGCGATATAGGCTTACTGTATAAAACTAAGAGATTTCTAACTAAGAACTTTGAGATGAAAGAACTTGGGGACACTTCTTTTGTCTTAGGTATACAGATACATCAAGATCGCTCTCGAGGTATCCTTGGGTTATCACACAAGAGCTATATCGAAAGGGTTTTCAGTAGATTTGGCACGAAAGATTGCACACTGGGAGATACTCCTATTGCTAAGGGAGACAAGTTTAGTCTCAATCAGTGCCCCAAGAATAATGTTGAAGAGAAAGAGATGCAAAATATTCCTTATACATCACTTGTAGGGAGTCTTATGCATGCTCAAGTATGTACGCGTCCGGATATAGTGTTCATAGTAGGAATGTTGGACAAATATTTAAGTAACTCAGGAATGAATCATTAGAAAGCAGCCAAAAGGGTTATGCATTATCTGCAGAGAACAAAAAGCTACATGCTCACTTATCGAAAATCAAATTCTTTTAGAGATCATAGGGTATTCTGATTCCAAATTTGCTGGATTTCAAGATAGTAAAAAATCCACTTCGGGCTACATTTACTTGCTAGCTGGAGGAGCTATCTCTTGGAAGAGTGTTAAGCAGACACTTATAGCACCTTCTACTATGACAACTAAATTCATAGCCTATTATGAGGCATCTAATCATGGGATATGGTTGCGAAACTTTGTCATTGGGCTACGTATTGTGGATGATATTGAAATACCATTTAAGATATTTTGTGACAATAAATTGATTGTACTGCATTCCAATAACAACCAAAACTATTTGAAGTCGAAACATATAAACATCAATTTTCTTGTTGTTAAAGAAAGAATTCATAGTCGTCAAGTGTTTGTAGAACATATTGGGACAAACTCCATGGTTGCGGATCAGCTCACCAAAGTCTCACCACCCAAGGTGTTTCATGAGCATTCTGCTCACATAGGTGTTGTATTATTTGATAATATGCATGATTAGTGGGAGTTTGTAATTTTGATAATTTTTTGGTTTATACACAATTTATGTTTATTATCTGCAGAATTCAAGTTATAATTTTATTAACATATTACTACAATTATATATTCAACTTATGTTTTTACGTTTAGTTAATTAAAATAATAAAATAACATGATATTAAATTAAATATGACATTAAATTAAATAACTAAATAAATTAAAATTAAAATTCACGTATTTCTGTACAATATATTTAATTATTTTATTTTTAATTTTTTTTATGAATTTAGGAATAAATTTTAGATTATATGAATATTTCATATAAATAATAATGGTATAAATAAAATAATTAAGTTATATTAAAAATACTTATGTACATATATAAGATACATAAAAACAACAAATTTTATTGAAAGATGTACACTTAGGATAAAATGAAAATTTTTAAACTATATTTAAATAACACATTATTATATAATTAAAAAAATAAAAAATATAAAAGAAAACAAGATAGGCATGAACAGTGCTGCGCCGCGTCAGAATTGGCGCAGCACTGTTCACATAGCCAAATTAGCGTAGAGTTTGACGACCCCATTAGAGAAGGAACCCTGCGCTATTTTGGTATTTTGGTTGGAGACGCTCTTATTACTCCCTTCACCAATATGTTATACTTTGACTATTAAAACAAAAAGTTATTCTAAAAGTGCCAAACCCTCCTTTTGTTAAATATCCCATGAGAGAGTGAAACTTGTGTGCTGGTTGCATTTGATTAATAAATTGTCATTTTGCTGAACATTTTTTAGAGACTTATTTTGAGTACGTGATCACTTGTTGCCCTTTAAGGCTTTGAACCTTGTTAGCATATCATATTGTTGCATTATTTAGTCTGTGAAATTTTCTCTATCCATCATATTCAATATAGATTTTTTGAATCATTGGAAAATGCTCTGTCTTAACACATTGCACCTAAATGTTAAATTGTTAGATTTCACATTATTACAATGTTCTGATTTGTTAACTATATTCGTTTGGCGTTATATCTTTAGCTATTTTAATAATTCATCTAATTGAATATTGACCATATAAATTGATTGAAACCAAAACTTTGAATATTCGGTCAATAAACCACTCAATCAAATGCATGAGCATCGTGGAAATACATGCCGCTCACCTATAGAAAAATGATAGATTCCACACCATGTTTTTGAATTATTTAAAATATTTTTTTTTGAATTTCGAATCCTATTGGACTCCAATGGAGTAGTTTTGAACCTGCGCCCAAAACATAACGGATTGATCCATGAGGAAAGCAATGAAGAAATAGTTAAATCCAAGATGTATGGCTCTCTAATGAATAGAGTCTTCAGTAATCAAATAAGGTCCCATTATAAGGTGTCCGAAGCCCAAACCCAAGCTACAAAGAGACCATTAGCATCAATCATCAAGTTTGTTTAATTGTATTGTTAACTACTCATTATCCAACTTAAAAGTCCAATTTAATTACAAAACTTCAAAAATTGATGGACTAAGATTCAAATTATTGTAGTTTATTCATAATGTCATATATCAAACGCATTTCAAGTAATTGTAGCAAAACTTGGCTGTTGACCCCTTGGCTTTTCTGGCTATATAACAAATTATGATATTTTCTCCTTGTACTCGTATTCATTAAAGATTTTCTGGGTTTTATCTGAAGCCGAATAAGACCCACCTCATTTAACAGTTTAAAGTACCTAATAGCGAGAATTCGAAAACTTTGTTTTATATATTTACAAGAGCAAAAATTACATTGCACAATTTTCTAATGGGTATACCCAATCTGGGCTACAAAATGAGCTACAATCACCCAAAAATTGTTCATAACAACTCATCATAGCTTCCCAGCACATCCAGCTGAGAAGGGTCACAAAAAGAATCTGCCGAAAATATCCCAGCAAACTGAGCTTCTATTTCAGAGGTGAACACATTGTCCACAGGCCCCAGGAGAGAATCCGAAGTCGTAGGCGTATCCTCCGATGAAACGGACGACAAAACTTGATGGTCACTCACCTCTTTTGCTAGCACCTCATCATCGTCGCACCCAAACTCATGCAAATTACTAGCTCCATTAGTATTGGCCTCCATGTATCGTGCTATATCTGAATTCTTACCCGTGAGTTGTTGCACCAAGAATCGAAACTTAGACGCACTAGTCTTAACCTTCATCGGACTAGAAATGTACACTACTTTTAGGGAATCGTTACTCTTTCGCCTCCCCTTGGAACCCTTGTTATGGCCCTTCACCAACCTTGGAACCCTTTGATGAACAATATCCATTTTTTTTTTTTTTTACCTAAAGTAAGATGAGTTCAATGTCTCAAATGTTTGTGACAAAAGAGTCTTGTTAGGGTGAAGAAAAGGCCACAAGTGGATGAGACATATATACAGGTACCTTGAATGAGGGCATTGTTAGGTAATCTAGAAAAAGGGTTGTTTCTTGGAAAGAGATAAAGATTGAATAAATTGGGTGGAAAAAGTGGGCAGTTTTTGATGATAGAGGAATAGGAAGGTTAGAAGAAATGAAGAGAAATAGAAGTTTCTGCGAAGGTGATTGGGTCACCCACATGCTCATAGTTTTTCTATGATACCATACGGATGTTGACAAGACAAAAATTGACCCCTATGGACACAAATTTGAGAAGTTGATAACAATAATATGATTATCCACACGTGCGCAGCCATAACTGACTTGAGAAAAATAATTTGTAGGTGGTCAAGGATTATTGGTTGGGTATGGGTGCAAGTTAAGGTTTTGGAATATTTATGGCTCGAGAGGCGGTTAAGGATTGACTGAATTGAGGGGTATTTTTGTAATATGCTTAAAAATAATTGGACAAAGTACGTACCCGTTGTTTTGGAGGATTGACTGCAGAGAATTGTATATATGTTTGTTTGTTTGTTTGTCCGATTTTTTTGAGTGGAATATGGGTAAATTCTTGAATTTTGCTTTAGATGCTGGTGATAATTGTCGAATACGTGGGGTTTGTTCACACAAATTTTATGCATGCAAAAATTAAAAAAAATAATAAAATTGAATATTTGAATTATAAAGGAAAATTTTAATTTCTAAAAAATATATTCAAAAATAAAAAGTAATTCCCTTAATTCTTCTCTGCAAAATATGATGTAACCTCTTGAAGGTGCGTGATCTCCTTCTTCTAAACTTGTGGAAGAAAATCGCCAACCACCTGGAAATCAAATATTTGCTTTGAAGTCAATGCCTTGAGGGATTTGATTTCTTTTAGAAAATTAAAAAATATAGACTTGAGAGCTTGATGCTTGCTTTGTTGTGGTGCACCTCTTTGTATGGGTATAAGTTAGGGTTTCTTAACATGGAGCTCAAGTTTTCTATTTAGGTTTGGATACAACTTGTTACATATTTAAACGGACTTCGTTTTCTAATGGGCTACATGTACGGATATTTTGGCCCAACTAACTAATCCAAAATAAAATACAAGAATTTATTACTTATTTTCGAATTGATCCATCTAACAAATTCATAAATCCCAAATTTATTGTAAACTTTAATTTGGAACCAGACTTAATAATCAATTTATTTGGGCTATTAAAACGTAATTTATCACTAAAAATTTCAAATGCTAGCCGATGCCCCCCACTTCAAGACTCGGTGAAAAATATATCAAATATTTATAAAAAACGGGACTTGAAGTACTAAATATTTCTCTCTCTTCACATCTTTCGTAAAGAAATAGTAATTTTTTTTTTTTTTATAAATTTTGGTGGTTTTAAAAATATTTTTTTTTATCAACTTCTATTTTTAAAATCATTTTCACAAGCCTCGTCCATTTGACTATCTTTATTTCTAACTTTGGATAGCTACTTTGCCCTTATCTATCTTGCCTTAGTTTTTAAACAGATATGTAATTTTGGGAAAACCTAATTGATGTTTCTTTATTCTATTCCACATATGTTCAATTTTAAGACAGTTGGAGAGCGTTTTAGGTCGAAACGCGGTAATTTATTTAGCTCTAATACTCTATTACAATAAGTTGGGTTACAAATGTGTTCTTTGCAATATAGTTCTAGACTTGACATTTCTATATAAATAAATAAATAAATTGTTTTTAATAGTTCTTTATATGGGAGGGGGAGGGCAGAGACATTTCGGGTTTTTTATTTTTTTTGGATCAAGAATTGAGGTCTCACAATCATTAATGAGTGGTAAATTTTTCTCTCATGTCTAATAAAAATATATTTGATATTTAATTTCTTTTTTTTTTTAAAAATTAATTAATCTATTTTGAAAATATGATAAGCTAGAGATAGCCACATCTTAGAAACTAGATACAATATTCTAATTGAAAAAAAGTGAGACGGAATCAAAAAGGAAACGTGAGAGATGATAGACCACGAAAGTGAGAGAATCAAATCTATCATGTTACTAAAACGAAGATTATACTTGCTTTGTTTTTAAAATAGTTAAAATTATAATGTCAATTTTTTATTTTTTATTTATAAACTCCAGAATGGTTATTAATCTACTATATAATTGGGAAGGACAAAACATAGCCACAAACAACTAAATTTTTGGCCTCAACCACTAGTTTTTATCCAATGGATATATTTCAAGAACAACGTTTAATTATATTTTCCCCTTTTATTTATTTAACACTGATAAAGGAAGTTTGGTAAACATGGTATATTTAAATGGGAGGTTTTTATAGTTATGATAAATGTAAGAGTAGTTGGTATTTAGCTATTTCCTAGAACAGGTAAGTGCAATTAACCCTAAACAAAAATAGAAATTAGAGAAGGAAAGTCGGAGGAAAGTGAGAAAAGCATGAGATTGCCCCATAATAAGTGGTGTAGTGGAAAGCGCTTGGGGTACAAATGTGAGTGGTGGTGGTTTGAATCCCCTAAAAGATTTAATAAAGGTGTAGGGGTTTAACAATGGGCTTCTGTGTGTTGCTGCTTCTGCTAGGAAACAGAACGAGCCATGTGTACGACCTAAGTGCAAGTATATTGTAAATACCATACGGTTGATTTTACTCGAAGGGTGTCCTTAGGGAGTGAACATTCATCTCCAGGGCTTAGTCGGGATGTAAACCCCAGATACCTAGATATCAAAAAAAAAAAAAAAAGAAAAAAAGAGAAGCAAGAGATTAATTCATTAAATTCACGGCTCCATTTGGATTGGTGGATAATAATAAATTTATGAGCTTGCTTGAATAATTTCTTGATATAATGAATACCAAATATTTGAACTTCTATTTTTAAAATATTTTTTAATTTATTATGATGGATTTCAAATTCATTTTTATATGAAGTCATTTGAAATCTTTATTTCAAATTTAAATTCTTCCATTTAAATACAAATATACCAAATCAATTAATGTACACTCCTTTGACCTATAAATAATACATATATTCAAGTAAATAAAATTGCATCTTATATGTTATGTTATCAATAGCATAATTAATTGCAGAATTACTCAAATAACAGCTGAAAATTACTATTAAGATCAGTTATCATTTCTTGGTGTAATGTGTCTCATATATTATTAGTACGAGTCTGGTCAAATAAGCCTATGATAGGCACAATCCTTTATCATAAAAATATTCCCTTTAGTTAATTTTTTTATTCTAAATACAACTGCATTAGATATTATTGATTGGCTTAAAAATGAATTAAAATAACAAAATATTTATTGTTTATTACTTAGCAATGCTTCGTGAAATGAAGGCTTTGTTTGCATTCAGTTTACGTTTGGTTTTAGTACTTTCAGTTTTTTTAAAAAATGAAATCAAATATTTAAATACTGAATCCTCCAACTAATTTCTTTCATTCTCAAAATATTATAAAAAAATTCTAATCATTATTATACATATATATATATTTATATATATTTGCATATATTTAAATCATCTTATTAATAAAAAATATATATTTACACAATTCAATCATTATATTAATTATATAATAATATAAAATAATGATGTGACACTACTAATCAGACAAGACACGACTTCAACAATAAGAACTGACTCCCTCAAAACTAAAACCAAACATGCATTACAATACCCCATATATATTCAAACAATAAACTTTCCTATTTGTATTTTGTAGAAACCTGGAAACTGAAATCAGACTAATTCCAAATAAAATCGAAGTTTTTAGAGAATTTCTTTTTGTTTCAAGAAAAAAAGTTGAAGAAAAAATGATCATTTTTTAAAGTATTTTTTAATTTCATTAACAACGACATAGATCAATAGAGTTTTACAAGAGCATGAAAACAAAATTAATGAGGAGTACTACTCCCTTAAGGGTTTGAATCTAAAAGATGTGGCATGTAAATTTTGTCCTGGCCACTGTCCACAGGGATGTTGGATGTTTGCTAAACAATCTGCAGCTACTGTCCACAAAGGAGTATCTCCCAGCCAATTATCAAACCAGAAGGATATCTTGCCATGACCAAGACTCCAGAAGATACCTTCTTCAGCCTGCATTCTAATTTTACACAATCTTTTCCAAGTAGGAGAGTGATTAACAGCCATATAAATTGATTGAAAATGTGTCATGTTTAGTCAAATAATTAGGTGAGAGCATGCATTGGAAGAAATGTTTGTGCCATAGGAGATGCTTCTTTTGTCCTCTTGACACTTCTAGATAATAGAAACTTCTACAATAACAATTGAAGAGTCCTCAACTCACCCACACACACAAAAAAAAAAAAAAAAAAAGGAGGAAAAAAAAACAATTTTCCTTTAATGATATTGTTAAAAGAGTAGGGTTACAAGGACATGAAAACAAACTTGTAATTAGATTTCTATTTTAATAAATTTTATTGCATAGAAATTTAGTGCGTCGGTGAACTTATATACGCCAGAACAAGTAAAATTTTATTATCCCTCAATTCAAAACTTCTATTTACGTTGTAGATTTAATTACATTACAAAAATTGTGTTTTCGTGAGGAAATAGATGAAAATAATAGAGAAAGTGTATTTACTTGTTTGGTTGACAAGGATAAAAGCGAAGAAAGAAAAAAATGGAATGATTAATGTACTATTTTGGAAAAGTAAAATGTTATATATAAGATATAATTCCTGGTCACATTTTTTTTTAAATATTGATTAAATGTACTTTTAAAAATTTCAACACAAGGCGATGATATTCCCATGATGCAAAATTGGTTGCATATATCATTTTCCTTTGAAAAACTAGTGGCTTTTTCGTTTTTCTTTTTAGTGAGAATTTTTATTTTCACAATTTCTAGTAAAAAATTGTGTTTGTATTAGTTTTTATATGGAAAGTGAGAATATATTTGAACAAGTGAATAAAAATGTGATTTTATATAGATTTGAAATTGAGAATATATTTGTTTAAGTATTTTTGTAGTACAATTTTCAAAATCTTATATTAGTTAAAATATGTTATAAGACAATAGTGGGACCCACTATAATTTTTTAATAGCCTTGTTTGAATATAATATTTGTATAAATATACACCAATGGACTGATGTAATTAACATAAAATACAAGGGTGTTTGTGTAAATTAAACTGAAAGTGTGTTGCTTGTTTCATTTCATTGATGCCCCATCAAATTTAGTTTATGCCTCGTCCATTTTCCTAGGCAACCAATATACGACTGTTCATCTTCTTTTTTCACATTTGCAGCCTCTTTATCGATTTGAGGCTAGGTTAATTGTAAGTATTTTCTTCTTCTATCTATAACTTGTTCTTGTGTTTGACATTGTCCCTTATGTATGTAATACTTTTGATGCAGGATCGAAACATCGCTTGGGAATTGTCGATTGTAAAAAATATAATCAACTGCACACACTCATTTATCACTGATTATTAAGATATAGACAATCAATTTGTCAAAATCTATTGAAATAAGTTGGATAGAAACACGACCACGATGACGGGAGTAGTGGAAAAAAATAGAAATGATCATTTACCTTCAATCGTTTTTGTAGTCAAAAAAGGGAGCTCGTTTTCTCCACAAGAAGACTTTGGTTCTGGCTCATCCGTCTTCGCAATTTCTCAGGATGAACAGTCTGCCCTTGAAGATAATTTTGGGGGATTTGGAGGGTGGAAGAGAGGAGAGGGGTGCATTTTATCAGTATAACAAATAAATATGGTAGGTGGAATTCGTATTCCCAAACAGACATCATTGATCAGATTTGTGTGATTGATTTGTTTGATTGACATTTTTCAAACCAGTTGATAATAGGCTTGAAAATGGATTAATAAGAACTATTGGGTGGGTGAGATATTCAAATATGAAGTCTATTTCTACATAGAAAGCCCAAACCAAATGTGTTCTGGGCACTCAAACAGTAAATTCTTGAGATTGTAATGAGAAGAAAAACAAACAAGCCTTAGGTTTCCCCCATTTTTTAGGAGGAAAGTAAGCAGTTAATAGGGCTTTCAATTAAGGCAATCAAGCCTAATCTACAATAAAACCTCTATAAATTAATGTTCATTTAATTAAAAATCTCTATTATATAATACATTTTTATGGTTTCGATTTGGACTAATAGACTAAATTAATAATTTTGATAAATTAATAAAATAATACTTTTTTGAAAAACTTTTATATAATTCTATGATTTAATTCATATCATATATTAATAATTTGCTAAAATTACAAATATAATTGATATAAAAATCTTTTCTAGAAATATTACATACTTAGAAATTTCTTCACAAAAACCTTTTCTAAAAATATCTCACCTACCTTCCAATTAATGAACTTCCTTCATAAATATCTATATTTTATATTTTTTAAATATATAGAAATGTGCAATAATTTTTAGTAATAACTATGAAATATAAGAAGATCTTGTGTTTATTACATAAAGATTATTTTTAATCTAATTCGTTGAATACATTTATTTAAATTAATGCAATAACAATGCATTTATTTTTGGTTAATTTAATATATATTTAATGTGTTAAATTCATATTCAATTGATTAGATTGGTAAAATACGATAAATTTTTAGTTGATTAAATTTGTATTTATTGAATTACAAATACACTCTATAAATTAAGAAATAATTCATTTATTGAATAATTAATATCTCTTTTAATTAATAGATTTTTATGGTACCAAAACTATTAATTTTTAGAGGTTTTATAGACTCACACTCGATTTGATATTATATAAGTCTTTTTCCCCAAGATTTGAATTTATTAGAGCTTTTATGTTCAAATCTCGAGCTTGATTTGAAAATTCCTACAAGTTTCAAGTTGAACTTGAGCTGGCCCAATGATTTATTAATTTTATTTTTAGTTCAATCAACGAATAAATCTATATTACCAAATAATAAAAACTAACATTCTCAATGCACTTCCAAATAATCAATATTAAATTCTATCTATACTTAAATAAATCGCTAAATTTAAATTTACAAAGTTGGAACACCAACTATCTTTATAATAAACCAAATAAAACCCAATGCATCACAAATTTGTAACCGTTTGGATTTGTTTTTTTGATTCACTTTAGGATTTAAATTCCTAATTTCAATTCTCTGTATTATCTTTGAAATTTTGGAATTTTTTGTTTTATGAGTAAATCTAATATAATTTTGCAAATTAATATTTATTATCTATTATTTTTATATATTCCATAATATGTATAATATTTTTTATCTAGTAAGAGCAAAAGTATAATTTAAGTCAAGTCTATCTTAGCTCACGCTCGGCTAATTGAAATTTTAGCCTTAACCTACTGTTGGATTCGCTATAATTATAGGGGTATACGCAGCGAAAAATTAATTTTTTTATCAAATATAAATTTAACCCCTTTGATTCGAAAGTGATTTTAACGATTGCGCTTATTCAAGTGAATATATAAATAAATATAAAATTGGATTATACCTTTCGTGCACTCCGATTGTTGTAGGAAATGAAGCAATCAATTGCTTATCTTGGACTATCAGAACTCACAGGGATCCAAGTGTTTCCTCTCTATCAAGTCCACAATACGGAAGATCAACACAAATTAAAAGGATTCGCTACTATCCTTTTATTTGTTTACTAATCTAGAACCGGAGTAAATTTTTAAGAACAATAAAGATTAATTTTTTAAGTTTTTGAAATAATAATATGAAGAGAATAACAAGAAACTGATTTTCTTTCTCTTTCTTTTCTTTTATTGGAGAGTAAAAATAGAAGACTTTAAACAAAATAATTTTTGCTCAAATTTTTGAATTGATTATTTAATTTTCATCCCTCATATATATAGGGTTGAAAATTTTAATCCCTTTCCAACTGTTGGAAAGTTTTTCAATTTTGAACTATTTCAAAACCTTATCTTGAAAGGATTTCAAATTTTCCAAGAACTCTTCTCTTTTCTCTCTCCTATTGTATGTGGACTAATTTGAAACTATATTAATTATCAAAATTGTCTACATACATTGTTGATATTAATTTGAACTCTTCAAATAATATCAAGATAGATATATATTATATATATATACCATAATTATATTTATACATAAACTAAATCTTAGTGGCCGATTTTATCCCATAAAATTAATCACTATATTTATTATCTATAAATATGTTAATTAAATAAATCATATTTATTTAATTTATTCTCTTCATATTTTAGTGGGCGATTCATATTAATTTTGGGCTCGAACTCAAAAATCCCCAAATTAATTCAATTGATTCAATATCAATTTAATCAATTCAATTGATTAATTTAATTTATTCTATTTGGGATTCTTAATCAAATTAGGTCCAATTAAATAATCCAATTATTTAATTAAATAATTTAATTTAATCATTAAATTAAATAGAACCATTAATTAATTAATCAATCAATATTAATTAATTAATTTCCAACTTTTGGATAAAATCTAAAATTAGAAATGTTATTTTGTATAAAGATGTGTGACCCTCTTAGGTTCAATATTGAGCTAGTAGTGGGTTTGCAACATTTGCAACTTATGAATAACAATTATTCCAATTAATTAATCCGTTTGGAATCAACTCTTTAATTTCAATAACCTCATTATCTATGAAAACTCCTAGCAAATAATCATGGCAAACTAGTCTTAGGTGAAATAGCGAGTAAACCTATTTTAGTTGCGAGTACCATACATGTACGGTCCTTTCGACAGCTAATCTCCCGATTGAATCTAAGGTATGGATTATAAGTCGAAACCCTAAATGATTCAATAATTGTAATTCCATTTCAAGTTCTAATGATTCTAGATGAATCACGATTCATCCTGCCCTTGGCTAAGGTTTTTGAATCACGAACTATGAAAACACAGGAGATTCCCTTGTTTAAAAAGACAAGTGTCAAATTCTATGTTGACCACTGACAAACCTCCATGCACACCAATGCAACACCCAACATACCCCATTTGTGATTGTCAAGCAATCAGAAAATATATCAAAGTGCTGCAGGATGCACACAAGGCTACCATCGTGCCTCAAGTCTGAAGACTAGTCGTGTACTATCGCAACACAGAAATTCTTGTTTCGACGGGCAAAGCCTCCAACTAAGAATTTCTTGTGGGCCATGTTCGATGTACTTGTTCCCTAAAAAGCACCCGCATACATGCACTTACGTCTCTATGCTAATATCAATGAAATGTGACATTCTCGTCTCACAAGCATGCATCATATGTGCGAGTCTTACTGAGCTATTTGATGTCCATCTCAAAAAGCTCTCGTCTTGGAACTTATTTAAGATCAAAGCCTTAGAGGTATGTTTCATGATCGCCATCATATGCGCGATCATGCCCCGTAGCTAAATTTGGTCTAAGGACTTTATATAATGTGCAGAAATAAAAGATGCAAGACATAAGATAAAGAAAATACCTTTTTATTAATATAATTCCCAATAAGATTGTTTTTATAAAAGCAAAATAGTATAATATACTCAATCTAATTGGGGCGTTGGACATCCTACTCTAACAATCTCCTAGCTCCAATTGCCCATGTATCTAAGGCCCATCTTTTAAAGATATCCGTCAAATATTTTCTATACTAAGGGCTTAGTAAGTGGGTCTGCTACATTTTCTGTTGGGGCAACTCGATCCACAATGACGTCACTTCTACCAATGATCTCTCTGATCAAGTGATATTGTCTCATTATGTGCTTGGATCTTTGATGGGATCTGGGCTCTTTTGCTTGCGCAGTGGCTCCATTATTATTATAGTAAATCATAACTGGATCAACAACGGATGGAATTACACCCAATCCTTGGATGAAGTTTCTAATCCAAACAACTTCTTTTGCTGTATATGATACAGTAATATATTCAGCTTCTGTGGTAGAGTCTACAGTCGTCTCTTGATACTAAACTAGAGTCTGTATATCTCTCCAGTTTTAGTTCTCTATTGCCGTATATCAGAAAGATATTCTTAGTACTTCTCAAGTACTTGAAGATTATCTTAACGGCTTTCTAGTGTTCTTCCCCTGGACTAATATCTGCTCGTGACACTCAGAGCATGTGCTATATTAGGTCTTGTACATAATATTGCATACATTATGCTCCCTATTGCAGAAGCATAAGGTATGCGAGCCATCCTTTCTCTCTCTTTAGGTGTGTTGGGAGACATAACCTTAGAGAGTAAAATCCCATGACTCATAGGTAGGAATCCTCTCTTGGATTCCTCCATACTAAACCTTTTTAGCACTTTATCTATGTACATGAACTGGGATAGTCCAATCATCCTTCTGGATTTATCTCTATAGATCTTTATCCCTAGGATAAAAGATGCATCTCCCAAGTCCTTCATGGAAAACTGATTAGATAACCAAGTTCTCGTTGACTGCAACATCCCTACATCATTTCCAATAAGTAGGATGTCATCAATGTAGAGCACAACAAATGTAACTACACTCCCACTAACCTTCTTGTAGATACATGGTTCATCCGGGTTCTTATGAAAGTCAAACATTTTGATCATTTCATCAAATTGGATGTTCCAACTCCTAAAAAGCTTGTTTGAGCCCATAAATGGATCTCTGGAGCTTGCAAACCTTTTGTTCGCTCTTGCTGGATTGAAGCCTTCTAGCTGCTTCATATAGATCTCTTCCTTAATGTTTCCATTAAGAAAAACGGTCTTCACATCCATTTGCCATATCTCATAGTCATAATATACGAATATGACCAACAGTATCCGTATGGATTTAAGCATCGCTACTAGTGAAAAAGATTCCTCATAATCAATTCTTTACTTCTGAGTATAACATTTTGCTATCAATCGTGCTTTATAGGTCACTACCTTTCCATCTACTCTAAGCTTTTGCTTGTAGACCCATTTGCAGCCAATGAGAACAATTTCCTGTGGTGGGTCCACCAAAGTCCATACCTTGTTGGAGTATATAGAGTCCATTTCGGACTGCATAGCTTCTTGCCACTTCTTCGAGTCGATGTCAGACATCGCCTCTCCATAGCTTCTTGGATCATTATCCAAGGGGAGTCCCTCTTCTTTGTTCTCTAACAACAAGCTATACCTCTTAGGTACCTTTGAGACCCTTTCGGATCTTCGAAGAGGTTGTGCCTTAAAGGGTCCAGCATCAGCTGGTGTACCATTTACTGCATCAGTTGGGGTGTTCTGTGGTTCTTGAACCTCTTCAAGTTTTACGACATTTCCACTTCCGTTTGAAAGAAATTCTTCTTCAAGAAAGGTAGCATTCCTCGAAACAAACACCCTTTGTTTCGTGGTATTATAGAAATAGTATCCAATAGACTCCTTTGGATACCCCACAAACTTGCATAAGGTGGATCTCGTATCCAACTTATCTCCCACTAGCTGCTTCACATAAGCAGCACACCCCCATACCCTAAGTTTTTATAGGAAGGTGTCTTTCCACACCATATCTCATATGGTGTTTTGGGCACGGCTTTAGATGGCACCTTATTTAATAGGTATGCCGCCGTTTTTAAGGCATAGCCCCATAATGAAAGAGGTAATGAAGTGAAGCTCATTATAGATCGAACCATGTCTAATAAGGTTCGATTCCTGTGTTCCGCAACTTCGTTGAGTTGGGGAGTAGCAGGATGAGTCCACTGTGAGTGAATCCCATTCTCTTTTAGATAATTTAAAAATTATGTGCTTAAGTATTCACTTCCTCGATCAGATCGAAGAGTTTTTATACTTAATCCAGTTTGTTTCTCTACTTCAGTTCTAAATTCTTTGAATTTTTCATTTACTTCAGACTTGTTCCTTAATTATGTCCTTAATTTTCTTAAGTGATCCACATTAATTTTGGACTTGGACTCAAAAATCCCCAAATTAATTCAATTGATTAATTTAATTTAATCCATTTGGGCTTTCTAATCAAATTAAATCCAATTAAATAATCTAATTACTTAATTAAATAATTTAATTTAACTATTAAATTAAATAGAACCCTTAATTAATTAACTAATTGTATTAATTAATTAATTTCCAACCATTGGATAAAATTTAAAATTTAAAATATTACTTTTCATAAAGATGTGTGACCTTCTTAGGTTCACTACTAAGTTAGTAGTGGGTTTGCAATATTTGCAACTTATGAATAACAATTATTCCAATTAATTAATCCAATTAATTAATTCGCTTGGAATCAACTCCTTAATTTCAAGAACCTCATTATCCATGAAAACACCTACCAAGTAATCATGACAAACTAGTTTTAGGTGAAATAACGAGTAAACCTATTTCAGTTGCGAGTACCATACATGTACGGTTCTTTCGAAAGCTAATCTCCTGATTGAATCTAAGACATAGATTATAAGTCGAAACCCTAAATGATTCAATAACTGTGATCCTATTTCAAGTTCCAATGATTTTAGATGAATCACGATTTCAAGTTCCCATTTCAAACCTCTATGCACACCAGTGCAATACCCAACATACCCCCTTTGTAATTGTCACGCAATCAGAAGATATATCAAAGTACTGCAGGATGCACACAAGGCTACCATCGTGCCTCAAGTCTGAGGACTAGTCGTGTACTATCGCAATACAGAAATTCTTATTTCGACGGGCAAAGTCTCCAACTAAGATTTTTTTGCAGGTCATGTTTGGTGTACTTGTTCCCTAACAAGCACCTACATACATGCACTTACGTCTCTATGCTAATGCCAATGAAATATGACATCTTCGTCTCACGAACATGCATCATATGTGCGAGTCTTATTGAGCTATTTGATGTCCATCTCAAAAAGCTCTCAACTTGAAACTTATTTAAGACCAAAGCCTTAGAGGCATATTTCATGATCGCCATTATATGCGCGACCATGCCCCATAACTAAATTTGGTGTAAGGACTTTATCTAATATGTAGAAATAAAAGATGCAAGACATAAGATAAAGAAAATGCCTTTTTACTAATATGATTTCCAATAAGATTGTCTTTACAAAAACAAAAGAGTATAATACATCCAATCCAATTGGAGCATTGGGCATCCTACTCTAACACCTACAACTTTAATTTGGCTTGATTTGAAATTATATAAAACTCAACTTGAAACATTATCAAGTCAAGCTTGCGAGCTTCGCACCGTGATAACTAGCAACTATATTCAACAACTCGTTATCCCATACTCCATATATTGTATATATTTTATACTATAAGTAACTTTCATGTTGAGTTTGGGTGCTGTTTTGATGCAAAATGGGAAGGTTATTGCCTATGCTTCAAGGCAATTGAAGGAATATGAAAAAAATTATCCAACCCATGATTTGGAACTTGCTGCTGTGGTTTTTGCCTTGAAAATTTGGAGACATTATTTGTATGGTGAGAAGTGTGAGATATACACAGATCATAAGAGTTTGAAGTACTTCTTTACCCAAAAAGAGTTGAATATGAGACAAAGAAGATGGTTAGAACTTGTGAAGGATTATGATTGTGTGATCAACTATCATCCTGGTAAAGCGAATGTGGTTGCAGATGCATTGAGCAGAAAATCCACGTCTTCTCTTTTTGTTATATAAAAGTCAATATTACTGGATTTGCAGAGATTAGAGCTTGAAATTGTACCTAAAGGGAAAAAGTGTTTGTTGTCAGCCTTAGTGTTGAGACCTGTACTTCAAGATAGAATTAGAGAAGGTCAAAAGGTGGACACACATTTGTGTAGATTGAAAAGAATGATTGAGGTTGGAAAGAGGCCAGACTTCTCTATTACTGATGATGGGATTATTCGATATAAAGGGAGACTATATGTGTCGTTTGACAAGGCCATGAAAGGAGATATTTTAGAAGAAGCTCATACTACTCCTTACTCAGTACACCCAGGTAGCACAAAAATGTATAAGGACTTACAACAACATTATTGGTGGCCTAAAATGAAGAGAGATATAGCAAAATTTGTGGCTGAATGTCTAACTTGTCAACAAGTTAAGATTGAACATCAAAGACCATCAGGGTTGTTGAAGCCTTTGTTGATTCCAGAGTGGAAATGGGAGCACATTACAATGGACTTTTTGCTTGGATTACCTAGAACACAAAAGGGGTATAATTCCATATGGGTGATTGTTGATAGATTAACTAAATCAACCCATTTTCTTCCAGTGAAATCCACATACAATATGGACCAGTATGCTCAACAATATATTAAAGAGATAGTCAGGTTACATGGGGTGCCAGTTTCAATAGTGTCTGACAGAGATCCTAAGTTTACATCTACATTTTGGAAGAGCTTACACAGTGCCATGGGAACAAAACTTGCATTTAGTACATCATTTCATCCACAAAGTGACGGGCAATCAGAAAGGGTTATTCAAATATTAGAGGATATGTTAAGAGCTTGTGTGCTAGATTTTCAAGGGAGTTGGGATGCAAAGCTTCCATTAGTGGAGTTTACTTATAATAATAGCTACCAATCAACAATTGGAATGGCGCCTTATGAAGCATTGTATGGAAGGAAATGTAGATCTCCAGTTCATTGGGATGAAGTTGGAGAACGAAGCCTACTTGGTCCAGAAATAGTTCAACATACCGCTAAGGTAGTGGAGAAGATACGAGAGAGAATGAAGATTGCGCAGAGTAGACAGAAAAGTTATGCAGATAAACGGAGAAAAGATCTAGAGTTTGCCATTGGGGATCATGTGTTCTTAAAAGTAGCTCCCATGAAAGGTGTTATGAGATTTGGAAAGAAAGGAAAACTCAGTCCAAGGTATGTCGGCCCATTCGAGATTCTCGAAAGAGTTGGTGATAAAGCTTATAGAGTGGCCTTACCTCCATCATTATCTACTGTTCACAATGTTTTCCATGTGTCTATGTTGAGAAAGTACATTTCAAACCCTTCTCATGTGTTGAGTTATGAACCGTTGGAATTGACTCATGACTTAGCCTATGAAGAGAAACCAGTGCAAATTCTAGATCAGAAGGAAAAAGAGTTGAGAACGAAAAAGATTCGACTTGTTAAAGTATTATGGAGGAATCATTCTGTAGAAGAGGCCACATGGGAAAGAGAAGAAGAAATGCAGAGCAAGTATTCGGAATTATTTGGTACGTCAAATTTCGAGGACGAAATTTTTATAAGGAAGGAAGGATTGTAATGCCCAATTCTCAATTCTCTCCTATATAGCCAATAATAAGCATTTTGCATGAATTGCATCTAATCAATGTGCATTATTGAATTATGGCTTACAAATAGCATGATTGCACGAACATGAATAATTGTTATTATATGCTTCAGTTATGATTTAACATGCATTAGTACATGAAATATGAGATCAAACTTTCATTTCTTAATTTAACATATTCCTTAAGTGCCCTTTTTGCAGTGAAAAGCTCGGTATCTCGGTTAAGGAAGATTGATGTGTTGAATGGCTATGAAAAAATTATTTGTATTGCTCCATACTAGTTATATGCTAAAGTGATTAATTGTCTAAATATTTACTTGAAATATGTTACATTGGCTAAGAACTAAAAGTATGCACAATGGTGCAATTTGATTGGTTGGTTGACTAGGTTGCATAAAACCATTCTAAACCGCATTGCACTTGATTATAACACCAAAGCATCAATTTTTGTCATCTCCTTAGCCCATGAACGTGGCTTTTGGCATGAGAAGACACCAAGCATGATGCAACCAATCATCACCCTCCACTTACCTCTCTTTGAAAGGTCAAAGAAATCATTTTCATCCATATTTCTTGTGGAAGCACCTCAAAAACGACCAGCCCTTATTCTCCTAAGTTTCTCCCAAATTTCTACACTCTCATACTCACAAAAGTTGAATTCAATCCATAGGAATCCATAGAACACAAGCTAAAACAAGTTTCCATCCTTTTAAGCTTGAAAACCGTTGATTTTGAAGCTTAAATCCAACTTAATCAAGGTATATTCTTTTTCAATGTTTCTTATGATGAATTTGTAGTATCTTGGATGGTTACATGTTTTAGTATGCTTTTGTATGATTGAAAACTTAAGTAAGTTACACTTGAAGCCAAAACCAAGCTAGTTAAGCTAATTTTTAGCAAAATTGATAGTCTTGTGAAATTGTTTAATTTACTTGTTTCTATTGATTTTGTAATGCTTATATGGTGTTTGGAAGTTTCTTTGAATGATTGAAAACAATAGCAATTAGTTTGTTTAATTGAAGGTTAGAATCAATTTAAGTTAGAATCAAGTTTACGTCATTTTAATTCGGATTGTGTTCATGTTTTAGGGGCTGCCCTAATAATCATATTTGAATTATTAGTTATTTAATGACTGCCCTAATGTTTAATGTTTTGAATTAGTAGTAAAATATGGAGTATGCATTGTTTTTAAGGTTATGTAATTGATATGTAATTCTTTACAATAGACTAAATGATTTATAAAAAGGATATTAAATGGTACATGATTTGATTATGTTAGGCCTTTAACACATCCTATCTTCCAAAGAGATTGGCCTTTTCACCTAGCACAAAGTGGACTTGAGGTAAGTTGAAGCTTTCATTTAGTGTATCACAAGAATCATATAATGTTTGTTCATGTTTTAATGTGATTGTTGTTGTTTGTCAAATGATGTAATGTTTGATGCATTTATGGTTTATGAAGCATGACACTATTAAGAATATAATGAGGTTTTTGAAAAGGAAGTATGGTACTTGATTGATGGTTGGGTAGACAAGGGACGCGGGAGGGACCGGCGGACCCAACAAATGGTGGCAAATACTTGAGGTTGAAAAACCGGTATAGGAAAGCCACAATGAATGAAATAGAATACGGCTAATACCTGAGGTTGAAAGACCAAGTATGGAAACCCCGTATTAGTTCTCTTATTGGCCAATCATTATGAACAGGTTCCGAAAACTATGGTCTATCCCTATTAGTTAGGTACCACACTTCAAGGGCCCTAAAGAATGATTTATGAATGAAAATTATTAAATAGAATATTGCATTTAATGATTTATGAGATGTGCATATATGTTATTTGTTATTGCATTAGTTTCATCTTACTGAGCCTTTAGCTCATTAGATTCATGTGATGCAGGTGGAAATGTACAGGTTTAGAGGTTGACTAAGTCTCTAGAGCGGCCGGACAGAGATTTGTTCATATGCCATGCTTCGACATGTTTTGTAGTTTATTAAACAAAACTCTGTTTTGTTTTTAAATAAGCCGCTCTGTTATGGTTTTGTAAACAGATGTACTCAGTTTTGATATATGTATATGGTGTGTTTAAAATGATTCAAATTCTTTCTCTTATAGCTAAGAATGGGAACTTTTATTAAAAACCATAACTCTAGTAAAAATGAAAAATTAACATTTCTTGACTTAACTGTATCAATTTGTTTAGGCTCTGCAATTAGGTTAAGGGGTGTTACAGATTTGGTTAAGTGGTTGGTCCATATGTAGACATTAAAAAAACTATTGCAACTTACAAATTGACAGGTTGAATATATTTTTTATTCATTTTTTAATTTAAATTTTGTAATCTTCTAATTGAATCCTTAGATTAAATAAAATGTTCAATTGATATTATATACAATCAAATATTTTCTTATATGGAATTGAGTTGTTTAAAGCAAACAAATATAAGATCCAAAATATTGAAGGCCCTATTCCAAGTCAGCAAGAAAGAAAGAAACAATGAAAATAGAGGTCTCAAAATTCTCTTTACCCAATTTCATCAAATTCAAGATAATTTAAAGGTGTTAAAAAGCGAATATCAAATTGTTCATCGCAAAAATCGCATCAAACTCTAATGTCTAATTCTTGATTATGGTGCTAGCCCATAAATCTTTGTTATAGAATGACAAATCAACTTTTAATGAGATGAGAACGTCAACTTTACCTTTAAAGTTTTAAATTCCAAATAATTTTTGTTTTTGAAGAAAAAAAATCAAAAGATCAAAATATAAAATTGCATTCACATTCATTCATCAAATTTAATAATTTTCAATTTATATTATTTTTCCTGCCCTCTTATTTTTGCAGATATGAAATTTTTATTCACACATATATTGGAATGATTTAAAAAATGTGAGTTTTCTGGACGTAAAATATTCAAATTGCCATGTTCAACTCAATGTTTTGATGAGTTCAGTATGAATGCAGCCACATATTTTGTGGGAAAAATCGGCTGGAAATCATCTATTTGCAATTTTTTTGAATAACTTGTTCAATAATGATCTAGATAATCATGTATTTAGAATGGTTAAAGATCCCCAGTAAAAGACCCCCAGTGAACAATTTATTTTGCTCTAGTAACTAAAGAATAGTAGTCTTAATTAACGCGGCACAATGGACTCACCTGTATATACTCATATCCTACCAGTCCCTACTCTCTGGAAACTCCCTGCTCAAGACCAAAATATTGAATTTTGATGCTAAGCATATTACGAAATCTTTACTTATGCGAATTAAAATCTTAATTTTATATAAATATTAATATACAAAATTTTAGAATTTTATAATTTTCATAATATATAATTAAGAGAAAATATATCTTGCTTCATAATCAGTGTTGAATACAATCATAATTTTTTTTAAAGAAAATCGTATTTCTTTCTCTTGACCCCTTTAAATTTTTGCTTATATTTTTCTGATGGAGAGAAAACTATTGATAAGTGGATTGAGAGAGGACCAACTTCTAATTGGCTTTATTTATAATCACACGGTCCATCAATGTGTGCAATAATTAAAAAATATCTTTCTATTAATCAATGAGATTTGACACATGATAATTATTAAACTATAATTATTTCACTACAAGAAATTTGTATTTTAGCGATGAATTTTGTCGTCGCTACCAACCACATTTTCGTCGCTTTATTACACTTAGCGACAACACGAGCTACTCGTTGCAAACATTATAAAAATAAATAAATTAACCTTAGCGACGACAATCAATAATTCGTCGCTAAGTTTTAAACTTGTGATGAAATACCATTTTTGTTGCTAAGTTTATTAAAAAATTCTAAATTAAATTATACTTAGCGATGGTGTTGTTATTTCGTCGCTAAATAACAAGAAAAAAATAAAATTTAGTTATTTTTTAGCGCCACTATTATTATTTTGGCACTAAAATTAATTATTTAATTTTTTTTTGAATGTTAGCGATGAGTTTAGTCCAATTTATCTTTGAGGTTAGCGACGTAATGTGCGTTTCGTCGCTATTTTTTATTTTTCTTGTAGTGTCTTTTAACTAAATTAAAAGATAATTATGTAAAATAAAATAATATCATGTCATTATTATCTCTTAACTAAGTTAAAAGATAATTAACTTAAATATGACACGTGTGACATAAAAAGTCTAACATTATCCCACTTGGCCTTTGTGGCATCAATTAAATTGATGGTTTAATAATAAACATAATGCGCAATAAAAGTCAAATTCTTTCTTAATTGATCAAATCATAAATTAATCATTAAATAAAAGCTAATACGAATTGTGATGGTTCTACATCCTTAAATCGACACCATATATATTACAATATTAGTTCTATACTTAATGGAATTTTAACGAGAGATGTCATAATGATCTAATACAAATTTGTTAGTATCATTATAATTTATTCATGTATATACATTAACATAATGAAACATGATGCATTAATTTATCATAAACATTTAATAATTGATCTTAGAATGTCAAATACATAAATAACATAAAATATCATCATAATGTCAATAACACTTGTTGCCCATTCTTTTGATTTAGTAAATGTCTTTGGTGACAACCCTTTTGGCAATGGATCCGCAACCATAAGATTGGTGCTAATGTGTTCGATTGACACTCTTTGTTTCTGAATTTCTTCTTTAACGACAAAGTATTTTAATTCCATGTGTTTAGCACCTTTGGAATACTTGTCATTTTTAGATTAAAAGACTGTTGCAGAATTATTACAATAAATTTTCAGTGGCTTGGCAATACTGTGGACAATTCCAAGTCTTGAAATAAAGTTCCGCAACCATAATCCATGAACAGTAACCTCAGAGCATACCACTAATTCATCTTTCATAGTAGATACAATAATGACAGGCTGTTTTGCACTCTTCTATGAGATTGCTCCTCAAGCTAAAAGGAACAAATAACCGAATGTGATTTTTTTAGTATCCACACATCCAACATAATCTGAATATGAATATCCTATCACCTTAAGATGATTGGATCTCTTATACATGAGCATGTGATTTTTCGTTCTTTGCAAATATCTCAATACTTTTTTTTTGCAGCTTTCCAATGCTCCATTCTAGGATTATTTTGATACTTGCCCAACATGCCAATAGCAAAACTGATGTTTGGCCTGGTGCAAGTTTTGAACATACATCAAGCTCCCAACTATAGATGCATAAGGAATTTATTTCATTTGTTTACATTTTAATTCATTCTTTAGGCATTGCATAAGGCTCAATTTATCTCTTTTATGAATTGGAACAACAGATGGGAAATACTTTTTCATATCTCATCTCTCTAGAACTTAATTAATACATACTTCCTGAGATAATCCCAACAATCCTTGTGATCTATCACGAAATATTTCAATTCCCATCACATAGGATGCCTCACCTATATCTTTTATTTCAAAGTTCTTAGAGAGAAACTTCTTGGTCTCATGTAATAAGCCAAGATCATTAGTAGAAAATAACATATCATCAACATATAGAATAAAAAATATAAACTTGCTCCCACTGACCTTCAACTATTTGCACCAATTAACAATATTTTCCTTAAATCCAAAGGAAGTGATAGTATCATTGAACTTAAGATACCATTGCCGAAAAGCTTGCTTAAGTCCGTATATTGACTTTTTAAGTTTACACACCATGTGTTCCTTTCCTTCAACTAAAAAACCCTCAGGTTGTTCTATGTAAACCTCTTCCTCTAAGTTTCCATCTAGAATAGCAGTTTTCACATCCATTTGATGGAGCTTTAAATCATAATGAGCCACCATTGTCATAATAATTCTCAATGAGTCCTTCTTAGAAATTGGAGAAAAGGCCTCTTTGTAGTTAATGCCATCTTTTTGAGTAAAACCTTTGGTAACAAGTCTAGCTTTGTGTCGTTCTATACTGCCATTAGAGTCGCGTTTGGTCTTAAAGACACACTTACACTCAACTCTTTTATAACTTTCTGGCAATTCTACAAGATCCCAGACTTTATTATGAGCCCTTGATTTTAACTCTTTTTTTGTGGCATCTAACCATTTAGTAGAATTAACACTTTACATGGCTTATGAAAAAAAAATAAAAAATAGGATCATCATCAATTCCCACGTCAAATTCTGACTCTTGTAGATAAACCACATAATCATAAGAAATAACAGGTCTTCTTTGCCTTTCAGATCCTTTTAATACTATTTGATGTGGTTCGTCCACTATAGGTTCATTGGCAATAATTTCATTATTGGGAGTTTGATCATTTATTTGTTATTCTTGTAGGTTGTTAAACAGTTAACAATTGTAAGAACAATAACATGAGAAGAAGTTTTAGGTAAATGAATCTCCACCCCAACTTCTTGAAATTTTCACTTTTTGTGGTTCCACACTCCCACTAATTTCACCATTTTCAATAAACCTAGCATTTGCGGTTCAACAATTCTTGTACTATGGCTAGGATAATAAAATCTATACTCTTTCGATTTTTCTGGATAATCAATGAAAAAACTACTAGTTGTTCTTGAATCCAATTTCTTTTTATGTGGATTATAAATTCTTACTTTTGCCGGGCAACTCCAAACATGCAGGTGTCTTAAACTGGATTTTCTTCCTATCCACAATTCAAAAGGTGTATTTGGAACTACCTTACTAGGAACCCTGTTTAATACATACATGGTGGTTTTCAAAGCATGTATCTACAATGATAAGGGTGAAGAAGAATAACTTAACATACTCCTAACCATATCCATTAAAGTACAGTTACGTCATTCTGCAACATCATTTTGTTATAGCATATCTGGCATTATGTATTGATTACATATGCCACACTTTTCAGAAAACTTAGCAAATGGATTTGGACATTGTCGAGTTTTATCATATTTTCCATAATACTCACCACATCTGTAAGACCTCAGAATTTTTACCTTTTTGTCTAATTATCTCCTAATCTCATCCATAAACACCTCTAACGCGTCTACTGATTGAGATTTGTCATGCAATAAATAGACATAATCATAACGTGAAAAATCATCAATAAAGGTGATAAAGTACTTTTCTCTACCAAAAGATGGAACATCAAAAGGCCTACATATATCAGTATGTATAAGTTCCAGGAGCTGTGTGCTTCTTGTGGTTGCTTTTTTAATTATGTGTTTTGTATGTTTTCCCTTAACACAATCAACACAAATACCAAGACCAGTAAAATTTAAATTAGGAAGGATTTCATTCTTTACTAATCTTTATATTCTTTCTTTGGATATATGACCCAAACGTTTATACCACAAGTAAGCAGAACTTTCATCAAGTAAACTGCATTTACTGCCAATATTACAATACAAGGTCAATAGAGTTTCAGCAAAAAGATTATCAAGCTTTAGTTTGTATAAACTATCACAAAGAACACCAGAACAAATAAAATAATTATGTTTAAACAAGCTAAAATATCCATTTCCAATCTTAAAGGAGTATCCAACTGTATCAAGTTTAAAAAAAGAAACTAAATTGCAAGAAATAAAAGGAACATAAATTTTTTGACAAAGATCTAAATGATGTTAAGTGTCTAAAATTAAAAGATATGTTCTGATGGCTTCAACTGGAGCTTTAACTCTATTCCCCATGAATATAAATTTTTATTTGGGTTTATGGTTTGGGTCGTAAGGAATCACTGTATCGTATTTAAAATATGAGTGGTGCAACCAGAATAAATCCACCAAGTATTATAAGGAACTTATGCCAAATTGGATTCGAAATATACAGAAGCACTAGACTTACCTTTCTTTTCAAACCATGCCTTACGTTTCAGGAAATCTTTCTGATTGTGTCCAGGATTTCTGCAGAAACAACACTTATCATTCTTTCGTTCCTTCTTATAAATTTGGGCAGATGACTCATTAATCTTTAAGGGTCATTGATTGCTATTTCTATTCTTCTTTACTGGTTTCTTTTTAGCTCCTGAATGACCTACAAGATTAATTGAGTGAATACCTTCTTTCTTAAGTCTTGCATCCTCTTAAATAAGCATACTTTGCAATTCAGTCATATTCCATTTATCTTTTATGGTATTGTAATTAATTTAGAATGAATTGTATGCAGAAGGCAAGGAGTTAATAATAAACTTCACAAGAAAATTATCACTCACTTTCAATCCCATAGATCCCAATCTTGCTAGTATTTTGTCATCTCAGTGATATGTTCATGTATTGTACGAGAACCATCAAACTTCATGGTGGCTAACGTACTCATTAATGTCCCAACAACTGATTTATCAACAAAATCAGATTGAGAATGATCTTCCACAAACTTCATAAATTCCTTAGCACTATTAGTTTTGGGAATCGTTAACTTAAAATTATTTGCTATTGTCATTCGCATAAGCATAAGACTTAGTTGGTTAGATCTTTTCCATGCCTTATGGAAAGATCTTTGTTCAACACTAGTATCATTAATAGTAGCCAGCTTATCAGTCGTAAGTGCCAAATTAAGATCCAAAACACCTAGGTGAAACTGGACTTGTTCGGACCATTCAAAAAAATTAAGCCCATTGAACTTCATAATAGACGAAACTTGCGAATGGAGAGAGACAAAAATATGTGCTGCAAAGTGATAAGTGCATATTTTGATATATTTTTGTGTCAAATTCTTTATACTTTTCTTGCTTTATTCTTGTTAATATTATTGTTTTACTAATATTTTGTGTTAGGAAATAAAATGAAGCATGTTTTCAAACTTGTGTAGTTTTTGTAATTTGAGCATAACTTCATGATCAAAAGCCCTATAGACATGAAGCTTATTTCATTTGAAAGCCAAAAGATAGAGGTGCAACTTTTCTATTGTAAGCTCAGACTAATTCAGTATTTATTATAGCAGAAAATTTATCCAAATAGTTGTACAAAATGGATCACCAAAATTCGGATCAGAGTTCAGTCCAGTATTGACTTATTTTACCAATTGGGTTATATCTTTTGAGCCCAAATTTATTTTGGACTGCACTTTGGATATGTTATATGCAAGAGTAAATAAACAAGTTTGCTGAAAACAATATGATGAGAAAATGTGTCAAAATAGTAAAAACATAGGCTGCAAGTTGTTGCTGTTGTTAAAGGATGACTCTTGGATATGATTCCATAATTGGATCATATCTCCTTCATCCGACCGCCAAATTTGACAAATGATATATGAAAATCTATGAAAATCAAAAGATCTACAATTTTTCTTCTTTATAAATAATTAAAATCTGGCTATATCTGACCAAAAAATATAATTAAATTTGGTAGGTAAAGACTTGATGTAACAACTTACCAACTATTGGCAACTAGCATACTACTTGATTAACCCCTCCATTATTTGTTTGACTTCTAGCTTACTCTGAGTACTATAAATAGACCATGTATTAAGCTTGTAAGAAAGGGGGGTAGAAGGTTTCTTTAGGCTAAGTTTTCTAGTTTGTATGTTTTCTAGTATTGTAAGTTTTCTAGTATTAATATATATGCATTCTCTACTTTCTCTTATATTTTTAGTCTTTGCTACTTTTATTATGTCTTTCTAAATTTTATTTTGTTGAAGAAATAGGGTGAACCTCTTGATGGAGGAAGAAGAATGGTTATAAGAGTAGAAAATGTTTAAAAATGTTGTATTATTATTTTGAGTTTTGATCTAAACCCTGCTTGTTTTGTGGTGATTCTTGATTTATGTATCTCCAATGGCACAATAAATACTTGAATTCATTTAGCTTATTGTACGATTTTATCCCACTGACTACTAATGTAAAACCTTGATTTGTTGTTGACGAAGGTGTGCATAAATGCTTGATTCTATAAATAAGTGTTGACGTTAAGAGATAATTTGCAATAGTAAAATAATATCATGATTACCTTATTGCATGAGTTATTTGATAATATCTTCCTATTGGAACCTTTATTATGTATGGATTCCAATTGTGACAATTAATAGAGGTAAAAAGAATAAATAATTGTTTATCTCTCCAAAACTCAAAAGTGGATCCATAATCCTAAGTACTTTTATTACTTTGGTTCTTCTTTATTTACAACATACATTAATTGTTCATATATTTTGATT
Organism: Paulownia fortunei; assembly: GCA_019321725.1. Classification (NCBI taxonomy): domain Eukaryota; kingdom Viridiplantae; phylum Streptophyta; class Magnoliopsida; order Lamiales; family Paulowniaceae; genus Paulownia; species Paulownia fortunei. Next base: position 7,768,381 of record CM033106.1, read on the forward strand.
CACATAAATCTATTTTTTTAGAAATATAAATTTGAATTCTTCAAACAATTTTCCTATGGATCGACCTCGAACTCATGAGAAATTTATTACTTAATACAACCTGCACTTGGATTTGCAAAGTTGTAGCAAGTTTTTGGCGCCGTTGCCGGTGAAGGCAAGGTAAGTATTCAGTTTTGTTAATATTTTTCCTTTATAAATATAGTTTGTTTATTTTCTTTATGGATATATGATTTATAGTATCGTAGTCATAATTCTCAGCGTTTAGTTAGAAATAGTTTTGAAACTTTGTTTGAAAATTTATTTGAATAATCTCCACACACTTGCATCATAGTTGAAAATGAAAGTGTCCAGGATGAAAATGAGAATCAACAAGTGTGTACCATTCGTTATTACTTATAATCTCATCGAAATTCTTCTCCTTCTTATTTCATTTTTCCTCTGAATGCAAATAATTTTTGATTCAAGTCAAGTATGATCCCTTTCCTAAATCAAAGGTTCTGATACCATATGTTAGGAAATCCTTTAGTTATGTGAATTAAAAACTTAATCTTGTATAAACATTAACGCCCAAGATTTTAAAAATTTATAATTTTCACAATACATAATTAAGAGAATACATGCCTGACTCCATGATTTGTGTTGAATATAATCACAAGAAGAATTTTAGAAAAAACCGTGTTTCTCTCTCTTGACCCTATTAAGTTCTTGAGTATATTTTTCTGGTGAAGAGAAAACTATAGATAAGTGAGTTGAAAGATGATCGACTTCTAATTAATTTTATTTATAATCACACGGTCCATCATGTGCGCAATAATTAAAAAATATCTATTTATTAATCAATAAAATTTGACACATGAGAATTATTAAATCATAATTATCTTTTAACTAAATTAAAAGATAATTATGTAAATTAAGACGATTATCATACCACAATTATCTTTTAACTAAGTTAAAAAAATGATTACCTTAATCGTAAAGAGTCTAACAAAGCATTCAACAATACATTGATTATTCAAAACCAAGTCTAGTGCCAACACTACACTACTGATGGACTAGCTAGGTTTTGCTTATTAAGTGTCTTCATATATCAAATGATACGCGATGCTGTCTTAGATCTACATTATACTGATGTGAAATTAAACGACAATATGGTACGCCCCAACCTTAATTTGTGGTACCAATGAGTTTGAATTGGTTTACGAATGATTCAACGTTGTCCGGAAGGAAGTTGATCCATGCTTCAATGCCATCTCCGGATCTAGTACTAATCAGAATGGCGACATTGTTCACTAGCAATGCAGTAGTGCATACCCACACTGACCTCCCCCACCCAAAATCCACCTCATACATGGGAAACCTACTCCAACTGCTGAAAAGAAAAATCTCCAAATCACTCAATTCACCAAGATCCCTCAAATACCGATCTTGGCTACGGGTTTCTCTTATGTATTCGTCGTCGATCGTTCTTATTGCTCTCCTCAGTTTGCTTACCAGCTCATGAAGCTGGGGAACACGCAGACCCTCGTCGCATTCAGGGATGCTTGTGGCTGTCATGAAGCATCCGTTGCCGAAGGCGTGCTCCATTTGAAGAGATATGCTTGGTCTTGACCTTTATGTTCACTGCATGTGCTCCTATTGCTTTCTTGGCCTCCAACAGGTTGTTTTCTAGGAAATGTTTCCATATGAAAGCCGAGAGAACTTCTACTCGAGTGGGATCGTTAACAAAATCTGATCCTGCACAGGGGACGTCCAAGGTGGTAGCTGCCTGTTTGAGGGCTGCCAGTTTTTCCTTGTCAAAACACAAACCTTTTTGTCACAAGCTTGTCATTGCCCATGAGGAGGACGGCGAGATGGTGGAGTCGGACAAGTCTCGGGCTGGAAAATAGCGTGCACCAAATTCTTGATCAGATTTCGGGTCTTGACCCCGGCAGGTGGCTGCCCATGCGTTCATGAACTCCACCAGAGACGACCCGTCGGCTATTAGGTGGGATATGCATGCTGCTATGGCAATCCCTCCACAGTCAAAGAAGTTGATCTGCACCATGAAGAGGGTGCCCTCGCCTCTATGTATGCCCCCAAGAGTATCCAATGGAAGGTACTGAAAGTACTCGTCCGGTTTGGGATCCTGTATAACGTCTCCGAGTCGAGCTCGAGCTCGAGCTTCAATGAACTCGACACCGTTGTCGTCGCAGTCAACTGTGAAATTGTCTGGATCGATCTTTCCAGCTAATGGGTAGAAAAGAGTTAAAGTGTTTGACAAGGAATTTTTTAGCTGTTGACATGTTTGGGCATGGTCAGTGCTTCCAGTCAAGCCTTTTACCTCATCGGCTTCATAGAAGAAGATGAGGGCAATGTAAACTGGGGGTGATAATTGATCGAGCAATGATAGTTTGAGGTTTATAAGGTGGTCGGGAGTTGAGGATGATGGCTTGATCAACTCTTTGGAGATTATCTGCACGCTGCCTGCATAGTCCATCTTTAGTTTTCTGATCCGTTGGTAAATATTATGTATTTGTTTGTATGTGTGGATTGTATTTCTTGAATGAGAGAAGAGTTGTAACTATTTATAGAAAAAATTGAACAAGTTAATTCCTAGGACTTGAATTGAGAATAATGGTGCTGTTTGTGTTTGTGTGTGTGTGTGTGTACCTACCCATGTAATTAACTTGCAACCCCTAGTAAGCCCAGCTATTCATCTAATACTAGAATCAAGTAATGGTTGCAACAATTCATTTGATTTGCCAGTGTGTTAATGGTATCAATGCTTTAGGCCGTTTTGGTTTAAGTTCGTTTTCAGCTTCAGTAGTTTTATTATTTTTGGAAAATTAAATCAAATATTCAAATACTGAATATTGAAAAGTTATAAAAAATAAATTAGTATAATGAAATCTTCTAAAAACAGGCCTAAAATTCACAAATAAATTGATTCATTACGAAAAATATTAGGAAATTTTGTCACGTTACTACTTATAAAAATATATTTAAGATTCCAATGTCCTATAAAAATATCGTATTTTATTTAAATTATTTTAAAAAATTTAAAGAATATTGTTATTGTGCATATAAAGATATCAACATTTAACAAGTCACTAAACAACTTTAGGATCAATAGCAATCATTAAATACTACAGCATAATCTATAGTGTGACTATAGTGCTTTTGAAAAAGTTTTAAGGTTTAATGTACTTGCTGTTGCTGGAATACATGTTACATGGGCTACTTACTGAAGTAGTGGTTTGTATAACTAATTAAATATGTTAGCCGCCTTTTGGAATTTTGTGGAGTTCGTCGTAGACATGAACTGTAAAAATACTAGGACCAAACTGCAGAAATAAGTGGTCGTCAACAAAATACAAAAGAATAAGTAGCTTTGGAACTCGTTCGATACAAACTCAGAAAATTAAACTTTATTTAAATTAATCTAAATCAAGAAAGTGGTGAATGAAAATAAGACTACCCTAAAAAGAAAGAAATAGAGTAGGGAAGGTATGTATTTATTTTTGGTGTAATTCACCAAGTCGTAGTCGAGGTTTTAAATTCATCATTAAACACAAGTGTATAACATCTTCTTTTTATAATAAAAGATTAAAATTTCTTGGTCGTGCTTTCATGGTATGCAAATTAAATATTTTAATCTTCGTGGAGTTTCATCTTAGAGTTAAAAAATGAATTATTTACTACCATATATATTTTTCGTTCTCCATATTAATTTGTAGTTTCCAAAATTAAATTTTCACAAGGTCTTGCATTAATTTTTAGTAGTCGGCTTCAGATATAGAAGTACCCTATTGAGGCCACGCACACAAAAAAAGTTCATATTAGAAGATGGTTTACACAATACAAATATATGACTTATAAACAAATTAAAGACTCCTATATCGCATTGTATTGTTCGTCAATAGTTAGCCATGTTTGCGAGTTTTCCTCGAGTTGAACTGTTTTGTTGAACTCCCTCTAACATTGACCTCTATCAAACAGTAATGTTTCTTCTCCCAAAGACTTCACCTTCTTCTTTTGAAGGATGTTGAGTAGAGATATTGCATTATGATTTGCAACGTAGACCAAATCTTCTCGGCAGACTTGAACAATTGGAATTTCGATATTACCTTGGAGTAAAAAAACTACTTGTATAATATTTCAATCTAAACTCAAAACTCATAGAATACTATGCCTCTAATAATTGTATGGATGACAACTGGGCAGTGTAGGATGGGTTTGGCCAGACCCGAGACTAGCCTCGCCCCGACTTCAAACCATCGTACTTTAGGAGGAAATTGTCTTTGCTTGTTAAGAAGAAAAAAGATAAGGCTCGTCATTAGAAAAGAAAGCAGATTGAAGCCAATAAAGGAAAGTAAATTATGGAGGAGGATCACAGAAAGGATACGGGGATGATGTAAAGGATAGATAAGGCCCAACAAATGGTGTTTCATCATCTCATATTATAAAAAATACAGAGGTTGAGCAGAAGGAGGCTAGGGCTAGGACTTATGTTCCTAATCCTAATACATCAACTCACAAAGAGATATTTCATCAAATAACTAACGAGCATTTGATAATTCTAATTCTGGTTTAAACAAGAAGGATTCAGTTCAGTTGAATTTGAATGAGGTCAGAAATGATCGTGTTGTAGTTAATAAGACTACATTAAATTCAAGGGACATGGTCAGGGCTAATCCTGATTTTAGGGATAAGTCAATTAATGAATCAATAATCAATGAAACTGATATAGTTTTGGAGATTTCTATTGCGTATCGAAATGGGTTGGGTATTACTGATGTGTCAAATAAAATTGTTTGTCCTTTGAATGCTCAATCAAAAATTGTAGTGGATAATCTTGGTCAACTGTCAACTTTTAATCATCATTCCTCTAAGAGTGTAGATGAGGCGTTTGAAAATGTGCGTGAGCAAGCTAATATTCCTAATAGTATGTCATATATGAAAAAGAGGACAAATGTGCTAATCAGACTAAGAGAAAATCGATTCCTGATGCCACTAGGTCAATTATGACCCGACAGCTTACAAAATCCACATCAGTCTCATCTAATTTAAATGCATAGATGAAGTTTTTAAGTTGGAATATTAGAGAAATAAGGAATGATAATTCCCAAAGAAGCCTTATTCAAATTTGTCAAAACACAAACCTTTAATAGTAGCAATACTTGAGCTAAAAATTAACTTAGATGTGAGAATGATGAATATGAGGTTAGGCTTTGATAGTATGACCTCCAATTGCTCAGGTTAAATTTGGATACTCTGGAAAAATGAGCTAAATGTTTCGATTAATGCTGATCATGAACAAATATTAGATGCAATAGTCTAGTCTTTAGTGATTTCCAAACTAGTGTTTTACTCATTTGTGTACGCTAAATGCATTAGAATGGAAAGACTTGTTCTATGGAAGGAAATGAAACATTTGAAACATAGTGGGGCTTTTTGGCTCGTCAGAGGGGATTTCAATATAATTATGCAAACCGATGAAAAAAAGGTGGAAGGGTTTTGAAATTTCGATCAATGGAAGATTTTTGTGATACAACCTTTGATTGCACATTGATAGATGCAGGTTTTAAGGGCTAATCTTTTATATGGATGAATAAGCGCAATATATGGTAGATGTTAGATCAGGTTCTCATATCTTCATCTTGGTCTGAGATCTTTCAGAAAACTCATGTAAAACATCTTAGTAGAAGGCACTCAGATCATTGCCCATTGCTTATTGAATTGGATACTTTGTGTGAAAGTTTCCCTTCTTTGTTCTGCTTTATTAATGGATGGATATGTTATGATGGTTTTTTGGACACGGTTAGATAGATTTGGAATACTCCATTGCATGTGCGAGGGATGGTCAGATTACAACAAAAACTGCACATGATCAAAGATTATTTGAAATGGTGGAATAAGCACATCTTTGGGAATATTCTTGACATTGTTATAGTAGCTGAAACTGATCTTGGGGCTAAGGAGAGTGTTTTTGATGAGGACCCCTCAATTGAGAATTTGATGGCTCTCAAACGAAGTCAGATAGTTCTTACTCGTACTCTTGTTGTGGAGGAAGCTTTTGTTAAACAAAAAGCAACCTGTAAATGGTTGAAGGAGGAATAAAGATACTCTAAATATTTTTATTCCCTTATAAAAAAGAAATGCCTCAAATCATCCATTCACTCAATTGAGGTTGAGGGAAATGCGATTGTAGCTTTTTTGGAAATTAGAGAGTTTGTTGCAGAGTTTTTTGAACATCTTACTGCAGGTAAAGCTAACTTTTGTTCGATAGATTTGGTTGATATTGATAGAGTTGAATCAAAATCAGAGGCTGTGGAGTTGTGTTTGACTCACACCTTTGAGGAGGTTCTGAAAGCGGTATTTGATATTAATTTGAACAGTGTCGTAGGGCTGGATAGGTTCTCATCTTTATTTTTCCAACACTATTTGGAGATTATATCAGGGGACTTGTATGAAGCTTGCATGGATTTCTTTAAAGGTGCTCTAATGCCTAGGATTTTCTCTACTACCACGATTATTTTGATTCCAAAGATTGATAGTCCAAAGAGTTGGAGTGATTTTCGTCCGATTATCATTTGCAATGTGATCAACAAGGTATTCTCTAAACTTTTGTGTAATAAAGTAACTAATGTGTTACCTAAAATTATCTCTCCATCACAAAATAATTTTGTTGAAGGGTGTTTGATTGGTGATAATATTTTAATGGCCTAAGAACTTACCCATTGTATTGATAATAAGTGCAAAGAATGTAATATGATTTTTAAACTTGACATGGCAAAGGCGTATGATAAGGTGCAATGGCCATTTCTTTATTCAGTTCTTCAGAAAGTGGGATTCCCTTCTCATTTTATCAAACTCTTGAGATATTTTCTTGAGAATAATTGGTTTTCAATTTTGGTGCGGGTTTCTTCAAGTCTATGTGAGGATTGAGGTAGGGAGACCCCATATCTCCTGCTCTATTTGTGTTAGCTTCTGAATTTCTTTCTAGAGGACTCCATAAGTTATTTTGTTCGTAATTCAAAATTGCAATATTACAGCATTGGGAGCTGCTTAGTTTCACACTTAGCATATACGTAATATTTACTAAGGCATTAGAGAGTAGTATACATATGATGGAATTTTTAAGAACTTATGAACATGTGTTTGGACAACTTATTAAAGGTGGAAAAAGTTTCTTTGTGATGGGAAAAATATGTCTTCGCTATGTGGATTCATATTATTAAAGTTGTTACAGGGTTTGCTTCAACAAGACTGTCCATGACATATCTTGGGTCACCATTGTTTCAATGGCAGAAAATGAATACCTTGTTTGATAGTATTGTGGTGCAAATTCAAGATCAAATCAAAGGATGGGAGAACGCACATCTTTCACATCGGGGAAGGCTAGAGCTTATCCAATCTATATCATCTATATCTCTTCATATATTTCAGGTTCTTTTAGCACCCAAATCAGTTATTTATCGAATTGAGAGGGTGCTAGCTTGTTTCTTTCAAGGGTCCTCTAAAGGTAATTCTAAGATTCATTGGAAGACTTGGAAAGATAACTGCTATCCATTTGGAATACTTGAAAAGATAACTGTTATCCATTTGAAGAAAGTGGATTTGGAATTCGACAACTGGATGATGTCTTATTGTCTTTTTCTGTTAAGCTATGGAGAATTTTTAGAATGAGCAATTCTTTTTGGGCACAATTTATGAGACTCAAATATTCTCATTCTCAAGTTGTAAATTTTGCACCATGTAAGACACATCATTTTATTATTTGAAAACGCCTATGTCGAATTCAATAGTATACCAAGGCTAATAATTTTTGAAGAATTGATGGGGGCAATCGCTTCTTTTGGTATGATCATTGGGTTTTGGGTAAGCCTTTAGTTTCTTCGAATCATTCTGTCATGCCTAAAAAGAATTTGCTGAGAAGGATGCATGGCGGGATGACAGTCTGTTGGTTGTTCTGCCTAGTTTCATTGTGGAAGAGATTCTTAAAATTACTTTTACTTCTAGAATACTTGATCTTCCGGTATGGAAATTATCTTCTAATGGTGTTTTCTCACTTCATTCGGCATGGAATGATGTTCGACGAGCTAATCCTCGATAACAGTTACTTGGCTTATTTTGGAACCCTATCCTTAGGCAAATAATTTCCATATTTCTATGGAGGCTGATGCATGGATGAGATCATGATATGTTGTGGTTTTGAAATGATTTTTATATTTTTGAAATGGAGGATGATGCATGGATGAGACCATGATATGTTGTGGTTTTGAAATGATTTTTATATTTTTGAGATGGAGGATGACATATGCCCTAATCCTATGCGAATTCTTTTGGAAGACCATTCATGAAGACAACCCGAGCTAAGATTGATGTTTATGATGTCACTCTTACTATGGAGTTTGATGGCGAGGTTATAAAATATAATATTTTTGAAACCATGGGATATTCTACTGATGGGAATGTTGTTTTTACAGTTGGCATTATTGATCCCAAATCACAACAAATTCTTGAGTTCACTAGCAAGGATGGAGTGCAGGTTACTGCTAGAACTTTAAAGTTGCAAACCTAAGTGTAGGTTCTGCTGAGTAATAAATTTCTCGCGAGTTCGAGGTTGATCCACAAGAAAGTTGTTTGATAAATTCAGGATTATATTTCTAAAACATGAAATTTCTGTGATTCAGAATATATAAAAAAATGAATGTTGTAACTAATGAAAAATCAAAGTAATAAAAGTATTGAGGATTAGGGATCCCCTCTTGAGTTTTGGATACAAAAATGATTATTTCTTCTTTTTACCTTTCTTAATTGTCACTATTGGAATCCATACATAATGAAGGTTCTAATGGGATGATATTATCAAATAGCTCATGCAATAAGGTAATCATGATATTGTCTTTCTATTTGCAAATTATCACTTAATGCCATCACTTATTTATAAGATCAACTATTTATGCACACCTTTGTCTATAACAAATCAAGGTTTCACATTAGCGGTTGGTGTGGTAAAATCAAACGTTTAGCTAAATGAATCCAAGTATTTGTTGTGCCACTGGTGATACATAAATCAAGAATCACCACAAAACAAGTAGGGTTTAGATTAAAACTCAAACCAATAATGCAGCATACTTAAACATTTTCTATCTTTATAACCGTTCCTCTTTCTCCATCAAGAGCTTCACCCTTTTTGCTCAACAAAATAAAATTTAGAAAGATATAATAAAGGTAGGAAAAATTAAAAGTAGAAGAGAAACTAGAGAATACATTTCTAGTACTACTAGAAAACTTACATTACTAGAAAACATACATTATTACTAGAAAACTTAACCTAAAGAAACCTTCTATCCCCCACTCTTACAAGCTTAATACATAGCCTATTTATAGTACTTGAAGTATGCTACAGGCTAAATATATAATGGAGAAGTTAATCAAGTTGTGTGCTAGTTTCCAAGAGTTGGTAAGTTGTTACACCAAATACTCTAGATTCTCCCCTACCCGAATGAATTACATTTTGAGGTCAGATACAACTAGATTTGGATGATGAGTAAGAACACAAGTTGAGGTATTTTTGTGCTGATATATCTTCATATATCATTTGTCAAATTTGGTTGTCGGATGAGGGAGATATGGTCAAATTATCGAATCATGTCCAAGAACCATCTTTTAACATCAACAGCACATTGCAACATATGTTGTTACCATTTTGACACACTTTCTCACCATAATGTCTTCAGTAAACTTGTTTATGATCTGTTTTGCATAACATATCCAAATTTCAGCCCAAAATCAATTTGGGCTTAAGAGATATGACCCAATTGGAAAAATAAGTTAGGATTGGGATGAACTCTAATCTGAATTTTTCATGATCCATTTTGTACTACTAGTTGAATGAATTTAATATTATGATCAAGACTGAATTAGGCTGAGCTTCCAACATAAAAGTTGTAGTTCTATCTATTGGCTTTCAAATGAAGTAAGATTCAGATCCATAGAGCTTTTGATCATAGAGTTATACCCAAAATACAAAATCTGCACAAGTCTATAAATATGTTTTTTATTCATTGATTACCTAACACAAAATATTAATAAAACAATAATATTAACTAGAATAAAGTAAGGAAAATATAAAGGATTTGATACAAAATATATCAAAATATGCACCTATCAAATTTAAAACAAACCTAAGCTAATCCACTTTTGTAGGAAATCACGATTGCAATTAGCATATGCTGCAAACCTTTAAATCATGATTGCAATTAGCACATCATTTTATTATTTGAAAATGCCTATGTCGAATTCAATAGCATGCAGAGGTTAATAATTTTTGGAGGATTGGTGGTGGGAATCACTTCTTTTGGTATGATCATTGGGTTTTGGGTAAGTATTTATATCAATTAGTTTCTTCGAATCATTCTGTCATGCCTAAAAAGAATTTGCTGAGAGGGATGTATGGCGGGAAGACAGCTTATTGGTTGTTCTGCCTAGTTTCATTGTGGAAGAGATTCTTAAAATTACTTTAACTCCTATAATACTTGATCTTCCGATTTGGAAATTATCTTCTAATGGTGTTTTCTCACTTCATTCGGCATGGAATGATGTTCAACGAGCTAAGCCTCGACAACAGTTGCTTGGCTTATTTTGGAACCCTATCCTTAGGCAAATAATTTCCATATTTCTGTGGAGGCTGATGCATGGATGGATCCCTATGGATGAGACAATGATACGTTGTGGTTTTCAAATAATTTTTATATTTTTGAGATTGAGGATGACACATGCCCTAATCCTACACACATTTTTTTGGGAAAACCATTCATGAAGATAGTCCGATCTAAGATTGATGTTCATGATGTCAATCTTACTATAGAGTTTGATGGCTATGTTATAAAATATAATATTTTTGAATCCATGGGATATTCTACTGACGTGAATGTTGTTTTTACAGTTGGCATTATTGATCCCAAGTCACAATAAATGCTTGAGTTCACTAGCAAGGATGGAGTGGAGGTTACTACTAGAACTTTAAGATTGCAAACACAAGTGTAGGTTGTGTTAAGTAAAAAATTTCTCGCGAGTCCGAGGTCGATCCACAAGGAAGTTGTTTGAACAATTCAGGATTATATTTCTAAAAAATAAAATTTTTGTGATTCAAAATATTTAAAAAAAATGAATGTTGTAACTAATGAAAAATCAAAGTAACAAAAGTACTGAGAATTAAGGATCCACTTTTGAGTTTTGGATACATAAACGATTATTTCTTCATTTTACCTTTCTTAATTGCCACTATTGAAATCCATACATAATGAAGGATCCAATGGGATGATATTATCAAATAGCTCATGCAATAAGGTAATCATGATATTGTCTTTCTATTTGCAAATTATCACTTAACGCCAATACTTATTTATGAGATCAACTATTTATGCAGACCTTTGTCTACAACAAATCAAGATTTCACATCAGCGGTTGATTTAGTAAAACCAAACATCTAGCTAAATGAACCCGAGTATTTATTGTGCCACTAGTGATACATAAATCAAGAATCACCACAAAATAAGTAGGGTTTAGATCAAAACTCAAAACAATAATGCAGCATACTTAAACATTTTTTACCCTTATAACCGTCCATCTTCCTCTATCAAGAGGTTTGTAAACAAATTAAATTTATGCCAATTAAATGATAACACGTGTAAAATAATATGTATTACATATTAATTTTATATTTTCTATTTATATTGGGATTTTAATCAAATTTAATTCCTTAATTAAATAGTTAATTAATTAATATTATAATATATATTTTGTTGGCCAATTAAATATCGCCAAGTTTCAAATCTCAATTCTTGGGAATAAAGATTGTATCAAATCTTGATACTTCATCAATGACTTATGAAATAACCCTTATTCTACAAGTATAAATAGGGGTCATTCGCAAGAGTCAAAAATATAAGTTGTGAAGAAGAGATCAAAGCAAGAAAGGATAAAATCTAGTTTAGAGGAGATCAAATCGACGATTGTACCTCCAAAAGTTTAAATCCCAAATTTTTTTGTTCTTGAAAAGAAGAATCAGAGTAATTATAGAGAGTGTAACCATTTTATTATTTCAATTCAATAAAATTCAATTTGTATAATTTTTCCTTTTTGTTAATTTTGCAGACAACAAAATTTGTGTTGCAAATTTTTGGCATGCCCAGTGGGACAATCTCTACCACTTATCTCTTTTCTTCAAAAGTTTTGAAATATCATAATGACTACCCACAAGGTCACAGTAGTGATAATTACTATAAATTCTTTGAATGCTGCAGGCGGAAGTGTTGGCGTCATCACAAGAAGTATGTCAAAAAAATTGCTATCATCTTTTGAGATAACTCATTTGCTTGAAATTGCTGAGAATGATTTGCCACATCATGCCAACACAAACGAAGATGATGGAGAACTGAAGGATGAATCTGCATCATCCACCCCTCGCTCAACATCGAGTTGCTCATTTATCTCAAATATAACGCTTGTCATGGTGATAAATGCTACAACTCTCGAGGAGTAAATTATAAGTTTGACGAAGGCCATTGAGGGACTTACTAAACATATTCAAGAGCAAGACTCTCAAATCACAAAATTGATGAACAAAGTAGACAATACTGATGTTAGCCGCATAATGGGTAAACAAGTTGAGGTTCATGATGAAGTTGAAATATCCATGAAGCAACAATCAAGTGAAAAAGAGAAACCTTCAAATAAAGAATTCCAAGTTTCATCTGATGGGTTGATTCCAGTTGACCAATTGAAGGAGTTTATCATGGGGACTATCAAAGACAAGTTTGATGGGAGCTTTAATTCATCCTTGAATTATGCCAAACCATACACTCAAAGGATTGACAATTTGAAGATGACAGTTGGCTATCAACCTTCAAAATTTCAGCAATTTGATGGCAAAGGCAACCAAAGCAGCATGTGGCCCATTTTATTGAGACATGCAATGATGTTAGAACATATGGAGATTTCCTAGTGAAACAATTTGTTCGCTCATTGAAAGAAAATGCATTTGATTGGTATACTGACTTGGAGGCAAACTCAATCGATAGTTGGGAATAATTGGAATAAGAGTTTCTCAATTGCTTTTATAGTACTCGATGGACGATTAGCATGATTGAACTCATGAATTCACATCAGTAGAAGAAAAAGCCTATCATCGACTATATCAATCATTGGAGAAACTTAAGCCTCAATTGCAAAGATCGACTGTCAGAGGCTTTAGCTATTGAGATGTGCATCCACAGAATGCATTGGGGTCTTCGGTATATCCTGCAAGGAATCCAACCAAGGATGTTTGAAGAGTTGGCTACTCGAGCCCACGATATGGAGTTGAGTATGGTTGCAAGTAGAGTTGAAGGGCTACCCATCCAAGAGTCTCAAAGGTCTAAAGAAAGGTATGAAGCCAAGAAATGGGGCAAGTCTTTCTCTAAAGCTCCAAGCAAAGAATCTATGGCGGTCAATGCAACACCTATCAAATTCAAAGGTAATGAAAATGATAAGAGCGGCAAAAAGAAAGATACCCCTCAAGAAAGAGGGCAAATAAAGTTGATTCTAAAAGAGATGCAAACAAAGCAATATCCATTTCTTAACTCTGATATCTCTAGAATATTAAATGACTTGCTCAAAGAAAATCTCATTGAATTACCTGAAATGAAACGTCCTAAAGAAGCTAGGCATGTTGATGACCCAGAATATTGCAAGTACCATCGTTTGGTGGGGCATCTAATCCATGATTGCTTCATATTCAATGACAAAGTCATGCAGTTAGCTCGTTAAGGAAAGATCTCGCTTGAGGTAGATAATGCAACTGCCAATCTTATCACCATCAAATTTTGATCTATTAATGCTATAATAGAGAATGTGCTTAGACGCAGTGATGGTGGAAAGCTTGATCATGACAGTAATATTTCATGTAACACGATAAGTGAACAAAAGATTTTCTCCAAAGAAGTTTATTTGTCTGAAAAGGAAGTTCACAATGTCATTGATGATTGTGTGTTGGCAGTGACCTTCACTGATGAAGATTTGTTGCTTGGTTCCAAACCCATAATAGACCATTATTCGTAACTAGCTATACTCGCAAGCAAAAAGTGAATAGGATATTGATTGATGGAGACTGTGCAGTAAATATCTTACCTTTGCGTACACTTAAGGAGTTGGGGATTTCTATGGATGAACTTGTAAACAGTCATTTGATGATCCAAGGTTTCAACTAAGGGGGGCAAAGGGCTCTTGGTGTCATAAGATTAAAATTACTGATAGATGATATGGCCTCAACTGTGCTATTTCATGTTATAGATTCTAAAACCTCATATAACATGCTTCTTGGTCATCCTTGGTTGCATGAAAATGGAGTAATTCCTTCCACTTGGCACCAATATTTCAAGTATTGTAGTGATGGCGTGGTAAAAAGAGTGCTCGACGATGATAAACCTTTTACTGAGATTGAATCACATTTTGCTGATGCTAAGTACTGTCTCGAAGATGTAAAGAGAATTAAGGCTACAGATAGTCCATCTCATGAGAAATCCAAGCAACAATATGATGGAGTTGAAGGGAGTAAAACCAAAAATACTTTCCCAACTCAAAGAGATCACGTAAAAGGAGGATCGTCTCTCACTGAGGTTGGGTCTTTGAAAGAATTAGTGCTTCCTTTGACAAAGCTCGATGTAAAGAACCTGCCTCCTCATCCACTTGAAAGGTTTGTTCGCCTAATTCAAGGAGTTGGGACAGAACATGGGGTATGTATAGAAATCCAAAATGCAAAATGCTTTGATCCGAAAGCTTATAAACTTCTTGTTAATGTTGGAAACAACCTAAAAAAAATTTCCACCTTGGGTAAACTCATTCCCGAAGCCATTGGCGAACAAGTGCATGGGCTTACAACTACCCAGAAGATGCTCAAAGAAAGTGGGCATGCTATTCAAAGTACTCAAATAAGCCTTGGGTTTGTACCACAAAATCCCATCCGCATTGCCATCAAAAGAGGCAGCACCAATCATGTGTCTGAAGGAGAATTTTCATCGACAAATGATGTTTTTGATGATAATGGAAAGAAAATAAAGCGAATATCTATCTTTGATAGACTTGGCCCGCTCAAAAAGTTAGGGAGTAAAAGAGCCAACTATCAAAGATTGGCTATCTCTAAGACATCAAATCATCTGAAAAGAGTCAGTAAGCCACAAACCACCCAAAAACTCCAAAGTCTAATTCCATCTCGTATGAGACGATGCACTACTTTGCTCATATCATGTGAAAAAGTGTTGAAAGTTAAGTTGCAAACTATTATTTTTACACGAACTTAAGATGACGAAGATGATAGGGAAAATGTAGCTTCATCTTATCACATCAATATTGGGTTTGACCATGCAACATGTCAAAACGCTAAGGATCATTTGTGCAAACAAATTTTCAAATTGACCAATGGCGATTATATTAGCAAAACGGGTGATGCTATGCAAATGATTAGCATAAGATAAAAGAATGGTCTAATGAGAATGTGTGTGGATTTTAAGGAGATGGAACATATAGAGAAAGATATGGTACCAACATATCACATCACTTTAAGTGAAGAGATGGAAGAGGAAGATGTTGAAGCTTCCTCCTAAACTTGAAGAAGGCGTTAAATCTACTGTTGATGAGTTAAAAGAGATTAATTTGGGTGATATCAATAGTCCCCGACCAATCTATATTAGTGCTTTGTTGGCCATTGATGAAGAAAGAGCATACATCAAACCACTTCATGAGTTCAAAGATGTATTCGCATAGTCGTACAAAGAGATGCTTGGATTGGATCCAAAAGTAGCAGTCCATCACCTATCTGTTAAGAATGGAGCTTTTCCTATTAAACAAGTTCAACGACAATTTCAGCATGAGTTGGTTTCTTTAATTGAGGCTGAGGTGAATAAACTCATCGAAGTTAGGTTTATTCGGGAAATCAAGTATCTTACATGGATCTCAAGCATTATCCCCATGAGAAAGAAGAATGGCCAAATTTGAGTTTGTGTTGATTTTAGAGATCTGAATAATGCATGTCCCAAAGATGACTTTTCGTTGCCCATTACTGAGCTCATGATAGATGCTACTGCGGGCCATAAAGTGTTATCTTTCATGGATAGATTATCTGGGTATAACCAAATACGTATGGCTCCAAAAAATGAAGAGTTAACGGCATTTCGTACTCTAAAAGGTATATATATTGCTATAAGGTGATGCTGTTTAGATTAAAAAATATCGGCGCTACATATCAGAGGGCTATGCAATTTTTTTTCGATGATATGCTTTATAAAAACATTGAGTGCTATGTTGATGATGTGGTCGTGAAGTCTAAAAGCGAGAAGATCATCTTCTAGATTTGAGAAGAGTCTTAGAACGATTGAGAATATATCAACTCAAGATGAATCCACTGAAATGCACATTTGGTGTTAAGTCTGGAAAGTTTCTTAGGTTCATTGTTCGTAATCGAGGGATAGAAATTGAGCAAGCGGAGATTAATGCGATTCAAAAAATTCTTGAACCTCAAGATATTTTCGAACTCAAAAGTTTGCAAGGAAAGTTAGCTTATCTTCAAATGTTCATTTCAAACCTAGCCGGCCGATGCCAGCCATTCAACTAAGTCATGAAGAAGGTTATTCCATTTGAATGGGATAAATCTTGTAGAAATGCTTTTAAAAGTATAAAGGCCTATTTGATGAAGCCTCTCGTGTTGGTTGCACCAGTGCCTGGATGACCATTAATTCTTTATATTACTGCTCAAGAACATTCTATTGGGGCTTTATTAGTGCAAGAGAACAATGATGGAAAAGAGAGTACCTTGTACTATTTGAGTAGGATGATGATGCCAAACGAGTTAAACTATTCACCAATTGAAAAGTTATGCTTGGCCCTCATCTTTACGATCCAAAAGTTGAAGCACTACTTTTAGGCTCATACCATTCATCTTGTCTCGAAAACAAACACACTAAAGTATGTTATGACAAGACCAGTTCTTTCTGACAGACTTGTAAGTTGGTACCTTCAATTACAACAATTTGAGATCATATACATTCCTCAAAAGGCTGTGAAAGGACAAGTTTTGGCAGACTTCTTGGCTGATCATCCTATCCCTACTGAGTGGGAGCTATCTCATGGCTTACTAGATAAAGATGTTCTCGTAATAAAAATCACTCCTCATTGGAAGATGTCCTTTGATGGAGCTTCTCATAAAAAGGGAGCAAGTGCGGGAGTTATATTTATTACATCTGATGGAGAAGTGTTGCCTTACTCCTTTACCTTAACCCAAATTTGCTCTAATAGTGTTCCTGAATATCAAGCTCTTATCCTTGGATTTGGAAATGGCTGTTGATATAAAACAAATTACATGTGGAAGTGTATGGTGATTCTAAATTAGTGGTCAATCAATTGCTTGGATTGTATGAAGTCAAGAAACTTGAGCTATTTCCATATTTCAATTATGCTAGAAGGCTTATTGGATGATTGAGAGATGTAGTTATTGAACATATACCAAGGACAGATATTAAGCAAGCTGATGCTTTAGCAAATCTCGCTTCTACACTTGTCATGCCTGAAGGTGAAGCTCGTGTAGCAATATGCAGAAGTTGGGTTGTACCACCAATCTTCGAGGATGAGAATTGTGATGAAGATGAAGAAAATCATGTTGTTGAAGTATTTGAAGTCGAGAAAGAAGATTAGCTTGAACCATATATAGATTATTTGAAGTATGAGAAGCTACCTGATGATTCATATCAAAGAGTTGATATTCGACGTTGTGCAACTCGTTTTATTCATTACAAAAGCACACTTTATAAATGTTCATTTGATGGAGTTTTCTTGCGATGTTTGGGTGATGATGAAGCCATTCAGGCTAAGAAGCTCATTCTGGGATTTATGGTGCTCATCAATCAGGCCCAAAGTTACACTTTTGAATAAAAAGGATATGTTACTATTGGCCGACAATGGTAAAAGATCATATAGATTACACATAATATTTGATAGATAAGCTTTGTAAGAAGTTCAGTTTCAAGCAAATAAAATCTTCCATATACTATGCCGTTGCGAATGGACTCGCTTAAGTATTCAACAAGACCTTATGTACTTTGTTAAAGAAAGTGGTTGCGAAGTCAAAATGAGATTGGCATGAAAGAATCAGAAAAGCTTTATAGGCATACATAACCACTTATAGAACACCTACTCAAGCGACTCCTTATGCATTGATGTACGGTGTTGAAGCTATAGTTCCTCTTGAGTAATAAATTCCATCATTAAGGATAGCCATGCAAGAAGGACTAACCGAAGAAGAAAATGCATGCCTATGACTTGAAGAGTTAGAGGCTCTTGATGAGAAAAGGTTGGAAGCGCAACAAAGACTTGAATGCTATCAAGCTCGCTTGTCTATGACATTCAATAAGAAAGTATGGTCACGCTCTTTCCAAGTCAGCAATTTAGTGCTTGCTGTGAGAAGGCCCATCATCACTAGTCATCGAATTGGAAATAAATTCACATCAAAATGGGATGGTCCTTACGTTGTTAAAGAGGTCTACATAAATGTCGCTTACAAGTTGGTTGCCAAAGATGACTTAAGCCCGATCAATGGAAAATTCTTAAAATACTATTATGCATAAAGTTAGAAGAATGCTCCGTGATGCATGAGCCTAAACTGCATGTTACTCCTGACCCGCATGAGTATAAACTATGAATGGTACCCACCAAAAGTGAATACATGTGGTTAAACTGTTAATTTACCCCTAAAGGTATTTTATGTGGTTAAAATGTTAAATGCCCCACGTAGTTTAGGGTGGTTAAGCAATAGATACTCCTCCACATTCCCATTGTCAACATATAAGAAATCTTTGCTCTTGGTAATCATGGTGCAAGTCCAAGAAACAAAGTCTCCTTTATGGATTTGCTTGCAGGCTTATTTGGAATCATAGTACTTTGTACCACCTTTGCCAAAAAAGATCACCATTTTGGGGCCTCGTACTCCTTGCCAAACATGGTAATGAGTCTTGAAGTAGTGCACCAACCAACTATAGACAAAGTGGATAGGGAATGTTGAATATACATGAGATGGTCTTGGAGAATTTGCGACCTTGTTTAGACCTTTATAGATGCTTGCTAAAATGGGAACAACAAGGCTCACCCTCCGTCCACTTGCCATAATGCTCGCCATTTTGAAGGTATTGGGGTATATCAAATTGATGTCATCATTAGGAAAGACAAATGCACAAAGCCAACAAGCTAAATGTGCTGCCAAATATGTCTCATCTCTTGAACTCTTTTTTACACCAAGCTTTGAAATAAGGCCATCTCTCATAGACACCATTCTTCGTGTATGTCAAAATCACCAAGTGGATTGTGGGTTGATTTGAAATGACTCGCTTTCTTTTCTCTTCATGGAGGAGGAAGTGGATACTTAGTAGCCTTCTTTGACCAAAATCTAACCCACTCATCGATGGATACTTGAGAATATTGATTTCCATTAGTGCTCCCTCAAAGCAAATGATAAGCATAAAATAGATGCTTGCACGAGCGAAGGATAAATCTACTTCCTGCCTCATCGACCCAAGTGAGTTCCTTGGTGCTGGGGATGACTTTGTCATGTAGAGATCCAGTCATAGGGAGGCCTGCGAGAGTGCAAATCCCATAGTGATATGGATAATTCTCCAAGTGAAGTCAATAAAATATTGGTGAGTGGACACCACGCCTCGCAAAAAGCTTTGATTATGTCAGAATTGTGATCATATGTAAACAACGAAGCATATACTGAGTCATATATTAGCGTTACAAGAATCTTGTGCTCGCACCGACTGAGGATGTCTTCGATCCACTCCCAATAGCCCTTGATGTAGTGGAATTCACTAACGAACTGAATGGCATCTCTCCACTTAGCTTTGCCTTCGATGATATGATGACCCAATGTTGGAAATGGAGTTGGCTCATTTGACAGCTGAAGGTGAGTTGCTTGCAAAGGCCACACCTTGGAATTCTTGCAATAGGATATCCCGAGACCATTCATCCAAGTAAAGTGGATTCGTCAACTTTGGCCATGGCTTCGCGTATCGACCGATGAGA
The DNA here is from genome assembly GCA_019321725.1 of Paulownia fortunei. NCBI lineage: Eukaryota > Viridiplantae > Streptophyta > Magnoliopsida > Lamiales > Paulowniaceae > Paulownia > Paulownia fortunei. The sequence goes on from CM033106.1 coordinate 7,788,472, forward strand.
GGAGTATGAACTACCAAAATTATGCCATTCTCCATAGGTTGACTTTTGTCATCAAGGATAACCAAGTGTTGCACCCCGGAAGGAAAAAAAGTATCTTTGAAGTAAATCATTAACTATCCAAAAAAAAAAAAAAAAAAGAAAAGAGTTAGAATTCTGAGGTTTTGCTTGATCAAAATATTAAAACCATTGATGACTTTACATAGTTTGTCATCAAAATGAAGAATTAGCAAAGATGAAAAGATCAAGCATGACATATTGTCAAGATTAATTGAGCTAAGCAAAGATCCCAACAGCAACATGACCGACAAAGGCCTCAGAGATGTGGTTCTGGACTTTGTAATTGCTGGTCGTGATACAACTCTAACGACCCTTGCGTGAGCTATCTACATGATAATAAGTCATGAAGATATAGTCGAGAAACTCCACATGGAACTAAATTTTTTTAAAGAAGATCGTGCGGAGAAAGAGAGTGTCTCATTAAACAATCATCACAAGGAGAATCAAGAATCATTTGATCAGAGAGCAATGCAATTTGCAAGACTTTTGAGTTATGACTCAATAGGGAAACTATATTACTTGCATGTTGTGATAACATAAATGCTTCGATTGTACCCTGTTGTTCCTCAGGATCCCAAAGGCATCTTAAAGGACGACGTTTTACCAGATAGAACCAAAGTAATGGCTGGCGGCATGGTGACGTATGTTGTATACTCTATAGGAAGAATGGAGTATAATTGGCTTTATTCAAACCTAAGAGATGGCTCAATGATGGAATATTCCAAAATGCAACTCCATTTAAATTCACTGCATTCCAGGCAGGACCAATGATATTCCTGGGGAAGGACTTTACATATATGCAGATGAAGATGGCACTTGCCATTTTATGTAGATTTTATGAATTCAAGTTGGTGTCAAGGCATCCAGTGAAGTACATGATGATGACAATTCTATCTATGGCAAATGGTCTGAAACTTACAGTTTCAAAACGCCCATAACTATCTTGGTAGATGCATATATTGAAAGTTGACAGAAAAGCTCAACATTTTCATGTGGATACTAGTGAGATTGGGTCTGGCTTCTTCATTTGCACACAAAAAATAGGTAAAGCCACACAAAGGAGATGGACTTTTATTCTACTCACTGTTCTCAAATGGTACAATTAATCCTACATCTTTTCATGGGAGTTATCCAGTGATCAAAGGTGAAAAACGGGTAGCCACAAAGTGGATTAGGGACCAAGAGCAGGACGAAGAATATTAATATTTGTACATGAGCCTGAGGTATTTTTCTAGAATTTAGTAATCAGAAACTTGGCATCCATTTTTGCCGAAACTTAGAGTTTTGAAGTGTATAGAAGAGAACATAACATTCATCTTTTTAATCAAAAGTACAAATATGATAAAATGAAAAGGATAACAGATTCTTTCAAGTGATTATGAAGAAGAGAATAATAGAGAAATAAGTTAAAAAAAATCTACCTCAAACAAATGTAGCAACGAGCAGCCGAACAGAAAATGTGATATTGGTGGAAAGCTACGGGTCTATCATCTCTCTTTTATAGGCCATCAATGAAATTAAGATTAGGAGTTTTCCACTATCCAATTGCTTGAAGAAGAGTTAGAAGTTGAAAAGAAGAAAAAAATTTACAGCTTATATTTAACATGGTGAAGAGTTTTATTGAGCAAAGGAGTGCAGAAGACGATGCTAGTTTGAATCTGATAGAAAATAGGTTATTATCCCATGGCCTTAGTTCACCTACACCATAAGTCAAGTGTGTACCAAGTAAGTTTTGTTTATTAACAAAATATAAAAGGAAAACAGATGGGGGGGGAATGAAAAAAAAAAGAGGTTCTGAAGCTACCGAAGTGTTGGTGTATCAGTGTATGTACAATTCTAATCTCATGGTTGTCTGCAGTTGTGCATATGTGGTTGTAAAAAAACAAAAAAGGAGAAAAGATAAAGAAAGTTAAATGAAAAGAAAGTTTGAAGATAATCTTTATATCTTCACTTTTTAAAATTCAATTTGGGCAATTTGGAAAAGGATAAGAATGTGGGTTAATAAAATCAAATTGAAAGTTAACCCATAATTCGCTATTCATTTAATCATTTGTTCAAATCCAAAAGTTTACATGCAATTTTTTTTTGCACGGCACATTACAAATAAAAAAGGTGAATTAATTGTTGTGACTTATTTACTCCAAGACGCATCGCCCGTGAACAAGTCTCGAGGGGACATTTGTAGACAAATTAAATTTGTGCCAATTAAATGGCGACACGTGTAAAATAATATTATTAAATATTAATTTTATATTTTCTATTTATATTGGGAATTTAATCAAATTTAATTTCTAAATTAAATAGTTAATTAATTAATTATAATATATATTTTGTTGGCCAATTAAATATCGCCAAGTCTCAAATCTCAATTCTTGGGAATAAATATTGTATCAAATCTTGTGATCAAAAGATAGATATTAATCAAATCATGAAGAGACAATCAAATCGTACTACTTCATCAATGACTTATCAAATAACCCCTATTCTACAAGTATAAATCGGGGTCATTCACAAAAGTCAAAAACATAAGTTGTGAAGAAGAGATCCAAGCAAAAAAGGTGTTGGAGGAATTCTGTCAAATTCAAGAAGATCCACGGTGTTCAAGATGAAAATCAAGGCGTTCATTGAGGAATTAATCCAAATAATAGCATTTAATTCGAGATTAAGTTATTAACGTTATTGAAGATTAAATCCACATTGGATGAGATCAAATGGTCAATACCATCAACAAGATGCCAAATTCCAAAGTCAACGTTCTTAAAGTTCTAACGTTTGATTCAATATTAAGATGCTAAACCCTTGAATTAACGTTATTAAAGGACAAAATCCATTTCGGAGGAGATTAAATCGGCGATTACACCTTCAGAAGTTTAAATCCCAAAATTTCTTATTCTTGAAGAGAAGAATAAGAGGAATTATAGAAATTGTAACCATTTTATTATTTCAATTCAATAAAATTCAATTTGTACAATTTTCTTATTTGTTAAATTTGCAGACAACGAAATTTGTGTTACAAGGTTCATCCTTTTTTCTCAACAAAATGAAATTTAAAAAGACATAACAAAGGTAGGAAAAATTAAAAATAGAAAAGAAACTACAGAATACATTTCTATTACTACTAGAAAACATATATTATTACTAGAAAACTTAGCCAAAAGAAACCTTCTACTCCCCACTCTTACAAGCTTAATACATGACCTATTTATAGTATTTGGAGTATGCTACAGGCCAAATATATAATGGAGGAGTTAATCAACATGTATGTTAGTTTTCAAAAGTTGGTAAGTTGTTACACCAAATACTCTAAATTCTCCCCTACCCGAATAAATTACATTTTGAGGATATATAGTCAAATTACCGAATCATGTTCAAGAGCCATCTTTTAACATCAGCAGCACATTGCAATATATGTTTTTACCATTTTGACACACTTTCTAACCATAATGTCTTCAGTAAACTTATTTATTATCTCTTTTGCATAACATATCCAAATTTCAGCCAAAAATCAATTTGGGCTTAAGAGAGATTGGGTTGAACTCTAATCCAAATTTTTGGTGATCCATTTTATACAACTAATTGAATGAATTTTTTGTTATGATCAAGATTGAATTGGGCTAAGCTTTCAACATAAAAGTTGTAGTTCTATCTCTTGGATTTCAAATGAAGTAAGATTCACATCCATAGGGCTTTTGATCATAAAGTTATACCCAAAATACAAAATCTGTACAAGTCTAGAAACATATTTTTTCATTCATTGATTCCCTAACACAAAATATTAATAAAATAATAATATTAACAAGAATAAAATAAAAAAAATATAAAGGATTTGATGCAAAAATATATCAAAATATTCACTTATCAAACCTAAAACAAGCCTAAACTAATCTACTTTCGTAGAAAATCACGATTGTAATTAACATATGTTGCAAACCTTTAAATCATGATTGCAATTAGCACATCATTTTATTATTTGAAAATACCTATGTCGAATTCAATAGTATGCAGAGGCTAATAATGTTTGGAGGATTGGCGGTGGCAATCGCTTCTTTTGGTATGATTATTGGGTTTTGGGTAAGCCTTTATATCAATTAGTTTCTTTGAATCATTCTGCCATGCCTAAAAAAGAATTTGCTAAGAGGGATGCATGGCGGAAGGACAGTCTGTTGGTTGTTCTGCCTAGTTTCATTGTGGAAGAGATTCTTAAAATTACTTTAACTCCTAGAATACTTGATCTTCCGATATGGAAATTATCTTCTAATGGTGTTTTCTCACTTGATTTGGCATGGCATGATGTTCGACGAGCTAAGCCTCGACAACAGTTGCCTGGCTTATTTTGGAACCCTATCCTTAGGCAAATAATTTCCATATTTCTGTGGAGGTTGATGCATGGATGGATCCCCATGGCTGAGACCATGATACGTTGTGGTTTTGAAATAATTTTTTTATATTTTTGAGATAGAGGATGACACATATCCTAATCCTACACGCATTCTTTTGGGAAGACCATTCATGAAGACAGCCCGAACTAAGATTGATGTTCATGAAGTCACTCTTACTATGGAGTTTGACATTATTGATCCTAAGTCAGAACAAATGCTTGAGTTCACTAGCAATGATGGATTGCAGGTTACTGCTAGAACTTCAAGGTTGTAAACCCAAGCGTAGGTTGTGTTAAGTAATAAATTTCTAGCGAGTTCGAGGTCAATCCACAAGGAAGTTGTTTGAAAAATTCAGGATTATATTTCTAAAAATTGAAATTTTTGTGATTTAGAATATATGTAAAAAAAATGAATGTTGTAACTAATGAAAAATCAAATTAATAAAAGTACTTAGGACTAGGAATTACTCTTGAGTTTCTTCTTTTTACATTTCTTAATTGTCACTATTGGAATCCATACATAATGAAGGTTCCAATAGGAAGATATTATCAAATAGCTCATTCCATAAGGTAATTATGATATTGTCTTCCTATTTACAAATTGTCACTTAACATCAACACTTATTTATGATATCAATTATTTATACACACATTTGTCTACAACAAATCAAGGTTTCACATTAGCGGTTGGTGTAGTAAAACCAAACGTTTAGCTAAATGAACCCATGTATTTATTATGCCACTTATAATACATAAATAAAGAATCATACTAAAATAAGTAGGGTTTAGATCAAAACTCAAAATAATAATACAATATACTTAAATATTTTCTACCCTTATAACTTTTCCTCTTCCTCCATCAAAAGGTTCACCCTTTTTTCTTAAAAAAATAGAATTTAGAAAGATATCATAAAGGTAGAAAATACTAAAAATAAAAGAGAAACTAGAAAATACATTTATATTACTACTACAAAACTTACATCACTAGAAAATATACATTATTACTAGAAAACTTAGCCTAAAGAAACCCTCTACCCCCCACTCTTACAAGCTTAATACATGACTTATTTATACTACTTGGAGTATGCTAGAGTCCAAACATTTAATGGAGGAGTTAATCAAGTGGTATGTTAGTTGCTAAGAGTTGGTAAGTTGTTATTCCAAATCTTCTAAATTCTCACCTACTAGATTGAATTGCATTTTTATGTCAGATACAGCTCGATTTGGATGATGAGTAAAGAACAAAAGTTGTAGATATTTATGTTGTGATATTTTTCATGTATCATTTGTCAAATGTGGCTGTCGGATGAGAGATATATAGTCAAATTACTGAATCATGTCCAAGATTCATCCCTTAACATCATCAGCATATTGCAGCATATATTTTTACGATTTTGAGATATTTTCTGACCATCATGTCTTCAACACACTTATTTATTTAGCTTTTTGTATAACAAATCAAACTTTCAACCCAAAATTAATTTTGGCGTAAGAGATATGACCCAATTAGTAAAATAAGTCAGCATTAGGTGGAACTCTGATCCGAATTTTTGGTGATCCATTTTGTACAACTATTTAGATTATTATTTTGTTTTAATCAAGACTGAATTAAGTTGAGCTTCCAACATAAAAGTTATAGTTCTATTTCCTGTGTTTCAAAATGAAGTAAGATTCAGGTCCATAAACCTTTTGATCATGGAGTTATGCCCAAAATATAAAAACTGAACAAGTCTGAAAATATGCTTCTTTTGATATTTTTTTATTCATTGATTTGCTAACACAAACATTAATAAAACAATAATATTAACAAGAATAAAACAAGAAAAATATAAAGGATTTGATACAAAAATATGCACTAATCAATTACTTTACAAAAATATCTCCCTATGGAGGATTTAAAAGAAAAGAAGTTGAATGTGCAAATATTGGAGGATGTGGAATATAATGTAAAGGGGTTGGATCATTGCCAAAAATATCAAGGTATGATGTCTCTTATGTTGAATTGTCAATATCTAATGAGAGGCTTCTACCTTCTATGGTATA
>CM033106.1:7795049-7910211 GCA_019321725.1 Paulownia fortunei
CACTTTAAAAAAAAAGAATGAAAAAAATAGAAGGTTCTTTCACTCGCAAGTTCAATTGTATTTGCGTCTTTTATGGAACCAATCCAGGAAAAAATAGTGAGTTTATAGGGCTGCTAATAACCTTAGTAGAACATTAGTAGAAAGAAAAAATCATTTAGTGTATGGCAGAGGGAGTCTGGAGTTAATATGGTGTGTTGCTACTTTTGCTCATGTAGGAGGAGTCAAAGTTTTAGGAATTATCCCAAAATCTTTAACAGTACAGAATATCACAGGTATGACCATTGGAGATGAGCTAAAAGTATCACATATTTAGGACATAATGCCTGATATGTTAAACAATATGGATGAATTCATCACTCTATTTGGTGGTTTTTGTATACTGGAGAAATTATTCCAAGTTTTCTATTGGACACAACTCAATATTCATCACAAACCTATAGATATTCTTAACGTTAATGGTTTCTTTGAAGGTTTGTTATCTTTTGTAGATCAAGCTGTAGAAAAATATTTTATTTCACCGTCTGCGAGACGAATTCTCATTTCTGCTCCAATATTTGACTAATTGATTGATCAACTTCTAACATATGTACTAGAACCTAATCCAACCTTAGCTCGTGTAGATTGGTCCAATAGGGACAATAGTTGAAAATGCAAAATGAATTTGACTCTCAACATATGAAATTTATCCTTTATGATTTCAACTAATAGTGTATATATTGTATTGTTTCAACTTTATTTTTTAATAAGTCAAATTTGAAGTAATATCTTTTAAACTCTACTTTCCTATCTATTTTCGACATTTCAGGTAAATTTATCCAAAGTCGTAGCATTCATAAAAAAAATTTAATTTATATTTTGGAATCTTCTAATTGAATTCTAAGATTAAATAAAATGTTCAATTAATATGATATACAAATCAAATATTGTTTTATATGGAATTGAGGTGGTTAAAGCAATCAAATATAAAATCCAAATTATTAAAGACCTTATTTTATGTCAGCAATTAACTATGACAACAACTCATAAGATTATTTTTAAGGAATTAACAGACTTAGAAGGATGAGAAATCTCCCAAGCATCAAGGAGTTCTCCACAAACAACTCTTCAAACTCCATGGATCTTGAACACAGACCCACCAAGTGTCTGAACCGAGTTAAGTCTCACAAGTCCACAACAATTTCACACTCAAACAAAAGAGATTTAGGGAATTATCCAAAAAAGAAAGAGAGAACAAGAGAGAACAGGAGATGTCTTAAAATTCTCTCTACCAAATTTCATCAAATTTAAGACAATTCAAAGGCATTGAAGGTGAATTCCAAGGCTTTCATTGCGAAGGGGCGTCAAACTCTAATGTTTAATTTGTGATTATGGGGTGCTAGCTCATAAATCAATGTTATAAAATGTCGAATCAACTTTAAATGAGATCATAACATCAACTCTACTTTTAAAGTTTTAAATTCCAAATAATTCTTGTTTTCAGAGAAAAAAAAAATAGAGGATCAAAATATAAATTGCATCCACAATTATTCATCAAATTTAATAATTTTCAATTTATATTATTTTCTTATCCTGTTATTTTTGAAGATACAAAATATTTATTCACACATAGATTGGTGTGATTTAAAAAATGTGAGTTTTGTGGGCAAAATATATTCAAATTGCCATGTTCAAATCAATGTTTTGATAAGTTCGGTATGAATGCAGCCACATAATTTTTTGGGCAAAATCGGTTGGAAATCATCTTTTTGCAATTTGTTGACTTTGGTTCATTTTTTTTGAATAACTTGTTCAATAAAGATGTAGATAATCATGTATTCAGAATGGTTAGAGTTAGAGATCCCCAGTAAACAATTTATCTTGCTCTTGTGAGTAAAGAATAGTAGTCTTAATTAACGCGGCACAATGGACTCACCTGTATGCTCATACTTAATTCTTGGACTCGCCCATCCTACTAGTCCCTACTCTCTGGAAACTCCCTGCTCAAGAAAAAATATTGAATTTTGAAGCTAAGCATTCAACAATACATTGATTATTCAAAACCAAGTCTAGTGCCAACACTATAGTACTGATGGACTAGCTAGGTTTTGCGTATTAAGTGTCTTCATATATCAAATGGCACCCGAAGCTGTCTAAGATCCACATTATTCTGATGTGACATTAAACGACAATATGGTATGCCTCAACCTTAATTCGTGGTACCAATGAGTTTGAATTGGTTTTGGAATGATTCAACGTTGTCCGGAAGGAAGTTGATCCATGCTTCAATGCCATCTCCGGATCTAGTACTAATCAGAATGGCGACATTGTTCAATAGCAATGCAGTAGTGCACACCCAAACCGGCCTCCCCCACCCAAAATCCACCTCATACATGGGAAACCTACACCAACTGCTGAAAAGAAACGCCTCCAATTCTCCCTCTGAAACTAGATCACTCAATTCACCAAGATCCCTCAAATACCGATCTTGGCTACGGGTTTCTCTTATGTATTCGTCGTCGATCGTTCTTATCGCTCTCCTCAGTTTGCTTACCAGCTTATGAAGCTGAGGAACACGCACACCCTCGTCGCATTCAGGGATGCTTGTGGCTGTCATGAAGCATCCGTTGCCGAAGGCGTGCTCCATTTGAAGAGATGTGCTTGCTCTTGACCTTATGTTCACTACATGTGCTCCTATGGCTTTCTTGGCCTCCAACAGGTTGTTTTCTAGGAAATGTTTCCATATGAAAGCCGAGACAACTTCTACTCGAGTGGGATCCTTAACAAAATCTGATCCTGCACAGGGGACGTCCCTCCAGGTGGTAGCTGCCTGTTTAAGGGCTGCCAGTTTTTCCTTGTCAAACACAAACCTTTTTGTCACAAGCTTGTCGTTGCCCATGAGAAGGGACGGCGAGATGTTGGAGTCGGACAAGTCTCGGGCTGGAAAATAGCGTGCCATCACACCAAATTCTTGATCAGATTTCGGGTCTTGACCCCGGCAGGTGGCTGCCCATGCGTTCATGAACTCCACCAGAGACGACCCGTCGGCTATTAGGTGGGATATGCATGCTGCTATGGCTATCCCTCCACAGTCAAAGAAGTTGATCTGCACCATGAAAAGGGTGCCCTCGCCTCTATATATGCCCCCAAGAGGATCCACTGGAAGGTACTGCTGGTACTCGTCCAGTTTGGGATCCTGTATAACGTCTCTGAGTCGTGCTTGAGCTCGAGCTTCAATGAATTCGACACCATTGTCATCGCAGTCAACTGTGAAATTGTCTGGATCGATCTTTCCAGCTAAGGGGTAGAAGAGAGTTAAAGTGTTTGACAAGGAATTTTTTAGTTGTTGACATATTTGGGCATGGTCAGTGCTTCCAGTCAAGCCTTTTACCTCATCGGCTTCGTAGAAGAAGATGAGGGAAATGTAAACTGGGGGTGATAATTGATCAAGCAATGATAGTTTGAGGTTTTTAAGGTGGTCGGGAGTTGAGGATGATGGCTTGATCAACTCTTTGGAGATTATCTGCACGCTGCCTGCGTAGTCCATCTTTAGTTTTCTGATTTGTTGGTAAATATTATGTATTTGTTTGTATGTGTGGATTATATTTCTTGAATGAGAGAAGAGTTGTAACTATTTATAGGAAAAATTTGAACAAGTTAATTCCTAGGACTTGAATTGAGAATAATGGTGCTGTTTATGTTTGTTTGTGTACCTAACCATGTAATTAACTTGCAACCCCTAGTAAGCCCATCTATTCATCTGATACTAGAATCATGTAATGGTTACAACAATTACTTCATTTGATTTGGCAGTGTGTTAATGGTATCCATGCTTTAGGCTGTTTTGGTTTAATTTCGGCGTAATTTCGGTTTTTATTGCCAGTACTTCTATTATTTTTGTAAAATGAAGTCAAACATTTAAACATTGAATCCTCTAAAACACATTATCTTTTCAAAATATTATAAAAAATTTATAATCATCATTATACATAAATACATGTATTTTTGTATATGTCTTTATACATATTCAAATTATTTTGTTAATAAAAAATATATATTTATATCATTTAATCATTAGACTAATATAAAAATAATATATATGATTAGAAATCACTTATCAAACAAAATCTTACAAGTATAACATTTCGAACTGTCCCTTCACAAATAACACCAAACAAATATCTCAATCCCCATATATTTTTATGCAATAAATCTTTCCAATTGTTTACTTAAAAATATTGAAACTGAAACTAAATTAAAACCAAACGTCTTTTTTGAAAATATTATGTTTTACATATTTTGTTGCACAATGAGTTATATTAGACATTCCATAGCATATTATATATTGTTGGCTAGGATATGGTAATAATTATTCTTGTAGTGTAGGTTTGTTAGCTTGATAGGTCTGCAAGACCCACTTGGCCACTATAACCTTAATTTTTTATTTGCTTAAATAGAAATATTACTTTTGGTACAATGAGAATACTCAATTCAGACCTTATATATCCAATATATTGTACCATAGTTGTAGCATGAACTAGAGCTTAAGATAAAAGAAAATGTGTATAGTTTTTGCGTTTTCAATGTATCATGGGATGAAAAATATAATTTGGATAAAAAAAATTTCAATAATGATCAAAACATGAGCATTATTATAAAAGTTGTTGGAGCAAGTACATGCCCAGAAAAATATAGTATTAGAGACGAGTATGAATATGAAAATACTATCATTAATCGTTAAAATTTTTTAATTTTAATTAACTAGTACGAAATATTCAATTTTCCGAATAAATGAACCCATCTTTTACCAGCCTATGTATCACATTTTTATGGGACAATATTACTAGGACCAAACTGCAAAATAAAGGTTGATTATGCTATAATTATGGTCTCAAAGAAAATAAAAAAGAATAAGTAGCTTTGGAACTCATTCAATACTAACTCGGAAAATTAACTTTTATTCAAATTAATTTAAACCAAGAAAGTGGTGAATGAAAATAAGATTACACTAAAAAGAATAAATAGACTAGGGAAGGTATGTATTTATTTTGGTGCAATTCACCAAGTCCTAGTCTGAGTTTTAAATTCATCATTAAATACAAGTGTACAACATCTTCCTTTTTTATAATAAAAGATTAGAATTTCTTAGTTGTGCTTAAAATAAAAATTTTAATTTTCGTGGAGTTTCATCTTAGAGTTAATAAATGAATTATTTACGACCATATATACTTTTCGTCCTCCATATTAATTTTTAGTTTCCAAAATTAAATTTTCACAAGGTCTTGCATTACTCTTTTTGCCTATCCTTTTGGGTGACTAGATCTAGTGATAGATTTAGCAACTACAAGTTTGCTTAAGGGACTAGAAAGTTGCAATGAAGAAATTAGGCATGAAAGAATCTACCTATAGCATCGGTGCTAGACCTTATTTCCAATGTTAATATTATAAAACAATGTAGAGATAGCCCATATATGAAACAACCAGAAATTTCATACCACCAACCATTTGGTACTATTTAAATAGAACTTAATGATCATAATAATAAATTTAGAATTCTGGAATAATTCATAAGCTCTTAAACTTTGTAATTAAACCGGCTATTATTCGGGATAGTTTGAAAAAAAAAATCAACAAATTTGCTTTCAAAATTCACTGTTAATTCTAAAATATATCGATTTAAAATAACTAATTATTTGATAAAAATAATAAATTGATGTGTAAATATTATAAATGAAAAATATATATCTAGTAAAACTACATATATATTGAAAAGTTATAAAAAATAAGTTAGTATAATGAAATCTTCTAAAAACAAGCACAAAATTCACATATTGCTTCATTATGAAAAAATAAGAAGATTTTATCACGTTATTATTTATAAAAGATATATTTACGATTTCAATATCCTATGAAAATATCGTATTTTATTTTAATTATTTTAAAAAATTTAAAGAATATTATTATTATGCATATAATGATACCAACATTTAACAAGCCACTAAAGAACTTTAGGATCAATAGCAATCATTAAATAGTACAGCATAATCTATAGTTGGCTATAGTGCGTTTGAAAATGTTTTATGGTTTAATGTACTGTCTGCTGCTGGAATACATGTTACATTGGCTACTTACTGAATTTGTGGTTTGTATAACTAATTAAATATGTTAGGCGCGTTTTGAAATTTCATAAATAACAGCTTGCAGTCAGTAAGCAAATGAACTAAGTCCTTAGTCATAGGGTGGACTACCTCCTATATACATGGGTTATCATGAGATACAGTCATAAATTTTTTATTTATACTGAATATTTTCACAATTGTTAGAATATGTTGCATTAATGATTAAAATAATTATTCATCAGATTAGAATGTTCGAAGTTTATGTTTTATCATAACATGCAACCCAATATATTGTTTATGTTCAATTTAATATTGCAACATAATATTAAACATGCAGCAGAAAAATAAAATTGACTTAATAATTTTTAACATACTTTAAATATAAAAATACCCTACAAAGGCGATGCATAAAAAACAAAAATTCACTATTAGAAAATAGTTTACACAATACACATATAGGACTTATAAATAAATTAAAGAATTCATTTTTATTAGATATTGTATTTGTCAATAATTGGCCTTGTTTGCGAGTTTTCCTAAACTTGAACTGTTTCGTTGAACTTCATTTAGTATTGACGTCGTTTTTTCTCCCAAAGGCTTCACCTCCTTCTTCTAGACGATGTTAAGTAGAAATATTTGCAATATAATTTGCAGCATAGACCAATTCACCTTGGCATACTTGAACATCTCGAATTTCGATTTGGAGTCAAAAACTACTTGTATGATATTTCAATGTAAACTCAAAACTCGTAGAATATTATGCCTCTAACAATCGTAGGGATGATAACAAGATAGTTTGGCTAGACTTGAGCCCCGCCCCAAACTCAAACCCCGACGGATATAATCTACTAGACCCACAAACCAGCTAACATCATGTGGCAATTCAATTCTCTAAATAAGTTAGGTAATTCATATTCATTTCCACGCAGGTTAATCAATAAATTATTTTATGAGCTAAGAAAGATATCAAATTTTAATACTCTCTCAAAAGTATGTAAAAGGATTCTATAATCTGAGGAATTTATTTTCTTTAAAATTCAAGAAGAATTTATTTTCTTCAGATTTGTATGACGTGGGGAATGCCTATCAAGAATCAATCTTGTTCAAAATTTCTTTTAAATTAACAAAATTTAATTAATTCCCATAATTAGTCAAAATTCCATTCCTGTTGTAAAAAAACTCAAAATTATAGTGTAATGTAGTTTGTCAGTTCGCTACCCATCAACCCAGAAAAGTCAAGGTGTCATTGCTAGTGGTGTTACTTTGTGAGACCACATGTAGATTTGTGCTGTGGAGTAAAATTGTGAAAGCTAAGGTGGCGATTCAGAGAGGAGGTCGCCTGCAACTCACTACCCATAGAGAGGAGGTTAATTCAGTCTAAAAAGTAGGTAGATAGAATTTACTATCAGGCAAAAGGAAAAAAAAAACTAAAGCTATTATGCTAACTAATACGGAGTAGGTCTGGTAAGACCCGTTACTTGCTCCGAAGCTAGTCGGGTTTAAAAACCAAAATCCATAATCTACCCCAAGACCTGTTTAGTCATCCCTATTCCCACGGGTGGGGCGGGTTTATGATGGATTCAGGTTTTTCTCGAATCCATTGTCATCCCTAAATAATCGACATATATGATATAATTTTAAAAGATCATTGACTAGGATTTACAAGATATAATCAAATCTCAATAAAATATCTTCATCCTTTAAGTTAAGATCCTAAAATCTTGGTCTTTCATTTATCCTCTCAAATCTGCAACATTCAAAAAAACTAAATAAGGTAAGTCCATAGAAAAATAAATCAATCAAATTATTTATTTTATAAACAGATTTATTCAACATTTTTTTGTCATAAATTTCCAACTAAAATATCGTATTTTCAAAAGATATGTAACATATATCCCCCTTCAGTAATAACAAGAATCCCAACTCTCTCTGTTTACATACAACTAACAGTTCAACTCATCAAGCACACAAACAAATCATTCGTCCATCACACATCAGCAATATCTTCTCTTCTCCAGCTTCATCAGTTATACTTTCTTGCACAACTACTCCCACTTTTGGATGAAAAATAGCCAAAGATCCATCAGAATTAGAAGCATGGTCTCATGTTAAAACACGAGATGAAACATCGAATAAACTATGTCCCTCTACCAATGATTAATTAAATTTAAGCCAGAATTGAGCACAAGCAAAAATATAAAACTCCCTCTATGTTCATGATTATAAAAGAACATTGCAAGAAGTTTATTAGAGTCCAAATAATTCAAAAACAAAAGTAAGAATTATCAGAGCATAGCATTATCAACAAAACATGAACAACAATAGGAGCATTATGTTCGACATATATTTGCATCCAAAGATAGCAGCATAACCCCAGTTCAACAAATAACCTCGCAATTGAGTATCATGAAATGAAATAACAAAATAAGCTCCCTCTAAGTTTGTTGAAGCAAATGAATAATGCAAAATGATGAATGCATCACATATTTTTGTGTCAATTTTACTATACTTTCCTTGTTTGGTCTTGCTTATGTCATAATCTTAATATTTTTTTTGGTTTTGATAGGAAGGGGTGAAAATAAAGATAAAGAAAATAGTGGAACTCGTGCCCCAAAAACTCACGCCGCGGCACTAGAATCAAGAACCTTTGAAGTTTTCGTGCCGCAACATGAGAAAGCAGGACTACGACACCAAATTTGCCAGTCACATCGTCGTGCAGTTACACTTGAAAGTGGAACCGTAGCACCAGAGGAAGAGCCCTAATCCAAAATTATCGCGTCGCAGCTCTAGTTACATGCAAATCCATGCCCAAAAGTTAAAGTTTTGGTGTCATAAGTCCATGCCGTAATGCGAGATAGAAATATTGAAATTGAAAGTTTTGCACTTCAGCGCGAGAATTGAGAGTTGTAGCGGCACGAGATACACATACATTAGATATATATAATACATCACACATATCCACATATAATCTATAAATACTTGTAACCAAAAACACATATTACACTCAATAATAAATTTACACACACCATCTCATACTTTTCTCACACACTATTCTCTCGTCACACATACTATTTCACCCTCTATACACTCTCTCCTTAGAATTCAATTCACTCATGGAAGCATCTTGGGCATCAAGGAAGACATAGTAGAAGAGGCTTGGAGGAGAAGACATCTATAATTCACCATCAAACTTAACTATATCTTCTTCAACTTTTGAATTTTTTTGGCTCCCAATGTTATTAGTTTTAATATTCTTGTTATTTTTTATTATGTTAGGATAGATTTTTTTTTTTTTATTGAGGGTGATTTCAAAGCCCTAGACATAGGTTCTTGTAATTAAATATCTAGTATTATTGATCAATTTTTCAATTGAAATTGTTTATGTTTTTCTATACTTAATTTCTTAATGGGTATTTTCTTGCTTTTTTGGGTGCACAATCAAATTGGATTTGAAAATCTCCTAGAATTAGATTAGATGTTTTGAATAAGTAATTATCTTGAATTTCTAATCATGGGTAGCAAGTTATGATTAATAATTATGGGATATTTTTTTAATTGCAATGAAAAATATAACCTAAAAAGACCCGAGCTTATATTATTGTTACTTGGACCAACCTATCTTTTTTCCTTTCATGCATTAATTGGATTAAATCTAGAGAGTTTGTTTTACGTTATTTGATGGATACGGAATTAGGTAGATAGTTTATTCTATCTAACGAGCAATTAAGAAAAGATCAGGATAGTTGAGCTTGTTATTACTTATGGTTGAAAAGATCAATGGTAAGTTGTTAATAATATTGATATTAAATTACAACCCATTGTCTAGTGAAGGCGAAGAAAACCTCAACCTAACTTTAACCACTTGTTGTTTGTTGTTTTAATCTTCATTGTTCTGCATTTTAATTAGTTTTAATTTTTGCAAAATTAGCTAATTGATTCAACCCCCGCCTTAATCAGTTGTTATTTATTTCTAGAGTTTACTTGTTGAGTCCTAGCCTTAAGTTAGTAATTTGAAGTCAATCTCTTAGTTAGTAAGTCGATAGTAAATTAGTTAGTCTTGATCCTGGTGAGATAAACTCTTACTCACTCGATACTCATTAAAAGTTATTGAAGTGTAAGGTTTAAATTTGATAGGCTTGCAACAACCGGTTAATTTGCGCCATTATCATGGACCAAGTGTCAAATTGATTCATTATTATTTTTAATTTTTCATTTCGCTTTACATATTTATTCTGGTTAGTTTAATTTAGACTCTTTTTATTTTTTATTTTTAGTTTTTTATGTTATCAGAGGACTTGAAGCTAAGATTTGAGCAAATTAGGCTTAATTTAAACACATCATTACCAACGTTACCATCATCTTTACTTATATCTACAATCAATTCACCATCCAAGACGAGTTTAAAACTCATCTTCCTAATCTAGAAACTCCTCATCACCCCAAAACTATTAATATGACGCATAATTATAGAACATTGAAGGAGTTGGTTAATCCCAATTGAAGAACCAACCATTGTGTATCACCTATCCTAATTTGAAAGCAGGTTTTGAACTCAAATCTGAGATGGTTCTTCTTTTACCCACATTCCTCGGCTTTACAATTGAGGACCCAAATAAACATTAGAAGAAATTTCATGTTGTGTGATCCAGTATGAAACCGACAGGTATTTTAGAAGAGAACATCAAGCTCATTGCCTTTCCTTTTTCATTAGCGGATTCAACAAAGGAATGACTTTATTATCTACCTTCTGGAATAATCACCACATAGAAAGGGTGTTCCTTGGGAGGTATTTCCTAACATCCAAGGCTGGGAGCATCAAAAAATAAATTTGTGGGATTCGATATTACAATGAGAATTCTCCTTGTGAATACTGGGAAAGATTTAAGAAGTTATGTGTCAATTGTCCTCGTTATCAAAACAACAATCAACATCATATTCAATATTTCTATAAGGGGCTTATGCCAATGAAAATAAGCATGATTGATAGCGCAAGTGGAGGAGCATTAGTTTACAAGACACCTGAGATAACAAAGAACTTAATTGCAAATATGACTACAAATTCTCAATAATTTATCACCCGAAATAATCCACTGCCTCCATCTAAGAGTGTCAATGAGGTCAACACATCTCTTCTTAAACAAAAGATCTCACATCTCACTTCTTTAATATAACAAGTGGCGGTTGGGCAGTAAGTGAAAATATGTGAAGTATGTTTCAGGGTAGGGCATCCCACAGATATGCATCTATCCCTCCATGAAGGTTCTATGGAGCAAACAAATGCTATTGGTGGTTTTTTGGGTCAACCTAGGCAAAGATATAATCCTTTTGCTAACACGTATAATAAAGAATGGAAGGATCATCCAAATTTGAGGTATGGGAACCAACAACAACAACCAGCTCCATTTTTTGCACCAAACCAGACATCGAGTTTTCTCCAATAGAAGGTGGAACCACCTTACCAATCTCAATCATAGTCATCTCTACAAAAATTGGGTATATCCTTAGAGGATTTCGTAAAAGCACTTGCTACCAGCACTATACAATTTCAACAGACCACACAGGCCCATCTCCAACATTTAGAAAATCAATTAGGGCAAATGGCCACTAGCATGAGTCGGTTGGAAACCTAATGGTCGGGCAAGTTACCAACTCAACCCGTGGTTAATCCCAAGAAAATACGAGTGCCATGACTCTTAGAATCGGGAAGCAATTGGAGTATCCTAGCTTACCAACAAAAAGGGTATCCAATGAGGTTGAGAAAGGTGAGTCAAGCATTACCACTCATTCCTTAGATGATTCTTACTCTTCAACTTATCTACCACCCATAGCTAAGAAGAATCCAATGTCGGTAACCACTCATAAACCTCTTTCTCATACATATATAATACCTCCACATTTTTCTAGTAGGTTAGCAAAGTCTAAAAAAGTGGAGCAACAAAAGGAGATCTTGAAATATGTTCAAAAGTGGAGGTGAACGTACCCTTTCTTGATGCTACTAAACAAGATCCTTGCCATGCCAAATTTCTCATGGCACCAACAAAAAGAAATTGAGGGAAGATAAAAAAGTAGGGGGGGAATCTTTCAGTAGTTTTTCAAATGAAGCCCCCTCCACAGTGTAAAAATCCAGGCATCTTCACCATTATATGGATAATTAGTAACACCGGGTTTGAAAATGGCACGTTAATTTTAGGTGAATTAATCAATATTGTGGAGGATGTTTGATACAAGTGAATAAATTATTTTTCCCAGAGGATTTTTATGTTCTTGAAATGGAGGATGATAGGTCCCTATACCCTACACCCATTCTCTTGGGGAAATTATTTCTAAAAACATCCCGAACTAAAATTAATGTTTATAATGGCACATTGAAGCTATTAGATTTATTATTTTTGAAGTTATGAGGTATCTTAGTGATGTGCATTTCATTTTCACAGTTGATATCATTGATTCTTTAGCTCAACAAATATTTGAATTGACTAATAATGACAGATTGGATGTTGTATTGAGAAAAAAATCTTTGCATAGGGGATTTGAAAAAGACAATGATGGATGTGCAATTGTGAGAAAATATTTAGAAAGTTATGGAAGGATTGGGATCATTTTAAAAAATAGTAAGGTATGATCTCTCTTATATTACTTTGCTATTGACTAATGCAAGGCTTTTATCTTCCGTAGTGCATACACCTATTTTGGAACTCAAACCACTCCCAAAGCACCTCAAATATGTATATTTGGGCGAAATAAAACTACTTTCAGTTATCATTGCTAAAAGTCTCACCGATACATAAGAGGATAAGCTTGTTAGGGTGCTCCGTAAGTATAAGACGACTATTGGATAAACCTTGCTAATATTAAAAGAACTAGTCTGTCTATATGAATGCACTGGATCTTACTTGAGGAAGGATCCAAACCCATGAGGAAGGCCCAAAGTTAATTGAATCTATCTGTGATGGAAATGGTGAAAAAAGAGATATCAAAGCTTCTTGATGTTGGAGTCATCTACCCCATTTTGAATACCAAGTAGGTAAGCCTGATTCAAGTGATTCATATCATCGTAGTGCAAAATGATTGCCAAGAGCTAATACCTCAATAAATTCAAATCGAATGTTGAGTTTGCATTAATTATAGGAAGTTTAACTCTTATACTCACAAAGATCACTTTCTTTTACGTTTTATTGATCAAATACTTGAACGATTATCCTGTCATTCTCATTATTATTTTCTTGATAGCTACTCAGGGTACAATCAAATCATCATTGCTTTAGAGGACCATGAGAAGACTACTTTTATATGCTCATTTGGTACATTTGTCTATCGACGCATGCCATTCAGACTTTGCAATACACTGGCAACATTTCAAAGGTGTATGGTGAATATTTTTTCTAAGTCCATTGAGAACATTATAGAGGTATTCACGGATGATTTAGTATTTATGGTGATTCATTTGATAAATACTTAGGTAACCTTACACTTTTGTTCCAAAGATGCATTGAAACTAATCTTATGCTCAATTGGGAAAAATATCATTGTATGATTGATCATGGGATAGAATTGGGGGCACATTATTTTTGCTAGGCGATTGAGGTTGATAAATATAAAATTGATCTTGTGCATTCTTTACCCCCACCCACTAGTGTTAGGGAGATTCGCTCTTTCCTTGGACATGCATATTTTTATCACAGGTTTATTAAAGATTTCTCCTAGATAGTATTCCCCTTGTATAGATTGCTTCAAAAGGATATAGTTTTTGAGTTTGATGACAAAAGTATGACAGTTGTTAGCAAGCTCAAGATACCACTCACCTTAGTACCCATTATCCAACCACCAAATTGGGAACTTCCTTTTGAAATTATGTGCGATGCAAGTGACTATATGATGGGTGTCGTATTGGGACAACAAGTAGGGTGAACTCCTTATGCCATTTACTATGCATCTCATACTTTATAAGATGTTCAACTCAACTATTCCACCACTAAAAGAAACTTCTGTAGGTTACTTTTTCTTTAAAAATTTTGTTCATATTTGATTGGTGCAAAAGTAATTATTTATTTCAATCATGTAGCTCTTAGGTGCTTGCTCACCAAGAAGGACACCAAGCCCCGACTCATTCGATAGATCCTTATTTTTCAAGAATTTAACTTTACAATCAAGGATAAGAAGGGGTCCGAGAACTTGGTTGTTGACCACCTTAATCAGTTGGTGCATGAGAAAGATGCGTTGCCATTGAATGATGTTTTCTTGGAGAGAAAACTTCTAGCAATGAGTCTGACAGCCCTTTAGTACACCAACATTGTTAATTACCTAGTCACTAAGAGATTGTTGAATGAATCGACCAAGACAAAAAATGAAAAGATCAAAAGTGATGCTAAATACTACATTTGGGATGATCTATACCTTTGGAAGCATTACTTTAATCAAGTGATAAAAGGTATGTACCTGAGAGTGATTTTTTTCCCATTTGAAAGTTTTGGCATTCCGTTACATGTGTCAGACATTTTGTACCAAAACAAACTACCCTCAAAGTACTTGAAAATGGTTTCTATTAGCCCTCATTATTCAAGGATAATTATCTTCATTGAAAATTTTGTGATTGGTGTCAAAGGACAGGTAACTTAGGACTTAGGAATTAAATCCCACAAACTTCTATACTTTATTGTTGGAATTTTTTATGTTTGGGGCAATGATTTCATGATACCCTTTCCCTTTTCTTTTAGTAACCTTTACATTATCTCAAAATGGGAGGTAGTCAAATCCAATCGGGCTAATGATTCAAAAGTTATTGTAGATTTTGTCAAGTCCCATATTTTTGCAAGGTTTGGAATACCCTGGGCCATGATTAGCGAGGGACGCACCCACTTTTGTTGTAGGTCTATGGAAGCTATTTTCAAAAGTATCATTGAGAAAATGGTCAAAGTGAATAGGAAAGGTTGGAGCATTTACCTTGACGATGCCTTGTAGGCATATTGGCCTGCTTAAAAACTCTTATTAGCATGTCTTCCTATCGAATAGTCTATGGGAAGCTTGTCATCTCCCAATGGAGCTAGAGCATAAAGCATGGTGGGTGGTGAAACAATGCAACATGTAGATGGATATAGTAGTAGAATAAAAAAAATTACAACTCCAAGAGCTTAAGGAGATTCGTAATGATGCCTATGAGAGTTCTCGGATCTATAGGGAGAAGACTAAGGCGTTTCATGATATGATGATTTCTAGGAAATACTTTGTCATTGACCAAAAAGTTCTTTTATTTCATTCATGCCTTAAGTTATTTTCAGGTAAAATACATTCTAGTTTGGTTGGTCTTTTTATTTTTCGTAATGTTTTTTCTCATAGTGCAGTTGGGATACGGAGTTTGAAGATGGACATGACATTCAAGGTAAATAGTCATAGGTTGCAAACTTACTACGAGGGTTTTCAAATGGAGATATAGAGAAGGCTCCCTTTTATGAGCCGACTTATGTAAATGAGTGATGAAAGAAGTAATGTCGGGTTGAGGACATTAAACCAAACACTTTTTAAGAGGCAATCAAATAGATGGAAAAAAAGGTTTCGAGAGCTCACAATCATAGATTTGATCTCTCCAACTCTCATTCTTTTTTTTTCCATTCATTTTATTTTCTTTAGTCCTTTTATTTTACTTAGTGTTGTGTATTCCAATCCACCCATATTTACACTTTATTCTTTATTTTAGTAGTCAAGGCTTACATTAAAGACAATGTAAGGATTAAGTGTAGGGAGAAGGATTTAGGACTTAGATTTTTAAAATTCTTCGACTTAGATTTTTCTTTGTTTTGCTTTCTTTGTGTCTAGTTTTTAAATTGTTAAGTTCTAGGTTTTCTCCAACTTTAGTGATGATAATTAAGCATGAATGATATGGTTGTGCTTGATGATAAGTGTTGTTTTGGACCTTAATATTATTTTTTAGTGACATATTTTTAATGATTATACTAAACTCTTTTTACATAAATAGCTATGCTTTTCAGCATGGAGACAAGCATGTCAAATTAGGTAGTTTTTATACACTCGTTTTAATTATCACTTGGGTTTTGAAATGTAGGAGTTGAATGTTAGAACTCTTTCGAAGTCTGTCGATGCGAAGGACTGATTGAGCACTACATGAAAAATGATTAAGATACTAGGCTTTCTAGCATCATGGCCAAATCAGCTTGTTTTACATGTGATGTTCCAAGAGAACATCCCTAATAGTGAATCACTTTGAGCCTTTCATTGAATAAGCATTTGTCTTTGGTAACTATATTTTCTTATCAAGTCTAAATACACTATTATCCTACCCTTGTTCAAAAAATGAATTGGAGTTTAAGAGATATTCTTATTAACAAAGTGAGTTTGCAAAAGAAATTTGTGTTGGAAAATAAGATAAGTATAGGGGTGTTTAAAAAAAGAAAAAAAAGTAGAAAAAGTTGAATAAATGCTATGAATTAAAACTGAAAATGGAGATATTGCAAAGTTGGTGAAAATGATGAAGAACAGCCAACACAATGACATAAGGCCATAGTGTTGAGACTTGAATATTATGAGAAACATTAGTTGATAAACTCTATATTCCTAATTCCATGGAGTTTAGAGAACTTTTGTTGCATCATATCCATTTATTTCTTAAGATACATATCACTATCCCCTTGCCTTGTTACAACATTTGTTAAAAACTTTTTAATTTTATATGGTGCCTTCGGTGTAGTGTCCAGTTTATACCAAAGGAAGAGCTTAACTCTTTCATTAGATACTAATGATAGTTTTTGTGAGGTTTTATAAAAATTCACTTGTTTGAAGCATACATAATTTTATCAGTCTTGACATTGGCTATTCACATGCACACACTTGAGTGATTGTTGTGGAAATATATTTGTTTTAGAATAACTAAGGTTAGATTCACCACTTGTTTGATTTCATTCCCATATCTTGTTGCTCATTGAGGATAATAGTTGGAAGCTAGGTGTCACAGGTATTTGTGGTATCACCACTAGAAGCCCTCACGAGATAATATTTGATTTTCTATGGGCCACCTAAGGGTTTAATGGCTTGTTGCATATGCTAAATACAATCATAATTTCCTATAAAGTGGATTATATTAGGTTTGCTTATATTTTGTTTTAGGTTTGCTCAAGGACAAGCAAATAAAATGTGGGGGAATTTGATTAATGCATATTTTACGTATTTTTGTGTTAATTTCTCTCTATTTTCCTTGTCTTGTTCTTGCTTATGTTATAATCTTAATAATGGTTTTGGTTTTGATAGGAACTTGGGAGCCAAAAGGATGAAAAGGGATCGGAAAGGGGTGAAAATAAAGATAAAAAAGATAGTGAAACTCACGCAGCAGCCAAAAAACTTGCGTCGTAGCCCCAGAATTAGAATCCAGTCCAAAGTTCAAACACCGTAGTGCGAGAAAGCAATGCTAGATAAGTCAGTTATGCTGAAGTTTTATCGTCGCAATGCTTGAAAGTAAAGTCATTTAACACATCAATTTTTCTTAACTGAAATACCGAGCTTTTCACTACAAAAAGGCACTTAAGAAATATATTAAATCAAGAACCAAAAGTTTAATATCATATTTTATGTACTAATACATGTTAAAGTATACTTGGAGCATATAGTAATAATTATTCATGTTCATGCAATCATGGTATTTGTATGTCATAATCCGATAATGCGTATTGATTAGATACATATTCATGCAAGATGGTTATTATTGTCTGTGTAGGAGATAATTGGGCATTACAATCTTTCATTCCTTATAAAAATTTTGTTCTCAAAATTTTTCTTACCAAATAATTTCGAATATTTGCTCTGCATTTCTTCTTCTCTTTTCCACGTGGCCTCCTCTATTGAATGATTCCTTCACAATAATTTAACAAGTCGAATCTTTTTTCGTTCTCAACTCTTTTTCCTTTTGATCCAAAATTTGCACCGATTTATCTTTATAAGTTAAATCAGAAGTCAATTTCAACAGTTCATAACTCAACTCTTTATGAACATTGACATTCATAAAGACAATAAATGTACATTGAAGTTCTCATTTGGGTGATCCAACAATGTACTACATAAACATAAGTGATGTTAGAATTTAATTTCAAATAATTGATAATTAAATATATTCTAATTAGATATGCTTGATATCTTTGAAAATACTAGACATATCTAATCAAGTACATCAATTATCCACAATCCTGCTCATGATTGTAAAATAATTGATCAATCTTTGGGCGATCCTTAAATATTCTATAATCAATGAACTTTAATATATCCATAAAATTATATATCATCATGTCATCTCCTAAGAGCATCACGTAATCTTGAGTAAATAAATTTTATTTAATTTGACTTCTATGAAAAACTTTCAATTTAACCGCTTTGGCGACTAAAAAATTATTTATGATATAGACGTCAAATTAAATAATAGATATTATACAATTCGATAGACATTAATTTCAAGGTTCAACTACTTTGATAACTAACAAATCATCTATCACGTAATACTTCAAATGGACATTTTAATACTTGAAATATAATATAATTATCAAATGAACATTTTAATACTTGAAATATAATATAATTATATAGTCAAATTTCAAAAGTTATGAAGCATTCGTTTCAACATGCATTCAAATAATATATTATGTCTTCAAGAATATATGCATAGCAGCAGTCTTAGATTCTTATTCTTTATAAAGATCCGAGAATCATCATTACCTTTATTCAATCATTAGCTTTTATTTTGTAATTAAAGAGCAAATACATATACATGCATATATATAAGAAACCATACCAGATTGTCAAGTTGCGTCAGTGACTTCATATATAAACTTCAAACAATTGTAGACTTTAAATCAAAACATCAATTAATAGTTTATAAGCATAAACATAATATATGAACACAAATATACCACGACATATGCATATGTGTATATATATATATATTGAAATCAATCAATGTAAATCGCAGCAAAAAACATAATTCAAAAGGGTTAATAAATAGATAAGAGATTAACAATTTTAATTGATAAATCATAAGTTGTTAAACCAAAGGCTCTGATATCACATGTTAGGAAATCCTTTAGTTATGCCAATTAAATATTTAATCTTGTATAAACATTAATGCCCAAAATTTTAGAATTTTATAATTTTCACAATACATAATTAAGAAAAAATATATCTTACTCCATGATTAATGTTGAATAGAATCACAAGAATTTTTTTGGACAAAATCATATTTCTCTCTCTTGACCCCATTAAGTTCTTGAGTATATTTTTCTGATAAAAATAAAACTATCGATAATTGGGCTGAAAGATGACCGACTTCTAATTGATTTTATTTATAATAATATGATATATCAATATGTTCAATACTTAGAAAATATTTATTTATTGATTAATGAGATATGACATGTGAGAATTATTAAACCACAATTATCTTTTAACTAAATTAAAATATAATTACCTAAAATAAAATAATTATCAGGCCACAATTATCTTTTAACTAAATTAAAAAATAATTATCTTAAATAAAACATATGTGACATAAAAAGTCTAACAAAGCATTCAACAATACATTGATTTTTCGAAACCAAGTCTAGTACCAACACTACAGTACTGCTGGACTAGCTAGGTTTTGCTTAATTATTAAGTGTCTTCATATATCAAATGGTAAGCGATGCTATCTAAGATCCACGTTATATTAATATGACATTAAATGATAATATGGTATGGTACGCCCAATCTTAATTTGTGGTACCAATGAGTTTGAATTGGTTTTCGAATGATTCAACGTGGTCCGGAAGGAAGTTGATCCATCCTTCAATGCCATCTCCGGATCTAGTACTAATTAGAATGGCGACATTGTTCAATAGCAATGCAGTAGTGCACACCCAAACTGGCCTCCCCCACCCAAAATCCACCTCATACATGGGAAACCGACTCCAACTGCTGAAAAGAAAAATCTCCAATTCTCCCTCTGAAATTAGATCACTCAATTCACCAAGATCCCTCAAATACCGATCTTGGCCACGGGTTTCTCCTATGTATTCGCCATCGATCGTTCTTATTGCTCTCCTCAGTTTGCTTACCAGCTCATGAAACTGAGGAACACGCAGACCCTCGTCGCGTTGTGGGATGCTTGTGGTTACCATGAAGTATCCGTTGCCGAAGGCGTGCTCCATTTGAAGAGATGGGCTTGCTCTTGACCTTATGTTCACTACATGTGCTCCAATGGCTTTCTTGGCCTCCAACAGGTTGTTTTCTAGGAAATGTTTCCATATGAAAGCCGAGACAACTTCAACTCGAGTGGGATCGTTAACAAAATCTGATCCTGCACAGGGGACGTCCAAGGTGGTAGCTGCCTGTTTGAGGGCTGCCAGTTTTTCCTTGTCAAACACAAACCTTTTTGTCACAAGCTTGTCATTGCCCATGAGGAGGGACGGCGAGATGTTGGAGTCGGACAAGTCTCGGGCTGGAAAATAGCGTGCCATCACACCAAATTCTTGATCAGATTTCGGGTGTTGACCCCGACAGGTGGCTGCCCATGCGTTCATGAACTCCACCAGAGACGACCCGTCGGCTATTAGGTGGGATATGCATGCTGCTATGGCAATCCCTTCACAGTCAAAGAAGTTGATCTGCACCATGAAAAGGGTGCCCTCGCCTCTATGTATGCCCCCAAGAGGATCCACTGGAAGGTACTGAAAGTACTCGTCCGGTTTGGGATCCTGTATAACGTCTCTGAGTCGAGCTCGAGCTCGAGCTTCAATGAACTCGACACCGTTGTCGTCACAGTCAACTGTGAAATTGTCTGGATTGATCTTTCCAGCTAATGGGTAGAAAAGAGTTAAAGTGTTTGACAAGGAATTTTTTAGCTGTTGACATATTCGGGCATGGTCAGTGCTTCCAGTCAAGCCTTTTACCTCATCGGCTTCGTAGAAGAAGATGAGGGAAATGTAAGCCGGGGGTGATAATTGATCAAACAATGATAGTTTGAGGTTTTTAAGGTGGTCGGGAGTTGAGGATGATGGCTTGATCAACTCCTTGGAGATTACCTGCACTCTGCCCGCGTAGTCCATCTTTAGGAAATATTTATGTATTTGTTTGTATGTGTGGATTATATTTCTTGAATGAGAGAAGGGTTGTAACTATTAATAGGAAAATTTGAACAAGTTAATTCCTAGGACTTGAATTGAGAATAATGGTGCTGTTTGTGTGTGTGTGTGTGTGTGTGTGTGTGTGTACCTACCCATGTAATTAACTTGCAACCCCTAGTAAGCCCAGCTATTCATCTAATACTAGAATCAAGTAATGGTTGCAACAATTACTTCATTTGATTTGGTAGTGTGTTAATGGTATCAATGCTTTAGGCCGTTTTGGTTTAAGTTCGGTTTCAACTTCAGTAGTTTTATTATTTTTAAAAAATTAAATCAAATATTCAAATACTGAATATTGAAAAGTTATAAAAAATAAATTAGTATAATAAAATCTTCTAAAAACAGGATAAAAATTCACAAATAAATTGATTTATTATGAAAAATATTAAGAGATTTTGTCAGATTATTATTTATAAAAAATATATTTAAAATTCCAACGTCATATGAAAATATCGTATTTTATTTAAATTATTTTAAAAAATTTAAAGAATATTGTCATTATGCATACAGTGATATCAATATTTAACAAGTCACTAAACAACTTTGGGACCAATAGCAATCACTAAATACTAAAGCATAATCTATAGTGTGGCTGCTATAATGCTTTTGAAAAAGTTTTAAGGTTTAATGTACTTGCTGCTGCTGGAATACATGCTACATGTGCTACTTAGTGAAGTAGTGGTTTGTATAACTAATTAAATATGTCAGGCGCGTTTTGGAATTTTGTGGAGTTCGTCGTAGAAATGAACTGTAAAAGTACTAGGACCAAACTGCAAAAATAAGTGGTCTCCAACAAAATGCAAAAGAATAAGTAGCTTTGGAACTCGTTCCATACTAACTCAGAAAATTAAACTTTATTAAAATTAATCTAAATACAATAGGGAAGGTATGTATTTATTTTGGTGCAATTCACCAAGTTGTAGTCCAGGTTTTAAATTCATCATTAAACACAAGTGTATAACATTTTCTTTTTTATAATAAAAGATTAAAATTTTTTAATCGTGCTTTCGTGGTATGCAAAATAAAGATTTTAATCTTCATCGAGTTTCATCTTAGAGTTAAAAAATGAATTACTTACGACCATATATATTTTTCGTCCTCCATATTAATTTTTAGTTTCCAAAATTAAATTTCCACAAGGTCTTGCATTAATTTTTAGTAGCTGGCTTCAGATATAGAAGTACCATATTGAGGCCACGCACACAAAAAAAGTCCATATTAGAAGATGGATTGCACAATATAAATATATAATTTATAA
This sequence comes from Paulownia fortunei, assembly GCA_019321725.1. NCBI lineage: Eukaryota > Viridiplantae > Streptophyta > Magnoliopsida > Lamiales > Paulowniaceae > Paulownia > Paulownia fortunei. The sequence continues at coordinate 7,817,552 of CM033106.1, forward strand.
ACAAATTAAAGACTCTTATACCCCTTTGTATTGTTCGTCAATAGTTGACCATGTTTGCGAGTTTTTTTTAAGTTGAACTATTTCGTTGAACTTTCTCTAATATTGACCTCAATCAAGCAGTAATATTTCTTCTCCCAAAGACTTCACTTTCTTCTTTCGAAAAATGTTGAATAGAGATATTGCAATATGATTTGCAACGTAGATCTTATTGACAGACTTGAACAATTGGAATTTCAATATTATCTTGAAGTAAAAAATTACTTGTATGATATTTCAATCTAAACTCAACATAAAATACTGTACCTTTAATAATTGTAAAGATGACAACTGGGCGGGTTTGGCCAGATTCGAGACTAGCCTCGCCCCGACTTCAAACCATCTTGCTTTAGGAGGAAATTATCTTTGCTTGATAAGAAGAAAAAAGATGAGGCTCGTCGTTAGAAAAGAAAGCAGATTGAAGCCAATAAAAGAAAGCAAATTATAGGGGAGGATCACAGAAATGATAAGGGGATGATGCAAAGGATAGATAAGGCCCAACAAATGGTGTTTCATCATCTCATATTATAAAAAATACAGAGGTTGAGCAGGAGGAGATTAGGGCTAGGACTTATGTTCCTAATTATCGTGTTGTAGTTAATAAGACTGCATTAGATTCAAGGGACATGATCAGGGCTAATCCTGATTTGAGGGAAAAGTCAATTAATGAATCAATAATCAATTAAACTGATATAGTTTTGGAGATTTCTAGTGCGTATCGAAATGGGTTGGTCAAATAAAATTGTTTGTCCTTTGAATGCTCAGTCGAAAATTGTAGTGGATAATCTTGGCCAACCATCAACTTTTAATCAGCATTCCACCAAGAGTGTAGTTGAGGTGTTTGAAGATGTGCGTGAGCAAGCTATTATTCCTACTTTTCGCTTTTCCCTTCAAATCAATTCTTTCTCATTTTCCTTCCATTTCAGGCTTGCAATTCAAAAGATAAAGAAATAAAAAAACTAATTTAAAAAAAAAAAATAAAAAAAATGGATGGCGTGGCTGCTAACCATGCTTTCCGATTTTGTAATAAACCATCAAACAAGCCTTCCTAAAATTCAATGGCTAGCGATCTGTAGTTATGCTTATTGTTTATATTTTCCTGAACCTGTAGAGTTCCGAATTAGCAGAAAAAAAAATTATTATTTTTTTCTCAAATTTAAGACGCTCAATTCTTTGGACGTCCTAAAATAAAACCTATCTTTTAAAAATAAAATTATTTTTTAAATTAATATATCAATTAAAGTAATAATACGATACATGCTCTCAATTATTAATTTTAAGAATAATTATGTAAAATACATAAAAAAAAATTTACTTTTTTTAGCTCTGACCTAAATCTACAATCCGAATCAAACAGAGCTTCCACTTTTGGATGGAGGAAGAATAAGATTTCTTGGATTTTTTAAGCCATTGAGAGTAAATTTTTTTATTAATTAGAAAATAGCATCATATACACTTGAAGGTAGGGTCATTTTCATTTTCATTCGCGTGCAGACATATTATTCTGCTAATTTAAATTTAAGGTTGGCTGAAAAATCAGCGACTTTTTATGATTAATTGGGATGTAAATGTTCATAATTTTTAATTTGAGAGGAGTTATGAATGACACCACACATGCACTCAAAAAGCTCTATTTGAGCTCTATAATGTGTCAAGCAACAAACGGTTCATTTGGTTTCATTTTCAAACTTTATTTTTGTCTTTCCTACAATATAAAACAAAAATATTATATTCTTTCATTTTTATACTCATAATCTTCAATTTCAAACTTAGACACGTCTTTAGTCAAAATAGGACCCAATTATTTGATATTTATTTTAATTTTAAATATTTAAATTCATTAATTAATTAAATAATAATTTATCAAGTCAACATAATTTATTGTTGATGAGACATAAAGAGAATAATATCAGTTATTAAGTATTACTCTTATACTAAAATATTATTTTATATGCAATATAATTAACATTTCTACACTATATTGAAATATATTTTTATTTTCACTATAAAATCAATGAAAAAATAAAAATACACTTGATCTAATAAAAATAAAAAAGAAAATGAAACCATACAAGGCCAAAGTTGTTGAAAGTATTTTTTGAGTTTTTGAAATTTAATCATTTCTATCACTTTTTGGTTATTATTTATTTATTTTTAGATGATAGTTAGTATTTTTATTATTATTGAGTCAAGTCCTACTAAGGTTATTTGATTTATGATTAATTTATGAGAGTCCTATATATTTAGTATTAGGTTACAAGAGCTCCAACCAATTTGTTATACAAAGCTATTTCTATAAATAGTAATTGGAACTTTTTCAGTTATTACTACTATATTTCTTGAATACAATTACAACATTTTTCACATCTTTAAATATTTATATTCGTTTTTAAGGCTTGAAGATGACTTCTGTAATTTTTTAAAAATTGCATTTAGTTGATACCACTTGACGAGATGAAAGCAACAGAGTTTTTAACGAAATTGAAAAGTTCTTCAAATCAAGGAAGAATAATTATTTTAAGATGTGAAACACCGTAATTTTATTCAAAAAATAAAATAATAATAATTATAAAATTTACAAGTGCTATTTAAATAAGTAGCTTTACATAATCTAATTGAAGCTATCCCAACCTAATCCTGAAATGATCAGACTCTCATAGCTTAAAAGGTAAAATTGCAAAATTCGTGCTCTATACTTATATTATCTTATGTAGTGTTTTAATCTTTTTATTTTTGAGGTCATAAATTTATATGGACCAACTTTAAAAAAAATATAATTTTAATTTGATTTTTGCTCGAAAAATTCAATTTCTCCCATAAATTATTAATTTCACACTGGAACTTGCATATGTGGTTTAAAATTTAGAAATTTTTAAAATTTGATGTGGCAATCATGTGGATAAAGAGGGATCCAAAATATATTTAAATTCAATAGTAAATAAAATAAAAAAGTTTACATAACATATATAAATAATTTCAGTAATTTTAAAAAATATAAATAATTTAAAAGATTAAATGAAATAAAAAATGATATTAATAAAATTTTATATTTAGTGATTGGAAAAAATATTTTAAATTCAACAATAGAAAAATAGAAATTATTTTGCACAATATATTTAAATAATTTCTTAATTTAAAAAAAATAGTAAGTTAAATTTTTTATCAAAGATAAGAAAAAATAATGTTAAGAAAATTTGATATTTAAATATTAGAAAATATAATTAATTTCAATAATAAATAAACTAAAAAATAGTTTACATGATAATAATTTTTTTTTTCAAAAATGAAAAATATTTATAAAGTACTACAAAAACTAAAGAAAAATGATGTTACTAAAATTTCATATTTAATAGTTAGAAAATATATTTAAATTCAATAATAAATACAATGAGAAAATGAATGCCACATTAGTATTTAAATGTTGATAGAAAAATAAAAGCAGAAAAATAGTTTAGATATTTTATTCAAATTTTTTAAATTTTAAAAATACAAAATTAATATAAACGAAAATGTAAAAAAAAATCCTTTTTATCTACCCCACGACCGACCCTGCCACTCCCACCACCCCATTGATGGCACCCCTGCCCCATCCTTGCCACCTACTCCCACGCCAAACACTATCCCCCCCCCCCCCCCAATCCCACGGCAAGCCCAATATATTTTATTAATATCCACATTCTTGGCTTACACCAGTTAGTTCTAAACTTTCTAACCACTTATCTCATCCACACCGCCCCAACCTCACCCCTTGTGTGTACTGTATCACGTGTATATACATATATAAATACTGTGGCGGCAGGCAACAGACGTCTGCGGTGGTGAGCCCTCCTTTCCCATATTTCATTGTTGTTTTCTTCAATTTTTGGTGTTATAGGAATTCAAATATTTATTCTCAACAATTGGAGGAAATGGGTGTGGGTGGGATTTGGGGGCTTGGGGTGATGTGTGGGAGTTCAGATTTCCTGTTTCATTTTTTATATTTTATTTTTTAAATATAATATATATTTATTAGATAAATATATAATTTTAATTATTTTAATATGATTTATTTAATAAATATGTGTCATGAATTTAAATAATAAGCATAAATAAGTTAAAAAAAATAGAATAAGAAATTCAAAGCCTGTTGTGTGGGGGTGGGGCATGGCGAGATGGTGGCGGTAGGTGGCTGTGATGAGTAGGCAGCGGATTTGAGGCGAAGAAGTTGAGAAATATATATTTTTTATTTTAAATATAAAATCAAGATATATTGATTAAAAAATAAAAATAAATTATATATATATTTTTTGAAATTTATTACTTGATTGGCAATAATTTCTCCTTCTTTTTGTCCCATGCTTAATTGGTAATTTTTTCTTCAAATTTTAAAAATTCTTAAATTTTAAGATATTTGCATAAGTTTCGATGCAAAGTTACTAATTTTGCGAGAAATTAAATTTTTGGGGCAAAATAAAATTAAAATTGTAACTTTTTTAAAGTTAGTATCTATAAATTGATGAATTTAAAAAATAAAAAGACTCCAGCGTTACATAGGCCACGTAGATGGCGAATTTATTTTATAATTTTATCCATAACTTAATTCTAAACTAAATATAACTTTTTGAAGTTAAAATTAACAGGGCTCTAACTCAATAGTAAAAAACAAATACCAAAATCCATCTAAAAATTAATAAAAATAGAAAAGTGATAAAAAATGATGGAATCAACTAATTTTCAATGCATAAATATTCTTAATAATTTTATTATTGGGCATGTCGTAAAACTTAAAAAAAAAAAAAACTTAATTATTTATTTTGTGCCACTTGTAATTTTTTTCAAATTAAAAAATTATAATTTTTTTATATCCAAATAATTATAAATGTTACCAACTTTACATCCTACGGCCAATGTGGTAGGGGTATTCAAGTGAACCACGTCTCTTTCCTTTACACCCCAAAATTGACTCAAATATTAGAGCATGGAAATGGTCCGATTTATATTTCAAAGAGAGTCGACAGCCAATAATTTACACAGAAAAATTGTCTTATTTAGAAAAGTTGATGGAGAAAAGGAGCCCAAATATCACTCTCATAATTTTAGTGTGCCGTTTTAAATACTAAATTAAAGTTCAAAACCTTCCTATTCATCCAAAGAGTTATTACCTAATGTCAAGCTTATATATGTTTCTCTTGAATTTATTATCTTTATTTTTAAATAAATATTTTAAAGTAAAATCTTAAATTCTAAAATTAAATTTTTTACTTATATAAAACCTTCTTATTTAAATTAACAATTTGATGCTACTAAGTTTAACCCATTACTTTTAAGTATAATAGTAAAAAGTTACACTAAAAATCTAAAACTCAACTACTAAGATATTAACAACCCTTGTGTGGGACACTAACAAAACTCTTTGTCAATTATTTATTCCAAAAATAGCCAATAGCATATAGTTCTACAATGGTTTTAATAACACCTTTACAGTACTCACATTTACAAATCATAATTATTCAATGTTCAAGAAATCACATTTCAATACATTATTTTGTATTTAAAAGGCACAAAGCTCAAATCATTTTTATACTTCCAAAATTCAATATATATATAAGCTGGTTTGATCCAATTATACAATAACACACGCACATAAAAAAAAAATACTACATATACGAGTTTATATATATAACCAAAAAAATATAAATTCACTTACTTCAACTTCATCACTTATGAAATCTCAAAATGTCCAAATTTATTTTACTCACTTCAAATAAATTCTTATGAGAATATAAAATCAGTAAGTTCATAAAACAATTAATTTATACTATCGTCTAAGAGTCTAAGAAATTCAGTATCTAAATTTCTATAGTTCGTTCACTAATTCCACTGAATAAAGAAGTTGCAAACATGCAAGTATACTGACTATGATTCAAATCATCAATTAATGAGTTTTTCAAAATTATTCCATTCTGTTATCGCCCCACATATGAATACGATCAAGAAACATTTACTCTACAAAACCCAAAGGCTTTTAAAACATCATCAAGTCATAAAATGTGTACAAAACAAAGGTCTCAAAAGCCTGAAAAATTAGTAAAGATCATCCCTATATTGCCACCGCCGCCCTTGTTCCGGCTCTAACTTCAGTACCATCCACACATGATAATCACAAAACAAAAATAAAATAAAATAAAATGATTGCAGAACATTCAGCACCTAACCTCCAAGTCATTGAAAACATGTGCCACCACCAAACAATTATTAGATGAAAACATGAAGACAAAATTCAATTTGAATGCCTAAAAGTTAATTACCTGTAAGATAAATCCAATAAACTGGCGGCGGAACGTTATCCCTTTATTAGATTTTTTTTTTCTTTCTTTTCTTTCTTCAATTTTTCTCTTTTCTATTTCTTTTTTTTTTTTGTGCTAATTTTTCTTATTACCCATGAGATTCCAACACAATAGTAATTACTTTTCGCTCATTGGGTCGATTATGATGCATGAGTGGATAATACCGTTTCGCACGACAACATGTGAGTTGAGTGTTTAACTATTAGTGATCGTAACATGCATTGTCGTGAGATCGCATTTGGGTCGGCCACGCGCGTTGGATGCATGGGAGGCCACTATCTGCCTCCCTCGCCCATCACCACAGAGGAGCGCAGGAGGGAAACAGGCTTTGTGAAATTAATAAACTCAAGTTGTCATAAAAATTTATTGTACCCACCTATAAATGGTTAATTCTAAATTGTTAAAGGAGTCTATTATACTAACTTATAAACTCGACAATCGAACGAGCAGTCTATTGTGCCCACCTATAATTGATTAATCCTAAATTGTTAAAAGAGTTCATTGTATCAACTTTTAAACTATTCTAATTTTTATCCCACAATCAATTTAGGATATCATAATCATTGTCTATTGGACACAAGATATCCTCGTCGTGTTGATTCTGCATTTCAAGAGTGTCCCTAGTGCATATTTGATCCAATCTCGTGTATCGATAATACCCTCAGGGTCGACTCTAATATAATTTTATCATACCCCAAACCCATAGGGTGAAGACTCACAAACGAAAATCCATAACAATAGGCTCTATTAGCAATTACTTCACACTCGTCCTTACTAATTAAGTTGACATTAAGTCATTTCATTTGCTGACATTAAGTTGTTGGCTTGTTGCTTCTGAAACAAAGTAATCCTATGTTTGGTTTCATTTTTCATTTCTCATTTTACTTCTCCCATGATAAAAATGTGATTGTCACTTGTATTTGGAGAATAGTATTTTTATTCTTTCAAAATGCCATTCATTCGTTATAATATTTGAATACTCATATACCTTATTATATACTCACTAATTATAATAAAACAACATTGAAAAAACATCTATGTTGGAAAATATTTCTCACTAATTACAGCAAAACAACATTGACAAGTAATTTTTCCAACAAAACATCTAAACATATTTTCTTTCTCAACAAGCTCCCTAATTCCACAAACCAAAATATATTTTTCCTAAAAAGTTGAAAATTACACCAAGCATAGAGTGAACTTTGGAGGACAAGATTTATTTATTTTCTAAAAATTGGTGGATAAAAAAATATTTTCAGTCATATGAAAGATAATTTTTATTATTTTTAATATGTAATATACTAGCTTGAAAGAATTGAGGGAGAATTGAGGGAGAAAGTTGAGGGAGAAAGTTGCCGCTCCCAGCAGCCCCCGTCGGCAGTCAGCATTTCAGAATGATTAACTGTTGAACATAAAATTGGTAAGAAGACTGAGATCTCTAATCTAAAACAGTCTGAAGAAACTTAAATCAGGACTGATTCTGAGATGCTTCAGGTTTTCAACTATAAATAGCCCGATTTCTTTTGCTGCATACTGCAACCTCTAAGCACAACAACAAAGCTTAAGTAGGGAAGCTTTCAGGAATATAGATTGTTACATGAAAATGTCGGCGATTCATTTCATGTTATTTATCGCCATTCTTGCTGTCGTTTCCTTACTTGCGGATGCCTATGATCCTGACCCGTTGCAGGATTTCTGTGTTGCTGTCAATGACTCCAAGGCTGCTGGTAATTGCCATTTCCACATGATTTTTCAGTTTCTTTTTTTCTTTTTCTTGGTCAAAATGACTCCCTTTAACACCTGGATTTTCATGCAGTATTTGTTAATGGAAAGATTTGCAAGGACCCAAAAACTGTGACAGCAGATGACTTCTTGTTTTCGGGTCTCAACAAGCCTGGAAATATAACAAGTCCGCTTGGATCAAGACTTACTTTGGTATTTGTCGACCAGCTAGCAGGGCTCAACACTCTCGGCATTTCTATGGTCCGTATCGACTATGCACTTAACGGCCTCAATCCACCCCACGAGCATCCTCATGCATCTGAAATTCTTGTCGTATTAGAAGGCACGCTCTATGCTGGCTTCATAACGTCGAACCCTATAAATCCGAACGAGAACAACCAGCTCTTTGCCAAGATCTTACATCCAGGAGACGTTTTTGTGTTTCCAAAGGGTCTGATTCATTTCCAGTATAACGTTGGAAAAACCAGTGCAGTTGCAATAGCTAGTCTAAGCAGCCAAAATCCTGGAGTCGTGACCCTAGGAAAGGCCGTCTTTGGATCAGAGTCCCCTGTTTATCCTGATGTTCTCGCTAAAGCATTCCAACTCGACAGGAAAGTGGTTAAGAAACTGCAATCACTGCCCTGGATGGGGAACGACTAGTCATATCCATGATTTGGAGATTAGATTGCAGTTTTTAATCTAATATTCAGCTATAAATAAACAAATTGCAGTCTAATTGGCCCTTCTGCTGTGGCCTTCAATGCTATAAAATTGTGTTGAAATAACTGTATGTTTTCCTTTTTATGTAATCTAAATCCAGTTTGTTGTATCGCATTCTGTACTGTATGATCCTTGAAAGTAAAATCATTTATTAAAGTACATTCAGTGATTCAACTGTGATTAGTACATGATATCGATCTGATCCTTATTAGAAACTTGAACTCCATATATGGAACTATTATGATATACGTCCATGAACTATCAAGTTCTCTCTCACATGAAGACAGTTCAAGTCACATGGCAGGTGTATGTTCAACCACTCATAACATGATAGTGCAATCTGTGGCTTAAATTACTGTTCATCATGTGAGCCATCTAGAGAAATGGTCATGGGCCAAAACTTTTGTTGGAGTCTTGAGTTAGCGATACCCAATTATTTATTGTTGTGAATTTTATGAACGTATGTACAAACTATCGTGATTTATTATGTTTTGTTAGTCATTTTTTTCAACTTCATTAAATAATTCATTACCTAAAAGACATGACTAAATTAATTTGTTAGATTTGATTAGAAATAATTTGAACTAAATATACACTAAGTTACATTTGTTCCATAAATGCTGATTATTGAAAAATAAAATCTACTTGTATTGGATATAATTTTATGTAGAAATTTTCAAATAATCTACATAGTATTAATGATGTGATATAATACTTATGCACACACACTGTTCATAAAAGTCAAATTTAAAAATATTTGAATAAAAAGTTAGTATAAGTAATATTAAGTATGCACATCAAGTTAATCCTTAAAAAATACAATGATAAGAGATTAAAATAAAACTAAGTAAGAATTACTATAAATTTAGTATATACACATTTTCCAAATTATATATTAGTATGTTCAAGGTGCTTTCAATGTATTATCCATGACCAAACTCAGTAATCTCACATGCTAAGAATTGATAAATATTTTTTTCTTTATTTGTGATGGTACTCAATTTTCATAAATAATATAATATTTATAGTTAATCAAGAGAAGATACTAAAAAAGAACCTCAAAATCTCACATTGAATAAAACAAATTTATATAATCAAAATTACTTATGATGAGTAGGTTTTATATCCATAAATTAGATACCATTTGCTTAGCATTTGTTATAGTTTTGTGTGATTTTGTGATTGTTTTGCAGAGATAAACTCAATAAGTGAAATGAATTAGAGAGTGAAACAATAAGAGATTTTTATACATGCTTATAGGGTCCATTAGTTTGGACCAATTTTGTATTTTGGGCAAAACCTCAATTGACATAATATTTAACTCATAGGAAATATAAAAGATAAAATGTACAACTTTTATGTTGACCACTCAAATCATTTCTTTTGATTTCAAAAAGAAAAAATGAGTTAAAAGAGTTTGCAGTGAGCTAAAACTTCATGACGTGGCATATCTTTATATGTTAGGCATAACTTTCTCTATATTTTTCATATTTCTTATTTGATTTTGATGGTTTGAGAAGTTTTCTTCTTACTTATTTTCACAAATTTCTTTGTGCATTTCTTTTTAAAATTGTTAAATGTGTCTTCATCATTAGTTGAGATTTGGATCTTGATGTCATCTTCCTTATTCTTTGTTGCGAAAATTCGTGAACGCAAGTGCACATTGTCGTTAACAATTAATAAAATGATGAGTAGAGTATCGTTTCCACGAGAATTGTTGAATTATTAAGTATCGAAATTTTGTTAACTCTAATTTTATTTGAATAAACAAAAGTGAGTTTTTATGATTACACATTATGTCTAAATAAACTAACTAATAATCAAAATCAACTAGTGATAAAATTCAAAAAAACTTAAAACCTTAGGGTTATGATTTCACCATAATTAATCCGAATTGAATAATTTATCTCATCAATCTCAATTTATTTTTCAAGTAATAATTGAGAATCCCTAAATTATCCACTAGCCTCTAGGTCTAATGAAAACATCATCAATTGCTAACCCACTATATTCCTATGTGAATTACAACAATCAACAATTCATTAGGTTCTATGGATCTCAAATATGACTACACAAACCATGTAAATATATTCCTATCTTACATGCAATTTATGATTTTCTACACATAGAACTAGACATATATATCACCTTCCGGGTCAATATGATTAACAAATCATTCAATTAATGGCCAAGTAATTGAAAGCATTAAGAACAATAATTAGATTAAGAATTGAATTGATACAAATATTCAAAATATCATAATTAGATTATGTCACAACCCTGAAAAAATAAATTAGTTCATAATGATGAAAATGAATAATAACATAATAATATTCATAAACATAATTAAAGAAAGAAAGAGGAAAATAAAATGAAACTTGGAAGTAGGATAAGTTTCTTCCATTGTAGATGTCTTCTTCTCAATTCTTGGAAGAAATCTCCCCTTTTTTTCTTCTCTTCTTCTTCTTGTTTCTTGGCTTGTTTTCACTCTTTCACTCTCCCGCCTCTAAAAATCTGAATTGGAGGCTCTTGGGATCTTAAAAATCAGATGGGAGATGCCCTAAAGAGGGCAAAATGATGATTTGCACTTAGTTATCCGCTAGGCAGCGCCTAGGCGCTGTATATTCTGGACTGACATCATTTTCCAGTAACGGCAGCGCCTAGGCGCTAATGTTCATCGATTTTTTTTTAATGTAAGATGAATGTACACTTTAGTATATCTAAGTGTCATTCTTTCTTCATATTCAAATCTATAAAATAAATAATAAAAATGATAATAAAACTCACAAAAATCTCAAAAACTAATCAAAAAGTTAAGCAAATAGTGTTCAATTAATGAGTATAAATTTCACTCATCAAATACCCCCAAACTTATCATTTTGTATGTCCTCAAAAGAAAGAAATAAAATAAGTAAAATAACAAGTGATGATCAAACCTACTAACCAAATGGGCTTCAATAATCGTTGTGAGTTTATAACTTAAGAAAATTTCAAAATATCATCAAAATGCATGATTTCAACTCAAGTGCCAAATTCACCAATTTTTAATTCATTTGAGTGTGTGTTTAGCCTCTTACATCTAACTTTTTGCTACTCGGATTCATTTATGAAAACTCGCAATAAAATTATTAATCTTTTATTTATGTATTTTAGAATTCCATAGGCTTATTGTTTATATCACTCTCCACTAATGTAGACTAACACAACATCAAGGATCATTAGAACTTTGAAAGCTTGTAATGTAAAGCTAAGGTATTGGTAGGATAAAAGACAATATAGTGGCTCAAATTACTCATTGCACACAAGTATTCTAGAATCTTGTTGATGAGCACCACCATATTTTCGTCTCATACCTTCATGAACCTTTCTTCTTTTGCTTTGTCACACCACTTTATTTGTTAAACTTCCCTTTTTTCACATATTCTTTTTTTTTGAAGTGCTACACTCCAAACTTATTTGTTTTTATGAACAATGGGTGTTGCACTCTTTTCTCATATTTGTTTACTCTCTTTTTTTCAAAAGTTTTGTACAAATCGTTACCTCTCTTTTGTCATTTTTTTTTTCAAACCATTTGCAATGCTCAAAATGATGTTACTAGAATGGCAATGAGCTGAGTGTGGGGTAATATGTAAGATAAAAAAAAATTAATTCATTGGTTGGGTTGATTTGTAGGGTAACAAAGAAAATGGCTCAATAGGCTCAACGGGGGGACATTAGGGATTATACATCATAAATAGGATAGCTTGAGGCTCAAACGATCCAAAAATAGTCTAAATCACTTCCTTAATGTTATGTAGCCTAGGATTTTGCCTCGAGTGACAATCAAACAAGTTTTAGAATTACATAAGATCGCAAAAAAAAGTATCGAGTTCACATAAACATTTTCTAAGCATGCAGAAAATCCAAATGTTTAAGGGTATGTGGTCAATATGCCAAATGATTACAAGAAAGGTAAAAATTGCCATAAGAGTCAAGCACATATATAAGCACACCATTCATCAATTTTCAAAAGTTATAAACAAACAAAATCAAATAAAGTACATACATCCACCCCCAAACTTAGAACTAATATTGTCTTCAATGTTAAATAAAGCAAGATAAGGTATAGAAGATTTTCCTGAATGAGGGTAGTATTAATTTTCATCAACTTCATCATCATCCTCTTCAAGAACATTGATGAATACGCATTCATTAGTTGGCAGCATATCACTTCTTATTTTATGAATCCGCCCCCAAACTTGAGTTAGATCCTTAAATAAAACAAACAAAAAAAAATCATCAAACTAAAATAATAATAAAAATGAATATTAAACAACTAAATAATAAAAATAAAAGAAAATGTAAAACACTTGGGTTGTCTCCCAAGAAGCACTTAGTTTATAGTCTTAATCCAGACTACCTCTTTATCTCGTCACCATAGGTCTAGTAAAATGATCATAGACTTATTGAGGCTCCCTCCACCATCTGTGTACCCTTTCAGTCGTCGTCAACTCGCTTGGACCACAAATTTCAAAGTTTTAAGGTCATCTTTGATTGAAATTCCACATGAACAGACTTTTGAAGGCTCAAATTGTTGTTTTGCTTGAGTATTTACTTGGATACATTCATCAACAATGTCTACTCGCAAACAACTATTAACTCCACTTAGGTGCTTCATAGGCTTAATGATTTTGAATATGACTTGTTCATCTTGGACTCTCAAGGTTAGTTGGCCTTTTTGCACATCAATAAGAGCTTTTTCGGTTGCTAAAAATGGTCGACCAAGAATGATTAGAATATCTTGGTCTTCATCTATGTCAAGAACAACAAAGTCTGCCGAGAAGATGAACTTGTCAACTTTTATCAATACGTCTTCTATGATTCCCCTCGGATACTTGATGGACCTATCCACCAATTGCAATGAGACAGTAGTAGGCTTAGCTTCTCCAAGCCCAAGTTTCCTAAAAATAGAGAGAGACATCAAATTAATACTTGCACCAAGATCGCATAAAGCTTTATTAATAAACGAATTGCCAATAGTGTAAGGAATCGTAAAACTCCCTAGATCTTTCAACTTTGGGGGTAACGTTTTTTGCAAAATGGCACTGCATTCCTCAGTGAGTGCTACCGTCTTATATTCCTTCAGCCTTCGTTTGTTGGAAAGTATCTCTGGTCGGTTGTTGTAGGCCTACCAAATTTAAACCTTACTTTAATAAATATTTAACGAGTATAGAGCGAGTAAGAGTCGATCCCACGAGGATCAAGGCTAATTGATTTACTATCGACTCAACTAACTAAGAATTTAAACTTAAAACTAAGACTTCAACAAGCAAACTCTAGAAATAAACAACAAATGTTTGGGGGGATTGAGTTGATTAACTAAATCATAGAAATTAAAACTAATTAAAATATAAATCAATCAAAATCAAAACAACAATCAACAATCGATTAAAGTAGGTTGAGGTTTCATTCGCCACTACTAGACAATGAGTTCTAATTTCATATCAATATTATGAATAATTTGCTAATGAAATTATCAACCGTAGGTAATAATAAGCTCTACTACCCCAATCTTTCCTTAGTTTCTCGTTAGATAGAACAAGTTCTCTATCTAATTCTCTACCCACCAAACAACCTAGAACAAACTCTCTAGATTTAATCCAATAGATGCATTAAAGTAAGAAAGATAGATTGATCTAAGCAACAACCACACAAGCTCGGGTCATTTAACTTAGGTTATATTTTCCATTGCAATTAACAAAAATATCCCATAATCATTAATCACAATTTACTACATATGATTAGAAATTCAAGATAATTACGGATCTAAAATCTCTAATCTAGTTGTAGGGAATTCTCAAACCCAATTTGGTTGCGCACCGAAACAAAGTAAGAAAATACCCATAAGACATTAAGTATATAAAAATATAAACAACCTCAATTGGGAAATTGATCAATAATATCAAACATTCAATTACAAAAACTCATGTCTAGGGCTTTGAAATCAACCTCAACCAATAAAGAAGTTTAGCCTAACATGATAAGAAATGAAAAAAGAATAAAAATTAGCAACATTGGGAATCAAAGAAACTTATTGGTTGAAGAAGATAGTTGAGGTTGATGGTAGATTATGGATGTCTCCTCCTCTAAGCCTCTTCCACTTTTTCTTCCTTGAAGCTCCAAAAACCCCAAGAGTGCTTTCAAAATGTGAATGAATGTAGAGAGTGAGTGAATTTGAAAATTGATGTTTGTGTTGAGATGATAGTGCCCTTTTATAAAGTGTGAGATGGTGATGTGATTTGGAGTAAAGTCTGTAAGATGTGTTGTGTATTTTGTGTAAGGGAAGGTGTGTTGTGCATTTGGTGTAAAGTTTGAAAGGTGTGTTGTGCATTTCGTGTAAAGTGAGTAATGTGTGTTGTATGATATATGTATCTAGTGTATACATATCACAAACATGTGCCAAAAGGTGTAAAGGATTGCCACTTGCCACCATTCCAACCAAAAGCATCAGTTTTGTCACATTGGATAGCGCCTAGGTGCTATAATATGGTGCCTAAGCGCCATATTTCTCAAAGAGGGTAGTAAGCACGGTGCTTAGGCGCCAAAAACAGGGCGCCTAGCGCTGGTGCTACTGTTTTCTTCTTCTCTAAAACTGTATCTGACATTGTGTATCCCTTTCAACTGATTTTTGACCTCTTTATATGCTGAATTGGCCTTCGATTCTTCATAAGAATTGTAGCCCTATCTGTTAGCTATCTGTAGCCACTTGAATCAGATCAATATCACATTTGTAGAGATAGTTATACCAAATATACATAGACTGCCATATCTGGAAGTTTCAATGCATGTTTGATTCTTTAACCGAATTTTCCTCTTTGAAATCAATTGAATTGGGAAACCTTAAAAACATGAAAGTTGTAGATACATCTCTTATCTTTCTAATAAGATAAGAATCATGTCAATTTAGCTTGGGATCAGACTTTTATGTCCAAAATACAAACACTACCGCAGTAGAACCGTGTCAATTTAGCCCAAGAATGCTTCTTTCAACTTCGTTTTGGCTCATTTTCGATCTTTTCATTCTCAAACTCCTATCATACACAAAATATTAATAAAAACATATTATTAACAAGAACAAAGCAAAGAATACATAGAAGAATTGTTACAAATAAATATAAAAATATGCACTTATCAAATTTCCTCACACTTAACCTTTGCTCGTCTTCGAGCAAACCTAAAACAAGACATAAACACAACTAAGCTAATCCACTTTCGTAGGAAATTACGATTGCATTTAGCACATGCAACAAGCCTTTAAACCCTAAGTGGACCATAGAGACGAGTTGTAGTCTCGTGAGGGCTTCCAGTGGTGATACCCACAAACACCTATGACCTCTAACTTCCAACGATTAATTCTTAGGGAGCAACGAAGTAATATGATAATGAAATCAAACAAGTGTTTAATTTAACCCTTAGTCATTCAAAAGTCAATAAATTTCCACAATAATCATACTCAAGTGTGTTTGTGAATAGCTATTGTCAATAGTGATGAAACCATACATGATTCAAATAAGTGAATTCCCATACAACCTCACAAAAGCTATCACCTAGTTTTTAATGAAAGAGTCGAACATCATAGGCTCTTACTTTAGTGCATATCTCCACTACACCGAAGGCACCACATGTAATCAAAAGGTTTTAAACAATGGTTGTAATAGGGCCAAAGGTAGTGTGTGGCATAAGAAAGAAATGGATAGGATGCAACAAAAATTCTAAAAACTTCATGAAATGAGAGACATAAATTTCATCAAGGAATGATTCTCATAATCCACAAGTTTCAACATTGGGGGCTAATATCATTGTGTTGGACCTTTTTTTTTATCATTCTCATCAACTTTGCATTTTATTTTTTATTTTTTTATTTTGCAACTTTTTTATTTTTTCGTTTAGGTCCCCCACACTTATCTTCTATTTCAACCCAAATTTCTTTTGCAAGCTCACCTTATCATTGAAGTGTCTCTCAAGTTCCAATTTATTTTTAGAACAAGGGTAGGATAATAATGTATTTAGGTTAGGTAAGAAGATATGGTTATCAATGAAATAGCTTATTCAATAAAAGTCTCAAAGTGGCTAACTATGGGAGATGTTCTTCTTGGAACATCATAAGGGGAACAAGTTGATTTGGCCATGGTGATAGAAAGCCTAGTGCCTTAATCATTTTTCAAGTAATGCTCAAAACAGTTGTTCGCCTCGATAGACCTCCGAAAGAGTTCCAATATTCAACTTCTACATGTCGAAACCTAAGTGATAATTAAAGTGAGGGTATAAGAATTACCTATTTTGACATGTTTGTTTTCATACCAAATAACATAGCTATTTGTGCAAAAATAGTTGAGTATGATCATCACAAAAAATAAATCAACCAAAGAATAACATCAAGGTCTAAAACAACACCTATCGTCA
Organism: Paulownia fortunei; assembly: GCA_019321725.1. Lineage (NCBI taxonomy): Eukaryota > Viridiplantae > Streptophyta > Magnoliopsida > Lamiales > Paulowniaceae > Paulownia > Paulownia fortunei. The sequence goes on from CM033106.1 coordinate 7,834,798, forward strand.
AACAAACCATGTCATTCATGCTCAATTCTCATCATAGAAATTGGAAGAAGACTTAGGACTCAAAAATTAAAAATAAAAAAAATATAAGTCTAAATCCTTCCCCCCACACTTAATTCTTACATTGTCCTCAATGTAAGCCTAAACTACTAAAATAAAGAATTAAATGCAATAGGGTTGGATTATTCACAAACAAAGCAAAATAAAAGAATAAAATGGATAGAAAGAAAAGAGAATGAGAGTTAGAGAAATTAAATCTGTGGTTATAAGCTCTCAATGACTTCTTTTCCATCCGTTGGGTTGCCTCCCAATAAGCGCTTGGTTTAACGTCCTCAGCCCGACAACGTTTTTTTTTTTACTCATCAACATATGTTGGCTCATAAATGAGGGTCTCATCTACATTATCCGATTGAAAATCCTCATAGTAAGGTTTCAACCTATGGCCATTAACTTTGAATATCTTGTCCGTCTTCAAACTTTGTATTTCAACTGCACCATGAGGAAATATATTAGAAACAATAAAAGGACCAACCCAACGAGAGCGCAATTTACCCAAAAATAACTTAAGACATGAATAAAATAGAATAACTTTTTGACCAACGACAAAGTCTTTTCTAGAAATCATCCTATCATGAAATGCCTTAGTCTTCTCTTTATAGATCCGGGAATTTTCATAGGCATCATTACGAATCTCCTCAAGCTCTTGGAGTTGTAAATTCCTTTGTTTCCCTGCCGCATCCATCTCCATGTTGCATTGTTTCACTGCCCACCATGCTTTATGCTCTAGCTCTACCGAGAGGTGACAAAGTTTCCCATAAACTAACCGATAGGGGGACATGCCAATGGAAGTTTTGTAAGCTGTTCGATATGCCCATAAGGCATCATCAAGGCGAATGCTCCAATCTTTCCTATTCATTTTAACCATTTTCTCAAGGATAGACTTGATCTCCCTATTGGACACCTCCACTTGCCCACTTGTTTGTGGATGGTATGATGTGGAAACTCGATGTGTGATGTTATACTTTTTGAAAAGAGCTTCCACTGACCTATTGCAAAAGTGGGTGCCTCTATCACTAATCATAGCTCGAGGCGTGCCAAACCTTGTAAAAATGTGGGACTTGACAAAATCTACAACAATTTTTGAATCATTAGTCCGAGTGGCTTTGGCTTCCACCCACTTTGAGACATAATCGACAGCAAGTATAATGTAAAGATTACCAAAAGAAAGAGGAAATAGGCCTATGAAATCAATGCCCCAAACATAAAAAATTTCAATAATAAGTATAGGAGTTTGTGGCATTTGATTCCTAGGTCCCAAGTTACCTGTCCTTTGACACCGATCATAAGACTTGCAATGGCGATAGGCATCCTTGAATAATGAGGGCCAATAGAAACCACTTTCAAGCACCTTAAGGGCAGTCCGTTTTGGTCTAAAATGTCCACCACATGCAAAGGAATGCCAAAATTTTAGAATAGAAATAAAATCACTTTCATGCACGCACCTCCTTATCACTTGATCGGAATAATGCTTCCAAAGGTATGGATCATCCCAAATATAGTATCTAGCATCACTCTTGATCTTCTCTTTTTGTGCCTTAGTCAATTCATCCGGCAATTTCCTAGTGACTAAGAAATTAACAATGTCGGCATACCAAGGGGCTACCACACTCATTGCTAGAAGTTGCTTATCTGAGAAACCTTCGTTTAATGGTAATGCATCTTCCTCATGTACCAACCTACTAAGATGGTCCGCAACCAAGTTGTCAGACCCCTTTTTGTCCTTAATTTGCAAGTCAAACTCTTGCATAAGAAGGATCCATCGAATGAGTCGTGGCTTGGCATCCTTCTTGGTGAGCAAGTACCTTAGGGCTGCATGATCAGAATAAACAATTACTTTTGCACCAATCAAATATGAACAAAATTTTTCTAAAGCAAAAATAACCGCCAAAAGTTCCTTTCAATGGTAGAATAGTTGTTGTTGGGCATCATTTAAAGTACGTGATGCATAGTAAATGGCATGAGGAGTTTGCCTACTCGTTGCCCCAATACAACACCAACTGCATAGTCACTTGCATCGCACATAAGTTCAAAAAGGAAGTTCCCAATTTGGTGGTTGGATGATAGGTGATGAGGTGAGAAGTTCCTTGAGCTTGCTAAAAGCTGTCATGCAATTGTCATCAAACTCAAAAGTCACATCTTTTTGAAGCAATCTACACAAGGGAAGTGCTAATTTGGAAAAATCTTTAATAAACCTGCGATAAAAACCTGCATGACCAAGAAAAGAGTGAATCTCCCTAACACTTGAGGGTGGGGGTAAGGAACGTAGAAGATCAATCTTAGATTTATCAACCTCAATCCCTCTAGCAGAGATTACATGCCCCAACACTATCCCTTGATTAACCATAAAATAACATTTCTCCCAATTGAGCACAAGATTAGTTTCAATGCATCTTTGAAGTACAAGTATAAGGTTATCTAGGCATTTTTCAAATGAATCACCATAAATACTGAAATCATCCATGAATACCTCTATGATGTTCTCAATGTACTCGGAGAAAATGCTCACCATACACCTTTGAAATATGGCCGGTGCATTGCAAAGTCCGAATGGCATGCGTCGGTAGGCAAATGTACCGAATGGGCAAGTAAAGGTAGTCTTCTCTTGATCCTCCGGAGCAATGACGATTTTAATTATACCCTGAGTAGCCATCAAGAGAACAATAATGAGTATGTCTGGATAATCTTTCAAGTATTTGATCAATAAAAGGTAAAGGAAAATGGTCTTTGCGAGTAGAAGAGTTAAGCTTCCTATAATCAATGCAAACTCACCATCCGATTTGAACTCTTTGAGGTACTAACTCTTGACAATCATTTGTACTACAGTGATGCCGGACTTCTTAGGAACCACTTGGACCGGACTTACCCACTTGCTATCCAAAATCGGGTAGATGACTCCAACATCAAGAAGCTTTAATATCTCTTTCTTCACAACTTCCATCATGGGCGGGTTCAATCGCCTTTGGCGTCCTTCGTGGGTTTGGATCCTTCTTCTAGTAAAATTCAGTGCATGCACATAGACTGGCTAATTTCTTTAATATCGGCAATGGTCCATCCAATAGCCGTCTTGTACTCACGGAGCACCCTAATAAGCTTAGACTCTTGTGTATCGGTGAGATCTTTAGCAATAATAACTGGAAGTGTCTCTTTCTCTCCCAAATACACATATTTGAGATGCTTCGGGAGTGGTTTGAGCCAATATAGGTGCCTGCACCACAAAAGGTAAAAGTCTCTCATTAGTCAATGGAAAAACAATGTAAGAGATATCATACTTTGTATTTTGTGAAAATGAGTCCAATCCTTCCACTGCTTCCTCCACATTTTCTAATAGTTGCATGTTTATCTTTATCTCTTTCAAGTCCTCCATGTAAAGATTGTTCCTCAATACAACATCCAATCCATCATTGCTAGTCAATTCAAACATTTGTTGGGTTATAGAATCAATAATATCAACAGCAAAAATGGAATGCACATCACTAGGATACCTCATAGCTTCAAAAATATTAAATCTAATTATCTCACCATCAAATTTCATAGACAATGTGCCATCATGAACATCAATTTTAGTCCGAGCTATTTTTAGAAATGATCTCCCTAAGAGAATGGGTGTAGGATGTAAGGATCTATCATTTTCCATCTCAAGAATATAAAAATCCGTAGGAAAAACCAATTCATTCACTTGTACCAAAACATCCTCCACAACTCCTTTAGGGTATGCATTTGATCTATCTGCTAATTGAATAACAACAACAGTTTTTTTCTAAAGGGCCTAGATTTAAGGAAACATAAATGGCATATGGCATGACATTGATTGATGCACCTAAATCTAACATGCACTTTTCAAACCTGGTATTACCAATGGTACAAGGGATGGTGAAAGTGCCCGGATCCTTGCACTTTGGAGGGAGTTTTCTTTGAATAACCGCTGAAATATTCTCCCCCACACTTACTTTTTCATCCCCTCTCAACTTTCTTTTATTGGTGCACAACTCTTTGAGAAATTTGGCATAGCGAGGTACTTGCTTGATGGCATCAAGAAGAGGGATGTTTACCTCCACTTTTCAAAAAGTTTCAAGGATCTCCTTTTCTTGCTCATCTTTCTTAGATTTTGCTAACCTGCTAGGAAAAGGTGGAGGTGTTATATAATTATGAGAGAGAGGTTTAGAAATGATTACCGACTTTGGATTCTCCTTGACTACGGGTGGTAGATGAGTAGGAGAGTGAGAATCATTTAAGGAAGGGATGGTATTGCTTGACTCGCCCTTCTCAACCTCTTTGGATACTTCTTTTGTTGGAAAGCTAGGAGACTCCAATTATTTACCAGTTCTAAAAGTTATGGCACTTGCATTTTCCTTAGGATTCACCACGGGTTGGGAAGGTAACTTGTCCGATCCTTGTGTTTCCAATCGGCTTAAGCTACTGGCTATTTGTCCTACTTGATTTTCAATATGTTGGAGACGGGTTTCTGTGGTTTGTTGAAATTGCATAGTATTAGTAGCAAGTGCTTTCACGAGATCCTCCAAGGATGCGCCCGATTGTTGTGGAGATTAAAAAGGTGGTTGCACATTCGATTGATGAAAATTGGGTGGTCGGTTTGGTATTTGAAATGGAGTAGGTTGTTGTTGGTTCCCGTATCTCAAATTAGGATGATCCTTCCATCATTCATTATAAGTGTTGGAGAATAAATTATATCTTTGCCTTGGTTGACTTGGAAAACCACCAATCATATTTGCTTGCTCCATAGAACTCTCTTGGAGAGATGGACACATATCCGTGGGATGCCCTACTATGCAACATACTCCACATGCTTTGACTTGTTGACCTACTGCTATTTGTTGCACTAAAGATGTAAGGTGTGAAAGCTTTTGTTCAAGAAGTGATGTGTTTACCTCATTGACATTCTTAGGTGGCGGTGGTGGATCATTACGGGTGATGAATTGTTGAGAATTTGCAGTCATATTTGCAATTAGATTCCTTATTGCCTCCGGTGTCTTGTCAACTAAAGCCCCTCCACTTGCAGCATCAATCATGCTTCTTTCCATTGGCATAAACCCCTCATAGAAATATTGAATGAGAAGTTGATCACTGATTTGATGATGACGACAACTGGCACACAACTTCTTAAATCTTTCCCAATACTCATAGAGAGATTCCCTATTGTATTGTCAAATCCCACATATTTTTTTTCGGATGCTCCCTGCCTTGGAAGCTGGAAAATAACTCTCAAGAAACACCCTTTGCATTTCATTCCATGTGGTAATCGTGCCAGACGGTAGATAATAAAGCCACTCCTTTGCCGAATCCGCCAATGAAAAAGGAAAGGCAATGAGCTTGATGTTTTCTTATGAAATGCCAACTGGTTTCATACTAGAGCATACGACATGAAATTCCTTCAAGTGTTTATTTGGATCCTCTCCCGCAAAACCATGGAATGTGGGCAAAAGATGAATCATCCCATATTTAAGTTCAAAGCCGGCTTCCAAGTTGGGATATGTGATACACAATGGTTGATTCTCCAAATTGGGAGCAGCTAACTCCTTCAATGTTCTATGATTATGTGTCATTTCAATTCGGATTGATGAGAAGTTTCAAAATTTGGAGGAAGAGTTTCAAACTCGAGCTTGGGTGGTGAATTGATTTGAGATATAGGTGGAAGTGGTGGTAATAGTGGCAACAGTGTATTCAAGTTAATCCGAATTTGCTTAAGTCTTAACCTCAAGTCCTCCGATGACATAAAATCTGAAAAAACAAAAAAATCAAACTAATATAAACTAACAAAAAGAAGTAAAGTAAAATGAAAAATTGAAATAGATAATGAATCAATTAGACGCTTGGTCCCCTGCAACAGCGCCAAAAACTTGGTCAGTTGTCGTAGGCCTACCAAATTTAAACCTTACTTCAATAAATATTTAACGAGTATAGAGCGAGTAAGAGTCGATTTCAAGAGAATCAAGGCTAATTGATTTACTACCAACTCAACTAACTAAGAATTTAAACTTAAAACTAAGACTTCAACAAGCAAACTCTAGAAATAAACAACAAATTTTTGGGGGGGATTGAGTTGACTAACTAAATCACAGAAATTAAAACTAATTAAAAAATAAATCAATCAAAATCAAAACAACAATCAACAATCGATTAAAGTAGGTTAATGTTTCATTCGCCACCACTAGACAATGAGTTCTAATTTCATATCAATATTATGAATAATTTGCTAATGAAATTATCAACCGTAGGTAATAACAAGCTCTACTACCCCAATATTTCCTTAGTTTCTCATTAGATAGAACAAGCTCTCTATCTAATTCTCTACCCACCAAACAACCTAGAACAAACTCTCTAGATTTAATCCAATGGATGCATTAAAATAAGAAAGATAGATTGATCTAAGCAACAACCACACAAGCTCGGGTCATTTAACTTAGGTTATATTTTCCATTGCAATTAACAAAAATATCCCATAATCATTAATCACAATTTACTACATATGATTAGAAATTCAAGACAATTACGGATCTAAAATCTCTAATCTAGTTGTAGAGAATTCTCAAATCCAATTTGGTTGCGCACCGAAACAAAGCAAGAAAATACCCATAAGACATTAAGTATAGAAAAATATAAACAACCTCAATTGGGAAATTGATCAATAATATCAAACATTCAATTACAAAAACTCATGTCTAGGGCTTTGAAATCAACCTCAACCAATAAAGAAGTTTAGCCTAACATGATAAGAAATGACAAGAGAATAAAAATTAGCAACATTGGGAATCAAAGAAACTTATTGGTTGAAGAAGATAGTTGAGGATGATGGTAGATTATGGATGTCTCCTCCTCTAAGCCTCTTCCACTTTTTCTTCGTTGAAGCTCCAAAAACCCCAAGAGTGCTTTCAAAATATGAATGAATGTAGAGAGTGAGTGAATTTGAAAATTGATGTTTGTGTTGAGATGATAGTGCCCTTTTATAAAGTGTGAGATGGTGATGTGATTTGGTGTAAAGTGTGTAAGATGTGTTGTGTATTTTGTGTAAAGTAGGGAAGGTGTGTGGTGCTTTTGGTGTAAAGTGTGAAAGGTGTGTTGTGCATTTCGTGTAAAGTGAGTAATGTGTGTTGTATGATATATGTATCTAGTGTATACATATCACAAACATGTGCCAAAAGGTGTAAAGGATTGCCACTTGCCACCATTCCAACCAAAGCATCTTTGTTTTGTCACATGGATAGCGCCTAGGTGCTATAATATGGTGCCTAAGCGCCATATTTCTCAAAGAGGGTAGTAAGCACGGTGCTTAGGCGCCAAAAACAGGGCGCCTAGGCGCTGGTGCTACTGTTTTCTTCTTCTCTAAAACTGTTGTCTGACATTGTGTATCCCTTTCAACTGATTTTTGACCTCTTTATATGCTGAATTGGCCTTCAGTTCTTCATAAGAATTGTAGCCCTATCTGTTAGCTATCTGTAGCCACTTGAATCAGATCAATATCACATTTGTAGAGATAGTTATACCATATATACATAGACTGCCATATCTGGAAGTTTCAATGCATGTTTGATTCTTTAACCGAATTTTCCTCTTTGAAATCAATTGAATTGGGAAACCTTAAAAACATGAAAGTTGTAGATACATCTCTTATCTTTCTAATAAGATAAGAATCATGTCAATTTAGCTTTGGATCAGACTTTTATGTCCAAAATACAAACACTACCGCAGTAGAACCGAACCGGTCAATTTAGCCCAAGAATGCTTCTTTCAACTTCGTTTTGGCTTCATTTTCGATCTTTTCATTCTCAAACTCCTATCACACACAAAATATTAATAAAAACCTATTATTAACAAGAACAAAGCAAAGAAGACATAGAAATTATTGCAAATAAATATAAAAATATGCACTTATCAATCTCCGTCTTGATTCAGTGAGTGCCACCGTCTCATATTCCTTCAGCCTTCGTTTGTTGGAAAGTATCTCCGTCTTTATTCAGTGAGTGCCACCGTCTCTTGTTTCTGCAAAGTAGCCTCCGTTCTTGTTAGAAACTGATTTGTGCTCATAGTTAACTGGGTAAGTGCTTCTTCCAATGATACCTTGTTAGTTGACGGTTGTGACTGGGGTCGCAATTGAGACTGAAAATTAGATGGTGGATTCACTACATTTTGAATGTTTCTCTATAAAAAATTGGATGATTATTCCATCCCGAATTATATGAGTTGGAGAAAGGATTATTTTGCTCGTTGAAGTTCCCAAACAGTTGCACATGGTCGGATTGTGATGGAGCAAATGGATTGCCTACTTGACATTTAGTGTTATGATGAGGACCATTGCAAAAATTACATACCTCAACTGGTTTGGAAACTGCATTAATGGTCAATGAAGTAAGCTGCTGAGACAATGTAGCAACTTGAACAGTGAGTGTAGTAAGGGCATCAACTTCATGTACTCCAAATTCTTTCTTTGGAATATTTCTTTTAGAAGGCCATTGATAAGCATTTGCAGCCATGGTTTCAAGTAAGTCATAGGCCTCCTCTTGCGTCCTTTCCATCAAAGCTCTACCAGCTGCTGTTTCAACTAAAGTTCTAGTTGAACTACTTAAATCATTATAGAAAGTCTGTACTTGCAACCAATTTGGTAAGCCGTGATGTGGGCACTGTTAGAGTAGGATACCCAACGCCCCAATTAGATTGAGTGTATTATACTCTTTTGCTTTTGTAAAGACGATCTTATTGGGAATCATATTAATAAAAAGATATTTTCTTTATCTTATGTCTTGCATTTTTTAATTCTGCACATTAGATAAAGTCCTTAGACCAAATTTAGCTATGGGGTATAGTCGCACATATGATGGTGATCATGGAACATGCCTCTAAGGCTTTGGTCTTAAATAAATTCCGAGTCGAGAGTTTTTTGAGATGGGACATCAAATAGCTCAGTAAGACTCGTACATATAATAGTTATGGGATAAAATAGGCCACTAAGATTTAATTTATGTATAAATATAATTATAGTATATATATATGATATATATCTATCTTGATATTATTTGAAGAGTTCAAATTAATATCAACAATGTATGTAGACAATTTTAATGATTAATATAGTCTCAAATTAGTCCACATACAATAGGAGAGAGAAAAGAAAAGAGTTATTGGAAGATTTGGAATCCTTCCAAGATAAAGTTTTGAAGTAGTTTAAAATTGAAAAACTTTCCAATAGTTGGAAAAGGATTAAAATTTTCAGCCCTATATATATGAGGGATGAAAATTACATAATCAATTCAAAAAAATTTTGAGCAAAAATTATTTTGTTTAAAAGTCTTCTATTTTTACTCTCTAAGAAAAGAAAAGAAAGAAAAAGAAAATCAGTTTCTTGTTATTCTCTTCATATTATTGTTTCAAGAACTTAAAGAATCAATCTTTATTGTTCTTAAAAATATACTCTGCTTCTAGATTAGTAAACAATTAAAAGGATACTAGCGAATCCTTTTGATTGGTGTTACTCTTCCGTATCGTGGACCTGATAGAGGGGAGATACTTGGATCCCTGCGAGTTCTGATAGTCCAGGATAAGCAATAGATTGCTTCATTCCCTACAACAACCAGAGTGCACGAAAGGTATAATCCGATTTTATATTTATTTATATATTCACTTGAATAAGCGCGATCGTTAAAATCGCTTTCGAATCAAAGGGGTTAAATTTATGTTTGATAAAAATTTTAACTTTCCGCTGCGTATACCCCTGCGATTATAGCGAACCCAACAGACACCTCATCAATAGATCCTTGTACATTTCCCAAGCCTCATGCAAGGATTTCATGTCCTGTTGAGTATAAATGTAATGATATCATTCCGCATCTTTGTTGTCTTAGCAGGTGGGAAAACCTTAACTAGAAAGCTTTGAGCTAAGTGTGCCCAAGTAGTGATTGTCCCAGTAGGTAAAGAATTCAACCAAATTTTGTCTTTGTCCCGAAGTGAAAATGAAAACAATCTCAATCTAATGGCATCATCAGTAATGTCATTGTACTTGAATGAATCACAAATTCTGAGAAAACCAACTATGTGTGCATTAGGATCCTCATTGGCTAATCCAGAAAACTAATTAGCTTGAATCATCTGAATAATAACCAGTTTGATCTCAAAATTATTTATTTGAATGACAGGGCACCTGATTCCCAAGAATGTATCAACAACCATAGGCATAAATAGCATAATCACGTAGTGCCCTATTGTTCTCTACATTTTCCCTTGCGTGTGCCGTGGTGTGTTGAGACTTGTTTAGAAGCTTCACTCTTCACCTTCGATCAACGCCTGAAAATTTGAAATAGAAAATGAAGGTAAAATAAAATAAAATAAAAATTCAAACTAAAATTAGAGTTACTTGGTATCGATATTAATAAAAATAAATAGTCCTCGACAACGACACCAAAAATTTGTTGCAAAAATTCATGAACGCAAGTGCACGTTGTCGTTAATAAGTAATAAAATGATGAGTAGAGTATCGTTCCCATTAGAACTATTGAATTATTAAATATCAAAATTTTGTTAACTCTAATTTTATTTGAATAAACGAAAGTGAGTTTTTATGATTACACATTATGTCTAAATAAACTAACTAATAATCAAAATTAACTAATGATGAAATTCAAAATAACTTAAAACCCTAGGGTTATGATTTCACCATAATTAATCCGAATTGAATAATTTATCTCATCAATATCAATTTATTTCTTAAGTGATAGTCAAAAATTCTAAAATTATCCACTAATCTCTCCCAATGTCTAATGAAAACATCATCAATTGCTAACCCACTATATTCCTATATGAATTACAACAATCAACAATTCATTAGGTTTTATGGATTTCAAACATGACTACACAAATCATGTATCCTATCTTACATGCAATTTATGATTTCTGCACATAGAACTAGACACATATATCACATCTCGGGTCAATATGATTAATAAATCATTCAATTAGTGGCCAAGTAATTGAAAACATTAAAAACAATGTAGAAAACTCAACTTGAAAATTAAATCAAGAATTGAATTGATACAAATATTCAAAATATCATAATTAGATTACATCACAACCTTAGAAAAATAAATTAGTTCATAATGATAAAAATGAATAATAACATAACAATATTCATAAACATAATCAAATAAAAAAAGAGGAAAATAAAATGGAACTTGGAAGTAGGATAAGTTTCTTTTCTTGTAAATGTCTTCTTCTCAATTTTTGGAAGAAATCTCCACTCTTATTCTTTTTGTTTCTTATCTTGTTTTCACTCTCTCCCTCTCTAAAAATTTGAATTGAAGGCTCTTGGTATCTTAAAAATCAGATGGGAGATGCCCTAAAGAGGGCAAAATGATGATTTTGCCCTTAGTTATCCATTTGGCAGTGCCTAGGCGATGCACATTTTGGACTAACACTATTTTCCAGTAACGGCAGTGCCCAAGCGCTACTCTTCACGGGCTTTTTTTTTTTTTTTTGAAAAAAATATAAGATGAATGTAGATTTTAGTACATCCAAGTGACATTCTTCCTTCATCTTCAAATCTACAAAATAAATACTAAAAACGATAATAAAACTCACAAAAATATTGAAAAACTAATAAAAAAATTAAACAAATAATGTTCAATTAATGGGTATAAATTCCACTCATCACTCTTTTTTCTTATTGACCTTTTTTTTGTGGCTTCCAATCATCTTTTTGGGAAAGTGCAGCATGTTTCTTATCAAATTTAATTAATATGCGAACTTTCCAATTTCATTTGCATTCTTTACCCTAGGCCGATTGATCGACGTAATTGATATTTTTCTTTTTATGTCCTTCTTCAACACGAGTTATTTTCTTTTTAATTGAATAAACTATGAGATTCAATTTTTCCTTAATCAGTTGTGCCTTTTTGTTCCCTATGATATTTGGACTTATGTTCTTCTTGAACAAATTGACATATTAATAATTTAGAAACTAAGATATAAACAAACTAATCTATTCTAAATTAAAAATGACCAATATTGTAAACTAAAAGAAACATATAATGATTATATTATAACATGATTGCACTAGAATTTACATACATCTACTATGTAAAAAAAGCAAAAAGAAAAAAGAAAAAAGAAAAAATAGAAAGAGATGGATAAATAATTGTTTAGTATAATAAAAATTATTGCTCGTTTGATGTTAGGAATGCAAGTATTTCTATAATTAATGAAACAATATTTAGTATTTAGATATATGAATAAATTTATAGTTTGATTATTACCTTGTTGTCGTTTCTACATCTTCACCATTATATTTTTTACAGGCTACATTGTCTAAAGATTAATAACAAAATTAAAAATTCTTGCAATGTGTTAGAATTGAAGTTATAATATACAATGATGCTATCAGTCACTTTGCCTGAAAGTTTGCAATCAACAAGATATCTGATTTCTAATGGAGATGTTAAAAAGGTTAATTCATATTTTCAAATGCACATCCAGAAAAACAAAAAATTATGCTTAAAAAATATACACTTGTGAAAGATGTCTTTTAACATATTTGAGACAACATTGACTATAATTTTATGGAATTCAAAGATGGAGATCCTGAACTTTACAGAAATGAAGGAGATGGTACAATTTTTTTTTTTCCTTTACTTAATAGTCGATTATATTTTTCATAAACTAAGTTTATATTTAAATTATAGAATTGTAATAAAAGACAAAGAATGGAGAATGACTGTAAATTCAAAGGCAACATTGAAATAGCTAACGTAGTTTGATTAAAATAATATTTTTCTTAACTCCGTTTTATTTGATCAAAATTTTCTTAACTTCTATGTCGTTAGATACTAATATATTAAATTTATTTTTGATTATACATATATCTTCCCATAGTAATGTGTTTTTGGAAAGATATGGTTAAAAATGAAAGACGTGCATTGCAATAAATTACTGATCAAAATCTAAGAGAATGTTTGGATTTATTTGAATGTTTTGGGATAAGTTTTTTAGGAAAATATATTGTGAAAAAATATATTGAAAATTATGAAGTATCAGGAGAAAAATATATCAAAAAATGTAATGTATATTTAATTTTATTTTGGAAGAATAAAAATATTTTGAAAAAATAAAAACAAATATTCCCTAAGTCACTGTAAATAGATACCTAGGTAATGTTTTCTACTTTTATTGATCCATAAGAAGTTGTTTTTCTGCTTTTATTGAAGCCATGCTTGTGCACATTTCTTTGTCAATAAAGTTGCATTTACTCCATTAGTAAGCTACATTCTGAAAATGATATATCCATCGGTCTAATCCCACAACCAACCCAAGAAGATTCTCTTTTCAAATGCAAAAAAAAAAAAAAAAAAATCTATATTTTTTTTAACAATATATATTATCTTTAGGTGAGTTACAATTGCAAATTATCGCTTAGTTCTACAAATAAACTCGACTTGAGAAGAAATTGAGCATATACGACATTAGTATCCAATAAATTATAAAAATAAGTACTACATTGAACTATAATAATAACATAATTTTTTTTATCTGATATTTAAACATTGATCATAATATATATATTTATGAATATTATACATATAATTAAATATATTTTATATGTACTTATATTTTTTTTTGTGTATAAATATTTACACACACACACACACATATATTTATATGCATAAAAGTATATATAAGTGTACTCAATTTATAAGTTTATTTTAAATATTTTATTATTAAATTAATTACTTATTTAAATATATGAATTATTATGCGTAAATATTATATTTATTATTATAGTATATAAAAGTTATTATTTTTATCTATTAATACGTATAAATAATTTAGTTTACTTTATTTGATCAAACTTCATAAAATAAGATACTATTTTAAAGTTTAAGGGCAATTTAGACTTTTATACATAAACAAGCAACTTGGACATACTTTTTTAATTTATTTACCAAATACTTTTTTCTTAATTTTTTTCTACTTTTCATCACCACCTTACAAACACTTTTAATTTTTACTTTTTAATTACTTTTTCGCTTTTTGTAAAATTTTAACAGTTCCCTAAAAGTAAAGGTTTTTGCAAATGGTCTACGTGTATTAAGTTTTATTTCATACAATATATATATTTTATTATAATATTGCAAATTTGACTTTGAAATATATATTTTGTGATAGGATTAATTATTTTTTGCCATCCGAACTATGACTCTTTTTTGGATTTTTCACCTAATTTTTTTTTTTTACAATTTATGATGAGTGGATTTTATACCCATTAATTGAGTACTATTTACTTAACTTTTTAATTAGTTTTCGAGTGTTTATGTTATTTTTTATGCATTTAGTTTGAAATATTTTAGGTAATAGCAAAATGAGGAGAAAATGGAAATAAACATAAAACTTGGTTTAAATTTTGATTAATCTGCTTTTTGATGCTATTGAGGGCAGTGTTCGTATTTCAATTATAACTTTCTCAAATATCCTTTTGACTTATTTCTTAAATCATTGGAAAGTCAAGAGATTTATATATAACTTTTATGTTTACCATAAAATCCAGTTCTTTCAATTTCAATAATAAAAATCGGGTTAAATAATCTACATTTGATTGAACATTTCAGGTATAACACATCTTGGTAGTTCAGGCAAACATCTTTCCACAGATTTCATATTGAGTTGATTCAAGTTCCTATCAAAAGGCACGACATAGAGCTACAATTTATATGAAGAAACTAAAAGCTAATTTAGCCTAGAAATAAGTGAAAAATCACTTGAAAGAGGCTATAAGTGCAGCAGAAACTCATCTTGGACAGCAAGAGCAACGCTTAGGCGCTGCCCTATAGCGCCTAGGTACTGCAATCACTATCCAGGACAGAATGTGGAGTGCCTAGGCACTGCCCTCACTGGACTGCAGTATGCTGCAGCACCTAGACGCTGCCAACCGGGCAAGTAAGGGCAAATTGATATTTTATGCCCTCTTTAGGGCATCTCCCATCAAGTTTAAGTATTCCAAAAGCCTCTATTTTTTTTCTAGAGAGGGAGAGAAGAGAAAACAAGCCAAGAAAGAACAAGGAAGAAGAAGAAGAAGATGAGAGAATTCTTCCAAGAGTTGAGAAGAAGACATCTACAAGGGAAAGAAACTCATCCTACTTCCAAGTTTTATTTTATTTTCCTATTTCTCTCATTAATTATGTTTATGAATATTGTTAGGTTGTCTTTCATTTTTATCATTATGAACTAATTTATTTTTCTAGGGTTGTGATGTAATCTAATTATGATATTTTAAACATTTGTATCAATTCAATTCTCAATTTATGTTCAAGTTGAGTTTTCTACATTGTTTTTATTGCTTTCAATTACTTGGCCACTAATTGAATGATTTGCTAATTATATTGATCCAAAAGGTGATATATGTGTCAAGTTCTATGTGTAGAAAACCATAAATTGCATGTGAGATAGGAATATACTTACATGGTTTGTGTAGTCTTGTTGGAGATCCATAGAACCTAATGAATTATTGATTGTTGTAATTCACATAGGAATATAGTGGGTTAGCAAATTGATGATATTTTCATTAGACCTTGGGAGAGGCTAGTGGATAATTTAGGGATTCTCGACTATCACTTGGGAATTAAATTGAGATTGATGAGATGAATTATTCAATTTGGATTAATTATGGTGAAATCATAACCCTAGGCTTTTGAGTTTTTGAATTTCATCATTACTTAGTGTAGGTAGACTTAGTTTGTAATCATAATCACCCATTTTTGTTTATTCAAATAAAATTAGAGTTAACATAATTTCGGTACTTAATAATTCAATAATTCTCATGAGAACGATAAATGATTCATCACTTTATTGCTTGTATACGATAACGTGCACTTACGTTCACGAAATTTCGCAACAAGTTTTTGGCGCCGTTGCCGGGGATTGTTTTGTTTTGTTAATATCGATATCAAGTAACTTTAATTTTAATTTGAAATTTTCTTGTATATATATATATTTTTTATTTATTTTTATCGTTTGAGTGTGCCTTTGTTTATAATCGCAGGTGTTTTCTTGTGTGTGTGATATGATAAAAAAGTGGTAGACGAGATGACATATAAACTATTCTATTGGCCAACTGAATATGACATGACCAATCAAGTTTCAACTCAGGCCTCTAGAATGAATCGAGTAGATGTCATTAATGCATTGGGTGCTCAAGTACAAATACTTTCAAAAGAGATGGAGAAATATTTTGCAGCAAATGCTAATCATTCACCATTCAAGGTACGTGAGTCATATAACGGTTTTCATGCAAGAACACAATTCCAAGGGAGCAATCAATTTGCACCACCATATATCGAGCATGCTCAATTTGGGTGGAATTACAACCAACTGCAAAATTATCCTTTCTTAAATACTTATCAAGGATGGTCAAATCATTCTAATGATTCATGGAGAAATGGTGAGAATATGATGTGGCATGCACCTAGTTACCCACCATTAGAGAAGAAGAGAAGCCTTGAAGAAGCTTTAGCTTAATTCAAACGTACTACCGACCAAATCTTGTTGCAAACTCAACCTAGTAATCCATCACAACAGATTTTGCCTTACATAACTGAGGAAAATGGAGAAGGCAAAAAACATTGTGATGCTAATTTACTAAGTGAGGAAGAGATTGAAACCATCTCATGGATTGAAAAAATTATGAAGGATGAACAAGATGTATCAACACAAATACCTCTAGCGAAGAAAAGAGAAGAATATTGGGATGTTAATTTGTTAAGTGATGAAGAGAGGGAATATGTCTTGTAGATAAAACAACTGATGAAGGATGAACAAGAGGTATCAACACAAACACCTCTAGTGGAGAATAGAGAAGACCATGAAAATGTTCAACCAAACCCTTCTCAAGAGCCATCACGGGAAGTTTCTTATCCTCATCTTTTATAAAATAACAGGCCTATGTCAAATGTTGTGGAGGATGATACGGGGATCTCATTGCACAAATATGAAGTGGAGGATTATGAATTGGGAGATTGCTCATTAAACCATTATATAGTGGGAAATGAAAGTCTACTTGAGGATGTTGACAAATCTATTATCCATATAGATTTCATCATCCCCGAAATTGAAAAGGACAAAAACATCTCTTTCACACAAGGAGAAATATTTTTGGTCATCGGGCATGCACTCATCAATGTACAAGAGGCACTTGATCCCATGCCGGATTGTGCTCACTATGCCTATCTTTGGGGATCACCTACACTTCTAGAGCATACAAAGGCATGACAAGATAAACACTTATTTTTGGATCCCGGTTGAGCAATGAAGAAGTCCGGCTGAAGACTATAAATCAAGCGCTTCTTGGGAGGCAACCCAAGTGTTTTAAATTATCTTTTATTTTTATTATTTAGTTGTTTAATATTAATTTTGTTATTTTAGTATGATGAATTTTATTTGATTTTTATTTGTTTTCATTTCAGGATCCAACTCAAGTTTGGGGAAGGATTTGTAAAATAAGGAGTGATGTACCACCAACTAATGAATGCACATCCATCACTATTCTAGAAGAGGATGATGATCAAGTTGATGAGAACTAACACCATTTAGGGAAGTCTTCTATGCCTTATCTTGCTTTATTTAACATTGAGGACAATGTTAGTTCTAAGTTTGGGGGTGGATGTATGTGTTTCATTTGATTTTGTTTGTTTATAGCTTTTGAAAATTGATGAATGTTGTGCTTATGTATGTGATTGACTCTTGTGATAATTTTTTATCTTTCTTGTAATCCTTTGACATATTGAGCACATAGCCTTGAATATTTGGATTTTCTACTTACTTAGAAAAAGTTTATGTGAACTCGATATTTTTTTTTTGCGATCTCATATAATTCTAAAACTTGTTTGATTGTCACTCGAGGCGAAATCCTAGGCTATACAATATTAGGGAAGTAATTTAGGCCATTTTTGGACCGTTTGAGCCTTTCAAGCCACCTTATTTATGATGCATAATCCCTAGTGTCCCCATTTAGCCTATAAGCCATCTTCCTTGTCACCTTACAAATCAACCTTAGCCAAAGAATTGAAACAAACTATTTATCTTATATATTACCCCACACTTAGCTTATTGCTATTCTAATAACATCATTTTGAGCATTGAAAGTGGTTTGAAAAAAAATTGGCAAAAGAGAGGTGGCGATTTGTACAAAACTCCCGAAAAAAAAAATATGTCAAGAAATATGAGAAAAGAGTGCAACACCAATTGTTTATAAAAAAAAAGAGAATATGTGAAAAAAAAGGAGTTTAACGAATAAAATGGTGTGACACATCAAAAAAAGAAAGGTTCATGAAGGTGTGAGACGAAAATGTGGTGGTGCTCATCAACAAGGTTCTAGAATAGTTGTGTGTTATGAGTAATTTGAGCTACTATATTATCTTTTATCCTACCATTACCTTAGCCACACATTACAAGCTTTCAAAGTCCTAATGATCTTTGGTGTTGTGTTAGTCTATATTAGTGGAGAGTGACATGAAAAACAAGTATATGGAATTATAAAACAAATAAATAAGAGATCAATAATTTTGTTGTGAGTTTGCATAAACCAATCTGAGTAGTAAAAAGTTAAGTGTAAGTGGCTACACACACACACTCAAAGAATTTAAAGATGAGTGAATTTGGCACTTAAGTTGAAATTATGCATTTTGATGAAATTATACTCACAACATTTTTTGAAACTCATTTGGCTACTAGGTTTAATTATCACTTGTTATTTTTCTTGTTTTATTTATTTCTTTTGCTCGAGGACTAGCAAAATATTAAGTTTGGTGGTATTTGATGAGTGGATTTTATACCCATTAATTGAGTACCATTTGCTTAACTTTTTGATTAGTTTTTGAGTATTTATGTTACTTTTTATGCATTTAATTTGAAATATTTTAGGTAATAGCAAAATGAGGAGAAAATGGAAATAAACTTAAAACTTGGTTTAAATTTTGATTAATCCGCTTTTTGGTGCTATTGAGGGCAATGTTCGTATTTCAATTATAACTTTTTGCTCCAATATGATTTTGACTTGTTTCTTGAATCATTGAAAAGCCAAGAGATTTATATATAACTTTTATGTTTACTATAAAATCCAGTTCTTTCTATTTCAATAATAAAAATTGGGTTAAATAGTCTACATCTGACTGAACATTTCAGGTATGACACATCTTGGTAGTTCAGGCATACATCTTTCCACAGATTTCATATTGAGTTGATTCAAGTTCCTATCGAAAGGCAAGACATAGAGCTACAATTCATATAAGACACCAAAAGCCAATTTAGCTTAGAAATGGGTGAAAAATCAATTGAAAAAGGTTACAAGCGTAGGAGAAACTCATCTTGGACAGTAAGAGCAGCGCCTAGGTGCTGGAAACCAGCGCCTAGGCGCTGCCCTCACTGGACTGCAGCATGCTGCAGTGCCTAGGCACTGTCAACCGGGCAAATAAGGGCAAATTGGTATTTTATGCCCTGTTTAGGGCATCTCCCATCAAGTTTAAGTATTCCAAAAGCCTCCATTTTTTTTCTAGAGAGGGAGAGAGGGAGAGAAGAGAAAACAAGCCAAGAAAGAACAAGGAAGAAGAAGAAGAAGATGAGAAAATTCTTCCAAGAGTTGAGAAGAAGACATCTACAAGGGAAAAAAACTCATCATACTTCCAAGTTTTATTTTATTTTCCTATTTCTCTCATTAATTATGTTTATGAATATTGTTAGGTTGTCTTTCATTTTTATCATTATGAACTAATTTAATTTTCTAGGGTTGTGTTGTAATCTAATTATGATATTTTGAATATTTGTATCAATTCAATTCTCAATTTATGTTTAAGTTGAGTTTTCTATATTGTTTTTAATGCTTTCAATTACTTGGCCACTAATTGAATGATTTGCTAATTATATTGATCCAAAAGGTGATATATGTGTCAAGTTCTATGTGTAGAAAACCATAAATTGCATGTGAGATAGGAATATACTTACATGGTTTGTGTAGTCTTGTTGGAGATCCATAGAACCTAATGAATTATTGATTGTTGTAATTCACATAGGAATATAATGAGTTAGCAAATTGATGATATTTTCATGAGACCTTGAGAGAGGCTAATGGATAATTTAGGGATTCTCGACTATCACTTGGGAATTAAATTGAGATTGATGAGATGAATTATTCAATTCGAATTAATTATGGTGAAATCATAACTCTAGGTTTTTGAGTTTTTGAATTTCATCATTAGTTGATTTTGATCATTAGTTAGTGTAGGTAGACTTAGTTTGTAATCGTAATCACCCATTTTCGTTTATTTAAATAAAATTAGAGTTAATATAATTTTGGTACTTAATAATTCAACAATTATCATGGGAACGATAAATGATTCATCACTTTATTGCTTGTATACGATAACGTGCACTTGCGTTCATGAAATTTCGCAATATTTTACCACCTCAACTATACGAGTTTTGCACTTTACCATTTAGGACCTCTTGTCGGCGGAATATTTCGTCGAGATTCCTTCACGTGCGCCTCACATGAGGGCAAAACCGTTAAATCATCTAAAGTTATGAAAGTTATTGCACTTTGCCACCTAAACTTTGCAAGATTTTTCAGTTTGCCACCCAAATTTTGCACTATTTCTCTTTGCTACCTCACTTCAAAAAAATAATTAAAATTATTTATATGCTTGAACTTATATCTTTTCATATTACTCATTCACGAAAATTAAATTTAGTTACTACTAATTATAATAAAAATATATCATTACTAAAATTAATTTATTTTATTTCTTCATTTTTAACTTTCTTGTTGAATTAAGAATTCTATTCATTAATTTACCTTACGAAATTTGAATACGAATAAATTATAATTTTAAATTGAAAAGTGACAAAAAATATAAGCAATTACTTGATAATTTTGAGTGGAACAAAATTATAGATATACAACAATGAAAATTTGAACATATCAGAATGCATTTTGAAAATTAAATTAGTCTAAACACAAGTAAAAGTAAAAAATAAAAATATTATAATTTTAATTATTCTTATATTTAAAATTTTATTATTGCTCCATATCTATAATGAATTTTGCTAATTTATAATTATTATTCATTTCAATTTATAAGTTAATCAAGTAAGTTAAAGAATTTAAAATCTAAAAAGGGAATTGGATATGAATAAATTAAAAAAAAATACTAACAATATATTTTTTATTATAATAAGTGGTAATTAAATTTAATTTTCGTAAATGAGTAATAAGAAAATAGATAATATATGCATAGAAATTATTTTTTTATTTTTTTTTAAATATGGTGGCAGAGCGAGAAATAGTGCAAACTTTGGGTGGGAAACTGAGAAATCTTGTAAAATTTAGGTGGCAAAGTGCAATAATTTTCACAACTTTAGATGATTTGACGGTTTTGCCCTCATGTATGGCGCATGTGAAGGAATCTCGGCGGAATATTCTGTCGGCGGGAAGTCCTAAATGGTAAAATGCAAACTCGTATGGTTGAGGTGGTAAACTACAAAGGGAAAAAGTTTAGGTGGGAAACCCAAAAAAGAGTTATAGTTCGGATGACAAAAAATAATTAACCCTTTATGATATGATCACCATTTTGCGTAGGGATGGAGTTAGAAAATAAATATTGTGGGGATGGGGGAGAATCATTTTTAAAAAAAATAATAGATAAAGAGATAATTTTAAATTTTTAGGAGGAAATTTTTTAGAATTTAATAATTATATATATAATTTATATTAATTAAAAATTTCTGTAGAGTTGTGGAGTACCCGTCACCGCCCGCCCCTAGTTCGGTATCTAATTTAGAGATATTTTAGTCAATTCTTAATATCCAAAAAAAAAAAAAACCAAAAGTACCACTTGGCATCGTCATGATGGATAGTAGTAGCAATAAATCATTACATAGTAGAATGATTTATTATTCTATCTTAGTAGGATAGGATTATGGTCAAAACCCTAATAATTTTGTAATGACTTTTCCAGCTGCCTCCCTTGGACGGCCCCTTTTCTGTCCCTCTCACTGCTCTACTGTCTAAAACGAGCGACTTTCTGCATGCAAACAAACAAAAACCAGTGATTTTCTTTTCATTGTAGATCCCAATTTTCATCTTCATTTTCATGGCAGCCTCATATTTGTCTTCATCATTTTCAGCTTGCATGATTTGAAGTGTGACAGCAAATCAAAGACTTATCATCCAACTTTCAGCTTAATTAAGCACATGCAGTCCTTATTCTACAGTTTTAATAATAAAGTAAAAAACAATGCATTTTTATCTAGTTTTTGGGCTAGCCTATCATTTGTTCGACACATAATTTTTTTATTTCAAAATAAGAACAAAATTGGTTACAACTATCCAAAGGTAAAATTTCAGAACATAAAATTATAAGCTCTAAAAATAAAATGGCTAAAAACTTATAAAATCTTCAAAATAATGGCCGCATCTTTTTTTTTTTTTTGATTTGTTTACATTAATATGCGCTCCTCTAATTAATTTGATTACAAAATGATGAAAACGCAGTGATATGTTCTTCACAATATTAAAGTAAGTACTCACTGTCTCGTAGAAAATATCTTATAATTATAAGTGTAGACATGGAAAATTTGCAGCCAATTATGTATTGACATGTGTAATAAATTTTAACTTATCAATTTTATATATTTATTTATTTTTTGGAATTATTATTAAAATTTAAAAATTAAATAAAATATTTTATTGATAAAATTAAATATTACCATGTGTCAAATTATAATATTTTGGCAATAAAGATTTGCAAATTATAGAAGTGAATACCAATATTATGGTAATTCAAATCACATTTTGTGATTAAGGCAGTAAATGTCTATCAAATCATGAAAAACCAATCAAATCCTTCCATGTCATCAAGTAAAAATGGTAAGATCATTTATTCTACAAATATAAATAAGGGTATCATATCCAAGAAGTTAAACACAAGTTGAGAAGAAGAAGAAGTCCAATCAAAAAAGGTGTTGGAGGAAGTTCTTTCAATCCAAGTCCATCAAATTCAAAGAGATCTATGGTGTTCAAGGCAAAAAGCAAGACATTCATCGCGGAGTTCATCAAATCATGACGTTTAATTTGAGATTAAGTTGTTAAACCCTTGAATTAACGTTATTGAAAATCAAGTCAACCTTGGAGGAGATCGAAGATTCGATTCCATCAAGAAGTTACCAAATCCACAAAGTTAATATTTCTTGAAGAGAAGAATCACATGATTAATGGAGATTGTATCTACATATTTTCATCAAATTCAATATAACTTCATTTGTACTATTTTTCTTGTTTGTAATTTTGCAAACAACAGAAATCTGTGTTACAAATTTTTGGCACACCCAATGGGACCATCTCTACCTCTCATCTCTTCTTTTCAAATCAACTTTGAAGTTCAAATAGAGATGAAGGACAATCACTCCAACTTTACAAATGTCAAATTTTTTATGTCGAGGCATGAGGGGGCAAAAAAAGATGATATTTTGTCGAGTTCTGAAGCCACCACTGCAAAACACAAGCATGGGGAGGTAAAAGAAAATGGTATTTTGTCGAGCTATGAAGCAACTACTCCAAAATACAAGCATAAAAGAGCAAGACAAGATGTTGTGGTGCCGAGCCATGAAACCACTACTCCAAAACACAAGCATGAGGGGGCAAAAGAAGATGGTGTTTTGTCGAATCATGAAGCCACCACTCCAAAATACAAGCATAAGGGGTCAAGAAAATATGGTATTTTGACATTGCCAATCAAATTTCCACTAAAGCTGGCGGCAAAGCATGGTGGTCCAAACTACTTCAATAGAAGAGCAAGTTGTAAATTTGATTAAGGTTGTTGAGGAACTCACGAAGCATATTCAAGAACAAGACTCTCAAATCACAAATTTAATGAACAAAGTGGACAGTGCTGATACTAGTCGTGTAGTGGGCAAACAAATTGAAGCTCGTGATGAAATTGAGACGTCCATGAAGCAACAATCAAGTGAAAGAAATGTGTCTTCTAAAGAGTTACAAGTTTCATCTGATGGGTTGATTTCTATTGATCAACTGAAATAGTTCATCATGGGGACTATTAATGACAAAATCGATGAAAGCTCTAAATCATCTTTGACTTATGTCAAACCATACACTAAGAGAATTGACAATTTGAAGATGCCAGTTAGCTATCAACCCCCAAAATTTCAACAATTTGATGGCAAAGGAAACTCGAAGCAACATATAACTCATTTTGTTGATACGTGCAATAATGCTGGAACATATGGGGACTGTCTGGTTAAGCAATTTGTCCGCTCATTGATGGGAAATGAATTTGATTAGTATACCAACCTGGAGGCAAACTCAATTGATAGTTTGAAGTCGCAACAGTCATGGTGGTCCAAACTACTTCAATAGAAGAGCAAATTGTAAATTTGATGAAGGTTGTTGAGGAACTCACGAAGCATATTCAAGAACAAGACTCTCAAATCACAAAGTTGATGAACAAAGTGGACAGTGTTGATACTAGTCGTGTAGTGGGCAAACAAATTGAAGCTCATGACGAAATTGAGACGTCGATGAAGCAACAATCAAGTGAAAGAAATGTGTCTTCTAAAGAGTTACAAGTTTCATCTGATGGGTTGATTTCTATTGATCAACTGAAATAGTTCATCATAGGGACTATTAATGACAAAATCGATGAAATCTCTAAATCATCTTTGACTTATGTCAAACCATACACTAAGAGAATTGACAATTTGAAGATGCCAATTAGCTATCAACCCCCAAAATTTCAACAATTTGATGGCAAAGGAAACTCAAAGCAACATATAGCTCATTTTTGTTGACACATGCAATAATGCTGGAACATATTGGGACTGTCTGGTTAAGCAATTTGTCCGCTCATTAATGGGAAATGAATTTGATTAGTATACCAACCTGGAGGAAAACTCAATTGATAGTTGGGAGCAGTTGGAACAAGAGTTTCTTAATCACTTTTATAGCACACGTCGTACTGTTAGTATGAATGAACTTGCTAACTTAAGAAAAAAAGAAGATCAGCCCGTGCTTGAATATATCAATAATTGGATAAATTTATTTTTGAATTGTAAAGATACTTTGTCAGAAACTTCTATAATTGAGATATGTATCCAAGAAATACAATTGGATCTCTGCTACATACATCAAGGAATCAAACCAAAAACTTTTGGAGACTTGGTAACTTGTGCACATGCCATTGAGTTAAGCATGAATTTTGACAAACAAGAATGCCCAAGTGATGTTAGTGATAATGAAGATGAAGAAGATGCGGTATCATATACAACAACTGCTGACTTCGACTTTTCAATGCTCCTAGATACGAGCATAAACTATCTAAAATTTTCAAATTAACTCTTGCTCAAGTGCTCCTTGATAAGAGCATAAACTGTTGGCAATGCTCTTAGATACGAGTATAAATTATCTAAAATTTTCAAATTGAAGTTTTCTTAAGTGCTCCTTGATATGAGCATAAAAGGTTTACAAATCAAATCAAATGAAACACTCGTTGACAAGAGTATAAAAGTTCTACAAGTCAAATCAAATGAAACACTCATTGACATAAGTATAAAATATCTTGAAGTCAAATTCAAATGAAAATTTCTTAATACGAATATAAACTATCTACAAATTTTAAATTCAAATGAAAACTCCTTGATAGGAGTATAAACTATTTAACAAATCTTAAATTCAAATTAAGACTCCTTGATACGAGTATAAACTATCTATAAATTTTAAATTCAAATGAATACTCCTTGATACGAGTATAAACTATCTATAAAGTTAAATCAAGTAAAAAAACTCCTTGATATGAGGATAAACTATTTATAAGTTCAAATTAATTCAAAAAATTTGAGACTTATTCGTTTTTCACACCCACTGGATGCATCTGAACAAGTCTCGAGGGGGCATTTGTAGACATGAAAAATTTGCAGCCAATTATGCATTGACATGTGTAATAAATTTTAACTTATCAATTTTATATTTTTATTTATTTTTGGAATTATCATTAAATTTCAAAAATTAAATAAAATATTTTATTGATAAAATTAAATATTACCATATGTCCAATTATGATATTTTGGCAATAAAGATCGTATACTGCAAATTATAGAAGTGAATACCAATATTATGGTAATTCAAATTACATCTTGTGATTAAGGTAGAAAATGTCTATCAAATCATGAAAATCAATCAAATCCTTCCATGTTATCAAGTAAAAAAGACAAGATCCCTTATTCTACAAATATAAATAGGGGTCATCATATCCAAGAAGTTAAACACAAGTTGAGAAGAAGAAGAAGTCCAATCAAGAAAGGTGTTGGAGGAAGTTCTCTCAACCCAAGTCCATCAAATTCAAGGAGATCCATGGTATTCAAGGCGAAAAGCAAGATATTCATCGCGTAGCTCATCAAATGATGACGTTTAATTCGAGATTAAGTTTTTAAACCTTCGAATTAACGTTATTGAAAATCAAGTCAACCTTGGAGGAGATCGAAGGTTCGATTTCATCAAAAAGTTACCAAATCTACAAAATCAATATTTCTTGAAAAGAAGAATCAAAGGATTAATGGAGATTGTATCTACATATTTTCATCAAATTCAATAAAACTTCATTTGTACTATTTTTCTTGTTTGTAATTTTGTAGACAACAAAAAATTGTGTTACAATAAGCTCTTCATATTTTATCCAACCTAAACAGTTAATAATAGTTGATTCCTATGCAATATACAACTATCAATGTTTTTTTAACTTATATTAAATTCTAACATTATACTATAAATTTTATAAACCTCAAAACTAACTAGTTTTGTCATCAGTTAACTTAAAAGGAATTCTAGGTTGTTTGGTGTTATTTTTGGAAGTTTTGGAAAAATATTTTAGGAGAATGTATTTTTGGTAGTGAGTTTGGAGAATGTGGGTAGAATAAAAATATATTTGGATGTTTTATTGGAAAAAAATAATGTGATGTATTTTAAGAGACATTTTCAACTATAAATATTATTTGTTGTAGTTAGTGGGAGATATTTTTAATTATAAATATCTTTTGGATATTTCTAATTATATTATTTAATAATTATCTATTTTTTTAATTTTTTTTATAGAAATTCAATTAACCAAAAATCAAATCAAAAAATTCAAAATAAAATAGTTATAACCGAACCAACCAATTAATTTCGCTTCAATTTTCAATTTAAGATTTTGATATCAAAATTTCGATTCCATTAGCACCGTGAAATGACCCAAGAAAAGCTGATAGTTCTTACGTTGCTGTGCTGTGAAATAAAAGGAAATTAACAACTCCAGAAAATCATAGTACAAAACAGCAAAGTAGGTGAATTATTTTTCCACGCATAAAGCTTGTGCATGGTGATCAAACGCATGCAGTGAGTGGTGCTATGCAGTATAAGAAACAATGTGAACCTGGTTTCTATAGAATCTACTTACAAAATTGAAATTGCACTTTGCATAAAAATTGCAACTACATAAAAATATAAGTAGACTCTCATATTTCAAATATACGTCCTTTTTTATTTATAAAAAATACGATTGATAGAATATACAACCTCTCTAAAAATATGCATGATATATAATTTAATTTAATAAACTTTTAAGATATTCCAATGCAATGAAGGAAAAAAAATAATCAAAAGTATTTAAGAAAATAAAATCATTAAATATTCAAAACCTAAGTAACAACTTAACTAAGTAAATTCTTACTCTACAAAATTATAATTATAAACATTTTCTCTTTTTGTTTGATTACATTGAATTCTTTGCCTTTTTATTTTTGAATTTCAGAAAAATATAAAGTTTCTATTTTTGTTTGATTATTAAAATATAAAGTTTCTTAGTTTTAAACCGATAAAATATGGACAATTAATGTTAAGTCATGGACAGAATAACATCAGTATTTTCTTAATTCATATCTATTGTTTAGATTGTAAGTTATTTTTTAAATTTGACATAAATTAATATCCATTAAAAATTTCAAGTAAAAAATTTTCGAAAGTAAAAGTTGAAACAACAAAAGAAACAACTTGTTTAATGAATTGTGCACATTCTATATGCCATGAGAAAATAATATTAAAGGGTAAATGATACTTCACCACCACCACCCCTAAATTTGTTCATTTTTACATACTAACTTCGAAAAGTGAATTTTAAGAACTTTGTCTCCTCAAATTTAATTATTTTGTCATTTTACCCCATAAAAGTTAATTTAAGCACTTTGTCAACTCAAATTATATTTATTATTGTACTTTGTCTTCTAGTGTCATTTTCAGATCAAATTTTTACTATAATATTCTTCGTCAGCCGCCACTGTTTTCCCATATTTCCATGTTAAAGTCAAGAATAATGCGTTAATATATTTTTTTATTATTGTTAATGATGAATACATGACAAATGATGGTATTTTTACTGTAAATAATGATGGTACTTTTGCTAATGATACTATGATCGATATTATTTTACAGTAAATGTATCACCATTTATTGTATTTTTACCATTAATAGTAATAAAAAAATATTACGATATATTTTTTTAAATTTTGCATGAAAAGATAAGAAAAAATACGTGATGGCGATTGACAAAGAACATTCTGATGAAAATTTGATCTGGAATTTACATAGGGGATGCTATAATAAATATAAATTGAGGGAACAAAGTATTTAAAATTTAATTTTAGAGGGTAAAATTTTAAAATAGTTAATTTTGAGGGGTAAAGTATTTAATTTTTCTTTTGGGGATTAATGTGCTAAAATAATCAAATTTTGGGAATATAAAATGCTAAAATTCAATGGATCGATACCTATGAGGAATTGAGGAGATTTGTTAAAAGCAAAAAAAAAAAAACATTTGAAGTTTTAGTTTACATTTATTGAAAGGTTATTTTTTCCAACTCAAAAAGTCGTACAACTTAGTTGATGTCCTATTTTATTTCTTTTGAAAATAATGTTTGTAAGAAAAATTTATAAAGTAACCAATTTAGATTAATCTATTTCTATGAATCCACAGTTAATTAAATATTAATTCAAAAATTTATTTTTCAGGAATGATCAATTTCAAAATGTAAAAGAAATACAATTTTTTAGAAGCCCACTGTATTTTTTTATTATTTGTACTTAAGTGAAAATATCAAATTTGTATTTTCTCCTTCTGTAATTTAATATTTTTTTAAATGATCAAGTGTCAAAATATTTTTCTTAGTCAGCTTTCTCAACTTCCCTAAATAATTTATTACCTAAAAGATATGACTAAGTTAATTATTAGATTTAATTACAAATAATTTGACCTAAATGTACACTAAACACATACATTCCTTAAATACTAATTATTCAAAATTAAACTTTACTTGTATTGGATATGAATTTATGGAGAAATTACTAATTCATAACTTAGGTATACTTATTTTATCGAGAAAAGATTTCAAATATCAAAATGAAATACAAATCTATAAGATCAAAATTTTAAATTAAACAATATTTTTTATGTCATTCAAGAGACTATAAAATTAAGATTTTGATTACTCTCATTTTTTCATAAAAGAATTATTATAAAATATAATTATCAATTAATTTTTTAAAAGTTATATTTTCTTTTTTCAAAGTATAGAAATATGAAATTTGAACGCGATATGGCCGCGCCACCGCACAATACCATGATTACTAGAAATTTTTAAAAATCAAATCAATTTATCAAATCTTAGTGGAAGTGCAAAATTTTAAATAATTTCATAGCATCTAAAATCCTATAACAAAATATTTTAATATGACAATCCATTCTCAGACAAAAGTCTAAGAAATAATTCAGATAAAGCAATCTTAAGTCTCCAATAAGATA
This sequence comes from Paulownia fortunei, assembly GCA_019321725.1. Taxonomy (NCBI): domain Eukaryota; kingdom Viridiplantae; phylum Streptophyta; class Magnoliopsida; order Lamiales; family Paulowniaceae; genus Paulownia; species Paulownia fortunei. The sequence continues at coordinate 7,864,734 of CM033106.1, forward strand.
TGAAACTAAATTCATAAGACTTGAATTAAATTTTCAAGCGAACTATAATTTGCCCCAAAATCTGATTAATTATTGGAAAGAAAAATATTAGCAGGGTGAGCATTGAGTGATTCAAGAATTCTCTTCTAAATTAGACATTGTTCCACAACCAAGGCATAATACATGAAATACAAAATAGTTATTTCTATCAAAGAATTAACACGAAGTTCAATAACTTTTATATATTCAAACCAAAGAAACAAACAATTTATTTAACCTACAGACAATATATTATTGTAACTATTATATCCCATATGAGGTCGGTCAAATGAATTTCCATGGTTTATTAATCAATCAAGATTTTTACTGTTTTTTCGCAAGTGACTAATATAATTGTCAAAACTAGTTTCTTAACCAACAATCCGCCGAAGGGGTATAAATAAATCAGAGTCAAATTTGAGAGCTCAAAAACAAACAAATATCTCAATGTAATCAAGCACATGATTCAAAAATAGAATTTGCATACATGATCAATAATAAAATGTCTTTTTAATACTTGATCCTATTTTTCAAAATGAACTCACTATCCAAAAAAAATATTAGAAATAATAAATTTAATGACAATGAGATAACATGTTAAAAATCATAAAACAATATACAGAATATATTCTATTACAAAAAATAAAAACAGAGAATGCCAAGACTTGACTTTCCTCAATCTAGACCTCTCTTATCCAGATAGCTCAAATTTAATAATACAAATTATAGTATAAGCTTAGTATGATAGTTGAAACTACAAATCCTAAAATAAAATATTATGATAATTATTTACCCAACTAAATGCCAATCGTTGAACTTCAATATGTGTGTAAAGAAAAGCAAATTTCCTTTTGTTATACAAATTCTAGTTGAACTCATTAAACATGCTTAAATCCTTCCAAGAATATATGTAGAACCAATATTCTGCCAATCCAATTTCAATAATCAAATCAACACATGTAATTTAAGACAAATTTCTCCACGAAATCAATAAATGTTTTGCCCAGGAAAGCAAAATCACCCAAAAGTGGGCCTTATGCCTAACCAAAACATTTACTTCTTTACATTATGAAAGGATTATGTTAATTCATGTAACCTAATCTGACCTTCATTTCAGATTAAAATAATAAGGGTCATAACAAAGAATCTGGATCAATGCCATTTCTTCTATTGTCATTACCCAATGAAAAAAAAAAAAAAAAAAAAAAAACGATTCTGAAGGTCTTAATGATTTGATAAGAATGACCACTTACATGAGTTGGTTTCTCGACCTTAGCTGTTGATTTTATTTTTTCTTCTCTTTTTTCTTTCTCAACTTGCGGCTATTGCAATTGTTCTTTCTTGATAGAGTAAAAGAATCCCTAATAACTTAAGAGGTATTTATACCTTAGGTTAAGATCAAAATCCTTTAGCTTTTGGGCCTATTCAATTTCATTGTCGTAATGGCTCAAAATAGCAATAGTACAAACACCCATAAAAGCCTTTTTTAAAATAAATTCTAATATTCCCGATAAAATAAAATACAATTACTAATATAAGCCTGTTAATGAAATTTGGTATTCCTAAGAAAAATCGGGGCATTACAGAAAATACCTAGGAATAATTCAATCCAAAAATAAAAAAGTCTAAGCACTGTTAGTATAAAATTTAACCATTGATTTTATTGAAATATAAAGTTGATTGAATTTATTTTGGGATTGAGAAATATTTTCATAAGATTTTCTGCTATAAACATTTTCAAGCTTAGATTCAGTACACAACCAAAACAATTATTTTCTTATTTCCTATCAACTAACAAGATGAAAATTAAACAAAATTCATGTAAATATGTGTTTTCCTAGTTGTTATCCCACCAAAACTGTCCTTGAAGATATTTGATCACATTCTTGTCAACTTGGAATGCTTTGGTGAGAACATCAGAAGAAAATGGAGGATTGGAACCAAAAACTGCAGTAGCTATGGTGATGACTCCAGGGTTTTGGCTGCACAGACCAGCGAATGCCACGGCATTGGTCTTTCCAGTGTTAAACTGAAAATGAATAAGACCTTCTGGGAACACAAAAACATCTCCTGGATACAATATTTTTGTGAAGAGCTTGTTTTTCTGGTTCGGATTTGGAGGATTGGAAGTCACGAATCCAACATACAGAGTGCCTTGTACTACAACAAGAATCTCAGTAGCACGAGGGTGTGTGTGAGGGGGGTTGAGGCCATATGGTGCGTAGTCGATACGAACTAAAGAAATGCCATGTGTGTTGAGTCCTGCTAATTGATTAACCGTCACGAGAGTAACTTTTGATCCAAGCGGGTTTGATGTATTTCCAGGCTTGTTAAGACCAGAAAAGAAGAAATCGTCTGCCGTGACCCTTTTTGGATCCTTGCAAATCTTTCCATTCACAAATACGGCAAGTAATATAGAGAGAAAACATTCATAAACAAGTAAAAATTGTGATTTGAATATTCTATTGTAATTTTGTACTACATATCATATATACACATTATATTTATATAATATTTTCTTAAACATACAATTGAAATTAATCATATATTTGAGGCATACATTTTATGTTTATATAATATTTTCTTAAACATACAATTAAAATTAATTATATATTTGAGCCGTGTAGGTATGATATGTAATACAAGATGCAACACAATTTTGTGTTGCTATTACAAATTGTTATAGATATAAACACGAGATAAGTTTTTCAGTGCACAAGTTTATAGTTTTCATTCTGTAGAACGATAGTACTGCATGTCATGTGAACTTACCAGAAGCCTTGGAATCGTTAACCGCAGCACAGAAATCCTGAAGAGGGCTAGGATCAGAAGCATAAGCCAATGAAGAAGCCAAAGCCAAAATAGTAACGGTTAAAAGCAAAGCGAATGGCCATTTTTTCTCAAGTAGAAAATAGTAGTACGATTTTGCCGCTGGCTGGGACTGGATATTGCTTGAGTGAGACTGGTGAGTTGCAAAGCATGTAAAACATGCCTATTTATACTTAATCCAACTTGAATCAGTCGACAGCAAGTATGAATTGGTCATCTAGTTTCTTTCATAGGAAGCTAAGTCTTGCCAAGTCCTCGATGTTTAATTTGATCAAGAATTGATCTTTAGCTGCTGATATCTACATATCTATTAATTCTCCACCTAACTTGACATTTTAATCTCATAGAAACGGTCAAATTTTCGTTTCTGGAATACTTACTAGCGCGTGTGCGATTATAAAATTCCTTTATTAAAATAGTGGAGTAAAAGAACAAGTAGTTAAAGAAGTTCTTTATGAAGTGCAGCGAAACGAAGCTGGTTCAAAATCAGAACTCATTTCACCACGAAAACAGACTATGTTAGGAAGATATCTTCAACGTACTGATATGTTGGTGGAGTATATCGACTAGCTAGAAAGTTTCCGTGCACAAATATATAAGTTGGGGTTGAGGTTGTCAATCTTTCGATAGGTGGGGTAAAGGGGTCCGACTTGCAGTACGAATAACTCATTAGGGAAGTCGAGAGGTTTTTCACCTAAACTCTTCCGACAGTCTTAAGTCATTGTATATGCCTTGACTAAATAAGGAAAACACAAGAACTAGATTTAACGAATGAGTTGAAAACTCACCAAAATCGAAGAATGGATGGGTTATTTTTTTTTAAACCTTAAAAATAGTGTACAAATCATGTTAACTTTCTAATGAGTGTGAAATAACTGGAGCCACGTATTCTTACACAAGTTGGATATATGCATTTTAAACTAAGTTGGCTGGCATATATAGAAGTAATATGCCTTTTTTCTTGTTCTCTTTTACCCTTATTATCTTTCTTATTTTACCTTTATTTAACTAGCCTAAGAAATTAATATTATACGCCTATTGCTAATATATGATATACCAAGTATAGAAAAGCATAATCTTGTTGACAAAGTGATTTAATTTGTGTTAATGGGCTGAGTATTTCCATATCTGAGAATTTTATTCTTTTTCACTTTTTGAATTTCTTTTAGCCAGTACCAAGGAGTTGCTGACTCAAAATGATCTGACATGTTCTCTTTGAATGAGTTCTTATCCACAATGAGCCTTCTGATTTTAACGAGTACAACTTTGCAAGTTGTATTCATAATGTTGAATCTTAAAAAAACAAAACTAATAAAGTAAAATAGAAAACGCTCTCTCAGAAATTCACATGAAATAAGCCACTATGCAGGTTTAGATAATATATATAACTAGAGCTGGAACGGAACTATATTAACCCAAAGGTACAACTTGAAACTTTCAAGGCAACATTATTGTGTAGAAACAAAAAAACTTATCGATATACTAATGTAAGCCTCTTGGTCTCGACTAATATTCTTTCTTTCTTCAGGGCAAGTTTTTGGTGCTACCTATTTATAAACAACTTAAGGGGTAGTAAAAGTATGATAATGCAGTAAGAAAGATCCTCCAACAGTTTCATACTCCGCTTCCATACAAGTTAGAAATAAGCTACCTTGTTGATTTCATTGTTTTTCCTCGCACATTATAAACTTTCGAGATGACTCTGTGGTAGTTGAGTATTTCACATGAAGTTTCCTACATTTTCAAGTAAACGAATATTTTCCAGGATTTTCGAGTAAATGAAATTGCAGTTGTTGGAACTCTTGACACCCTCAAGTTTGCACAGAGGAATATTAATTTTATTTATGTTATTTTTTAATTTTTCAAAAACATTCTGTAAATATTTCCTACAGTACTATTGTAAGGGTTGTTGTCTGATTTTTGTGTCTGAATTTTATATCAATGTTCTTTCTAGGTTCTAAGGTTTCACCAAAAGAAAATGACAAATCAAGCGTGCTTTCTCAATTTGACTATATGTGGCCCTTTACAATTGATTTTCCTGATAAAGAAATTAAGTATTATATTAATTTTTAACAAATTAGGTAACAATATTTACATGGTCAAATTAAATAGTTCATTCAACCCTTCATGAATATTTGGAATATTGTCAGGATCCCTCTGGCTTGCTTGACATATGCATTAAATCACACGTACTATTTATTTTAGCTTCAATCCAATGTAGATAAATCCTTGTTCATGCATCATTAATGTCCATAGGTAATAATTTCGTGGATCAATTCAAATTGGTGGCGACGTACATGAAGTAACATAAAGTTGTCCAAACGCAGGAGAATTTTTTTTTATATAAGTTAATAAAGCGGAAGCAATTCAAAGAAAATTGAAGAAGAAACCAAGAACAAATCTTGAAATGATTCAAAAAATGAAGCAGTATTATTCTGGAGTAGCCATACTAGTTATATAGGCCTAAGAACTGGTGTTTTCAAACCAACTCAGAGAATTAAAAACTTTTCGCCCAAAAATACCTTATTTTAGTACAACAAAACCAAAAGACTTATACAAATAAATAACTGATTAGAAACGTAGTCTGATAGAGGCCTAAACAATGGAGCATTGATTGGATTAGGTTCGTGTCAAAAGATGCGTACACATTAGTAGATCGTCTCATAACTCAATTTTGATCGAAAGTTATGACAGTTTTAAGTTGTATTGGCAAACTTGACCTTTCTCTTTTGTGTCGGTTTGTTGGTACAAACTCTTCCATTTCCTGTTCTACAAAAAAATCTCTAAAACGTGAAACATAAAACTAGGCATTGAAATGGTGAAAAGAGTTTTTAAATCATGAATATATCATTAATTAATTGCTATGCAAGTAAAACGACCTTTTTCATGGGGCAACCATATTGATGTAATGAGAAAAATATATATATATATATAATATATGTAGTCAGGCAGGCAGTGTTAGTTGTAAAATACTAGCCAAGTGTTTGAGACTTTCAAGTTTTCGTAAAATAATTACAATCGTAAAAGATACGGAGATGACTATTTCACAATGTAATCTCTATAAATAGGCACCATTTTTATGCTAGGCTCTATCACCTCAGACCCAAGTTATAAGCAGTCTCTTATCAGGTCACCAAAACTATCCAGTATTAGCTAAAATGAAGATGGCTCTTCTCTTCCTCACAGCCATTCTTATTGCGTCTTTGGCTACATTCTCATATGCTTCAGATCCCAGCCCTCTGCAAGATTTCTGTGTTGCTGTTAACGATTCCGTGGCGGCTGGTAATTAACTACAAACCCAATTTATTTTTCAAGGAGCGACAAATAGAAATGAATACATTTAGTTGATTGCTGATCATGCATAACTAGTCTCCAGTTAAGCATAAATAAACATTTCTTGAACTGCTTGTCTTCTTGCTTTTGTACATTCTTTGCCTTAACATCATCAAATAACTGACATCTATTTCACATGTAGTTTTTGTGAATGGGAAGATCTGCAAGAATCCCAACATGGTTGTTGCCGAGGATTTCTTTTTCCCTGGTCTAAATAAGCCCGGCAATACATCAAACCCTCTTGGATCAAGGGTCACTCCTGTGAATGTCAACCAACTACCAGGGCTCAACACTCTCGGCATCTCTTTAGTCCGTATAGACTATGCCCCATACGGTCTCAACCCGCCCCACACTCACCCGCGTGCCACTGAGGTTCTTGTTGTACTGGAAGGCACTCTATATGTTGGTTTTGTGACTTCCAATCCCGCGAACCCAAACTTGAAAAACAAGCTGTTCACCAAGTACCTGTACCCGGGAGACGTCTTCCTCTTCCCAGAGGGTTTGATTCATTTTCAGTTTAACGTGGGAAAAACCAATGCTGTCGTGTTTGCTGGTCTAAGCAGCCAAAACCCAGGAGTAATAACTATTGCAAATGCAGTTTTTGGTTCAGATCCACCAATTAATCCAGATGTTTTGACTAAGGCATTCCAAGTTGAGAAGAACGTGATTGAACACCTTCAAGCACAATTTTGGTGGAACAATTAAATACAAAGCAGATAAGAATCTTGTTGCTAATTGAGATATTCTCTTGGCCCCCTGAAAAATGAAGCGCTACTATTTAAGCACTCGTGTACCACATCTTTCTGAATAAATAATCAGTATTTAAGTTTCTGATCCTTTCCTCTTCAGGTGATAGTATTCACTTGCAACTGGTTTGGAGTCAGTTTACACCTTTGTATACTCATAATAATATACTACAATAATTAATGAGCTTCTGAGTTTCTTTCCTTTATGATATCTGCATACTGCAATTCTACTAGTTCATCAATCTATCAAGCATGTATGTACAAACAGAATAGTAGATGAACAAATCTAAGTTATGTGTCGTACAAATAAAATATGTATATATGTATAATATACATTGCATGCTCAGTCCATTTCCTAACATATTAGTTACTCAAAGACTTCGTCTATTGAAACGCAAAGCAGTCTCAAAACCTTTCATATATATGCACAAAACTCCCTTATACAACCTAAGTCTCATATGTAGCTGAAGTTTAATATATTGCTAAATTCCAAAGGCCAACGCATGTAGGTAGTGGATCATATCTCATATTTACACTCATGTCTATATGTATTATGTTTTTGTTATTTGAATATTCACTTTAATAGATCATATCTTATGTAGCCGTATTAATTTTGGTCCCTAAAATTTCTAAAATCCACTAATTAAGTTCCACAACGTTTCTAAAATCCATCAAATAAGGTCCCCACCTTTAACCTCCCATTAGTTTCTGACGGCAAAGTCATTGGAAAGAGTTTTTGGCGCAAAAATCAGCAGCTTTCCAGTCGTCTCCATTCCGAAAACACTCCAGAACAAATCTAAAGCACTTTAGAGCAAAGAAAAACAGGAGCAAGAAGAATTTGATGGGAAAACCAAAAGAGAATAGGCAATGAGGTTTTCTGGTTCAATCTCTTTTAATTTGAGTATGCCTTCTTTTATTGATGATTGGCCAGTGCCAATTGATAAGTTGTAATGTGGATGAGGAATATAGATCAATGCAGTGCAAAATTTTTAGTTTCATCTCAAAGGTAATCAAATGGAATCTTTGGACTCTCCAACGGAATGCTTCTTTGGATGTGAGATTATCCCCCCCACGTTTTGATCCTTCAAAAGCACCCCTCCAAAGAATTTTTCAGTAATACATTTCACCATCACTATATGGCTAAAATGAATTGAAAACGACTACCATGAATCTTAAAATGCAATATGAAAATCAATAATCTGCGTCAACTGATCTAAGCCCACTAGAATTGGATCCACACACTGCAGCAAGCAATCATCAAGAAAAACAAAAATTCCCAAAAACAGAAAAGTTACACTAATATAGGCAGAATATGACTCATCAAATCAGCAAAATTTATTATTAATTTGAGTGAATTTAGAAATATTATGGACCAAAATTGATAAGACGTGAATGAGAGGCAACTAAAATTGAAATTACCCCTGCACTTAATTCAAGTGATTCCTACTTACTCAACTTGTGGAATGTTGTTGACATTGTAATTTAACCAAACCGTCCTGAACTCGGCCGAGTCTGAAATAACCAAACCCTTTAAGTAGACTAACACCCATTACAGAAAATATTTTTTTTTAAGGAAACAATCAATGCAAACATCATTAATTACATTAAGATCAAATACTAACTAATTAAACTATTCTTTAAGTAGGTTAACACCCACAAGTGAGTTGGGTCTCTTTCTTACTACTTAACAATGCCTCATTTGCGCAATAGAATCTTTATTAAGCTCTAGAATTCATAATTAATTAAGAATTAAAATGATTTAAAAGGTTCTCTAAACTAGTTGATGACGAGGAAAAACAATAAATATCTATAGTTCTAGGGATCACTAACTTAAGTAAGAGTCTAACAGAAGCTTGGCACATGACCATTACTCTAGATGGCTCATATGATGAACGGTAATTTAAGCCATAGGCAAGCTTGCACTATCAATTTATCAGGGATTGAAGTACATTTGCTCATCTGACTTGAACTGTGTCCATGGGGGGAGAGAGAGAGCGAGAGCGAGAGAGAGAGAGAGAGAGAGAGAGAGAGAGAGAGAGAGAGAGAGAGTGAGTGATAGTTCATGTATATCATAATAATTCAATAAATGGAGTTCAAGGTTCTAATAAGGATTAAGGATCAGGTCAACATCCTGTACTAGTCACAATTGAATCACTGAATGTAAATTATTAAATTATTTGACTTCCAAGGATCATAGAATACTGCATGTGATACAACAAACTGGATTTAAATTGGATCGTACGACACATTATACAACAAATCAACAGTAATTTCAATAAGTTTTTATAGCATTGAAGGCCACAACAGAAGGGCCTTATTATTATTTACTGAATATATTGGGGTGAAACTGCATTCAAATCTTCAAATCATGGATATAGGTAGTTGTACCGGGCAACGGAAGTAATTTAGAATCCAAAATTTGATTTATTAGAAATATTTAAGAAATCACACTAATAAAATGAAAACAAAAAATAATATCAACAGAATATAAAATTGCACAGATATTTTTATATGATTTGGAAAATCTACCTACGTCCACGAGAGTTTCAGTTTTTCACTAATAGATAATTTTTCGATACAAGAAAAAATACAACCTTAAGTTTTATGTTCAAACTCAAAAACAAAATACTCTTGTACAACCACTTTAATAGTTACCAAAAAACACTCTCCTAATCTCTTTGTATTGCCCAAGAGAAAAAATCCCAAGTGTTTTCCCACACCTATCACAGTTTGACTTTCACAAATTACCCTCCCTAAATGTCTACACTTACTTTCTATTTTTTCTCTCTATCTTGTATCTAAGCGATTTCTCTTGGATTGTTGTATTTGCTTGGTGTGTTTTTTTGCAACTCTTCCTCAAACCTTTTTATAGACAAGAGAAGGGGATAATTGTTTGGCACGTTATCAAACATTCAAAAAATGGGATTGGAAGACTTTCATTTCACATGCCTCTATTTTTTACTCCTTTTTTTTTTTCTTTGTACGTGGTAGACTCCAATAAGTTGTTCCCCATCCAGGGCAGTGATTGTAGATAGTCAACCACTTTCTTGTCCACTTGGAATGCTTTAGCGAGAACAACAGGAGAAACAGGTGGCTCCGATCCAAAGACAGCCTTTGCTAGGGTCACGACTCCAGGATTTTGGCTGTTTAGACTAGCAATTGCAATTGCACTGGTTTTTCCAACATTATACTGAAAATTAATCAGGTCCTTCGGGAACACAAAACGTCTCCTGGATGCAAGATATTGGCAAATAGCTTGTTCTTCTCGTTTGGGTTTTGAGGGTTCGACGTTATGAAGCCAGCATAGAGCATGCCTTTTAATACAACAAGAATTTCAGGTGCACGAGGATGCTCTTGGGGTGGATTGAGGCCTTTAAGTGCATAGTCGATACGAACCATAGAAATGCCGAGAGTGTTGAGCCCTGCTAGCTGATCGACAAAAACCAGAGTAACTTTTGATCCAACAGGACTTGATATATTTCCAGCCTTGTTGAGACCTGAAAAGAAGAAGTCATCTGCTGCGACAGTTTTTGGGTCCTTGCAATTCTTTCCATTCACGAATACTGCATGAAAATCCAGGAGTTAAAGTGGCTCATTTTGACAAAAAAAAAAAAGTAGTAAAGCTGGAAAATCATGTGGAAATGGCAATTACCAGCAACCTTGGAATCATTGACAGCAACACAGAAATCCTGCAACGGATCAGGATCATAGGCATCCGCAAGCAAGGAAACGACAGCCAGAATGGTGATAAATAACATGAAGTGAATCGTCGACATTTTCATGTGACAATATGTATTACTGAAAGCTTCCCGGCTTAAGCTTTAACTTTCCCGTCTGCTAATTGCTGTTTTGCTTAGAGGTTGCAATACGCAGCAAAAGAAATCAGGCTATTTATAGTTGAAAAACCAGAAGCATATCAGAAACAGTCCTGAATTAAGTTTCTTCAGACCATAGTAGAGAAGAGAATTCAGTCTTAACGTCTTACCAATTTTAAAATCAACAGTTAATCAATCTGAAATGCTGATTAAGTCATTCTTCTGCTGACAAGAAGTTGTTGCTTCCAGGAGAAAGTTAAAGTTTTCAGTATCATCTTGCTTGTTTTCCCTGGATGATACAATAATAGGGATACTTAATTATGATATAAGTTTGTCAAAGTGAGTAATTAGAGTGGATTACGTCTTACATTCTGATTGTGAGATTTGATCGCTAGAAATGGCCATATAAGGCATTCAACCTTCAAACCTTTTCTATGCCTATGTAGAGTTATCCGAGTATATCATGTACATTCTGTCCAGTTAAACCTTTATCTTATTTCTATTGGTGAAGTTGTTATTTACATGAATCTATTGTCTATAATTTTGTATTCTGATCCCCCAACTCTTTGGTCATATACCATGACAAACAGACACAACACGCCACCGATATGAGACATGACATTTCTTAAAAAAGACCATGATAAGATTTCAATCTGTCGAATATATATAAATATTTTAGAATTATATATGTATTCAAGTAAATATATACATATACATAAATACATATACATACATATATGTATATATACATACTATTATTCTTCTTTCTCTTTGTCCTTGCACCGATATCACTATATATATATATATATATACGGTGCAAGGACAAAGAGAAAGAAGAATAGTAGTATGTATTAGCTAGGGAAAAAAAAGAGTTTTGATTTTGATAGAGAAATATAAAGAGAGAAAAAGTAAATTTAGATGAACTGATGAGTTAGTATTATTTTTTCAAATAATTTTAAAAAATTTTTAATTTTTATTATTTTTTATTAATCATATACTTTTTAAATTATATAAGAAAAATCTTTGTGTCCGAAATATGTCAAACACACCATCAACCGTGTTGGATTTTTTTATTTTTATTTAATTTATGCACAAATCAAGTGACTGAGCGTGCACAACACAACACCACAGATGAAAATATAATTACCCCAAGTTTGTCTCAGTTAAATATCAAAACAGCATTTGCACATTTATTTACATACCCTTGACGTTATCTAGTAATATATTCATATATTTTCGCAAGTTTGTCTCAATTAAAAGCCAAAAGTGTATTGACTCCTTTACTTACGGGGAAAAAGGTAAAATTCATCATCTAAGTTAGCCTAAATAAATATTTAATCCTTTAAGTTGGCACTATTTGATTTTAGTATATTAACTTTTCAAAATTAGTACAGTTAGTCTGATTTTTGTCATAAATTTTATTTTTGGCCAACAATTGCTATCATGGCACAAAATATCACTGGAATCCATTGACATGGACTAAAACTTAAGAATTTTTGAATTTAGATGAAAAATTCATGTTGTGGTAATTATGTGGATAAATGGAGGAAAATAAACAAAATTGGTGGAATTTGACATAAGAAATTTAAATAATAATTTGTTTTGCATTTATTTTTTTCTCATTTGTAAATTTTTTCTCTCTTTTCTCCTCCGCCTTCTTCCTGACCCACCTATCGCCATCCAAAAACCCTCTTTTTGTTTTTTTTTTTCCTCTTTTTCCATCCAAATCCATACCTTGAATCACTACTGCGCCTCTTCTTCTATCTAAATCCACTTTCAAATCCGTACTCCAAACCACCACTCACCCCCACCACCCACCAATGTTATATGTGAAGGAGAGGACAAAGGTGCTAATTAGACTAAGAGAAAATTGATTCTTGATGCCACTAGGTCAATTATGACCCGATGACTTACAAGATCCACACTATTCTCATCCAATTTAAATGCATATGAAGTTTTTAAGTTGGAATATTAGAAGAATAGGGAATGATAATTCCCAAAGAAGCCTTATTCAAATTAAACCTTTAATAGTAGCAATACTTGAACCAAAAATTAACTTAGATGTGAGAATGATGAATAAGAGGTTAGGCTTTGATAGTATGACCTCCAACTGCTCAGGTCAAATTTGGATACTCTGGAAAGATGAGCTAAATGTTTCGATTAATGTCGATCTTGAACAAATATTGGATGTAATGGTCCAGTCTTTAGTGATTTCTCAACTACAGTTTTGCTCATTTGTGTATGTTAAATGTACTAGAATGGAAAGACTTATTCTATGGAAGGAAATGAAACATTTGAAACATAGTGGGGCTCTTTGGCTCATCGGAGGGGATTTCAATATAATTATGCAAACCCATGAAAAAAGGAGGAAAGGTTTTGAAATTTTGATCAATGGAAGATTTTTGTGATACAACCCTTGATTGTGTATTGATAGATGCAGGTTTTAAGGGCTCATCTTTTATATGGATCAATAAGTGCAATATATGGCAGAGGTTAGATCAGGTTCTCATATCTTCATCTTGGTCTGAGATCTTTCAGACAACTCATGTAAAACATCTTAGTAGAAAACACTCAGATCATTGCTCGTTGCTTATTGAATTGGATACTTTATGTGAAAGTTTCCCTTCTTTTTTCTGCTTTATTAATGGATGGATTTGTTATGATGGTTTTTTGGACACGGTTAGACAGATTTGGAATACTCCAATGCTTGTGCGAGGGATGGTCGGATTACAACAAAAACTATACATGATCAATGATTATTTGAAATGGTGGAATAAACACATCTTTGTGAATATTCTTGATACTGTTATAGTAGTTGAAACTGATCTTGGGGCTAAGGAGAGTGTTTGTGACAAGGACCCCTCAGATGAGAATTTGACGGCTCTCAAATGAAGTTAGATAGTTCTTACTTGTGCTCTTCTTGTGGAGGAAGCTTTTTGTAGACAAAAAGCAACCTATAAATGGTTGAAGGAGGGAGTAAGATACTCTGAGTATTTTTATTCCCTTGTAAAAAAGAAATGCCTCAAATCGTCTATTCACTTAATTGAGGTTGAGGGAAATGCGATTATAGCTCTTATGGCAATTAGAGAGTTTGCTGCAGAGTTTTTTGAACAACATCGTACTGGAGGTAAAGCTAACTTTTGTTTGACAAATTTTGTTGATATTGATAGAGTTGTATTGGAATTAGAAGCTGTGGAGTTGTGTTTGACTCTTACTTTTGAGGAGGTTTTGAAAGCGATTTTTGATATTAATCTGAACAGTGTCGCAGGGCTGGATGGGTTCTTATCTTTGTTTTTCCAACACTTTTTGGAGATTATATCAGGGGACTTGTATGAAGCTTGTGGATTTCTTTAAACGTGCTCAAATGCCGAGGAATTTCTCTACTACCATGATTATTTTGACTCCAAAGATTGATAGTCCAAAGAGGTGCAGTGATTTTCGTCCGATTAGCCTTTGCAATGTGATCAACAAGGTATTCACTGAGCATTTGTGTAATAAAGTAGCTAATGTGTTGCCTAAATTTATCCCTCCATCACAAAGCGATTTTGTTGAAGGGTGTTTGATTGGTGATAATATTTTATTGGCCTAAGAACTTACCTATTGTATTGATAATAAGTGCAAAGAAGGTAATATGATTTTTAAACTTGACATGGCAAAGACATATGATAAGGTGCAGTGGCCATTTCTTTATTCGGTTCTTCAAAAAATAGGATTCCCTTATCATTTTATCAAACTCTTGAGACACTGTATTGAGAATAATTAGTTTTTGATTTTGGTACGGGTTTAAGTCTACGTGAGGATTGATGCAGGGAGACCCCCTATCTCCTGCTCTATTTGTGTTAGCTTTGGAATTTCTTTATAGAGGACTCCATAAGTTATTTGTTCATAATTCAAAATTGCAATATCACAGTGTAGGGGGCTGCTTAGTTTCATACTTACCTTATATATATGATGTGATAATATTTACTAAGGCATTAGAGAGTATTGGGAAAGAGAGCCAAAATAAATGGTACGAACGTAGCGGAACCAGGAAATTATTTTTCCACTTGTCGGATTAAAAACGTGACCAAATTAAGAATTCTAGAAAATAGTGTAAGAGAGTAAAAATGTGACACAAGAATTTTTATATAGAAAAATCAAATCGGGAAAACCACGGGACCGTAGTCCATACAAAACTTCCATTATATATATAGTAGGCTTACAAATTCTCCATAAACTAGGGGATACACAAATACTTCTCAGAGAATATCTCTTGGATCACAAATATCTCAAGTTTCTCAACTTAAAATACTAAAGAAAAATAGGAAGACTATTTTAAGAGAGAATGAAAAACTCATAAAAATTTTCTCTCTATTTCTTCTCTCAAAACACTCTAGTTTTCTCTCACTCAACTCTCTTATTTTCTTTCTTTTTCTTGTGTGCTTAAGCTACGAAATAAGAGCTCTATTTATAGGCAAGATTTGATGCCAACATTCAAAATTTGGTATCTTCAATGTTTGAATGTCTAGTAGCCACATTTTTTTTGAATATTTTGATAGCCACCTCAGTTTGATGAATTTACCAATAATTCTCTCCTCCACCTTATATGTGGTGCTCAACCAAACCTGTCCTCCTTTTACAAGTTTCAAACTTATCCCTTGATAAAGACTTCGTAAGCATGTCTGCATTATTTTCATCGGTGTGAACTTTATCACGTACTATTAATTTTTCATCCAACACATTTCGAATCCAATGGTATCTCACATCAATGTGTTTTGATCTTAAGTGAAAAGTAGAATTTTTACTCAAGTGAATAACACTTTGACTGTCATAGTAGAGCGTGTACTTTTCCTACTTCAAGTCTAATTCATGAAGAAACCTCTTCAACCATAATATCTCCTTGCATGCTTCAGTTACTGCAATATATTTTGCCTCCATTTTGGATAATGCCACACATTTTTGAAGTTTCGATTGTCAAAAAATAGCCCCCCCTACAAATCTCATCAGGTTTCCGAATGTGGAATTCCTAGAATTAACATCATCAGCCATCTCTGCATCTTTGAATCCATCTAATACTGCCTGGCCATCACCAAACTTTAGGCAAACTTTGGAAGTACCTTTCAAATACCAAAATATTTATTTCACTACAGACTAGTGATCTTTGCTAGGGTTAGAGAGAAATCGGCTAACAATACCAACTGTATGAGCAATGTCAAGTCTAGTATATACCATAACATACATTAAACTGCAAACTGTAGAAGCATATGGTACCTTTTTCATTTATGCTTTATTTTTCTCACTTATGGGACATTGTGCCAAGTTAAGTTTGAAATGACCCGCAAGTGGAGTGCTGACTGGCTTTGAATTGCTCATGTTGAATCTCTCAAGAACTTTTTCGATATACTTTTTTTGAGATAGCCATAACTTCCTGTTTGTTCTCTCTCTCGAGATTTTTATCCCAAGAATTTGCTTAGCTGGTCCTAAATTTTTCATTGCGAAAGACTTGCTGAACTCTTTCTTCAGCTTATCAATCTTGCTGGTATCATGACCTACAATCAACATGTCATCCACATACAATAATAATATGATAAAGTCATCATTAAAGAATTTCTTAAAAAATACACAGCGATCGGAGTTGGTTTTCTTGTAGCCATGATCAGACATGAAGGAGTCAAATTTCTTGTACCACTATCTCGGGGCTTGTTTCAAGCCGTACAAGCTCTTTTTTAACATTCACACTAGGTTTTCCTTACCTTTGACTTTGAATCCCTCCGGTTGCTTCTTGTAAATTTCTTCATTCAAATCTCCATGAAGAAACGCAGTCTTTACATTAAGTTGTTCAATCTTCAGGTTTAAGTTGGCAGCAATTTCAAGAACAACTCTAATTGAAGATATCTTCACCACAATTGAGAAAATTTCATCAAAATCTAACACCTTTTTCTGATTGAATCCCTTTACAACCAGTCTCGCTTTGTACCTTGATTTTGAGCTATGCTCGTTAGCTTTTAGCCTGTAAACCCATATGTTTTTCAGTGTTTTCTTCCTTTTGGAAACTTACAAGCTCATAGGTGTGATTTTCTTGTAGGGATTTCTTCTCTTCATTCATGGCTTCCAACCACTTCTCTTTCTGATCATGTGATATGACCTTTGTGAAATTCTCTGGTTCTTCCCCATCAGTGAGCATTACATACTCATGTATATTATATCTGGTAGAATGTTGTCTTTGTCTGGTGGACTTTCTAACCTCTGCCTCTGGTGGTAGAGTTGGGGAAATATCATCAACCTGTATAGGTGGTGTGAGATCCCGTATATCTCCCCCATGATTTTGAGTCATAGGCGAAGAAACTGGATCTAAATAATCAGGAACATATGAGTTAGACTCAGATTTCTGTTTAACATCATTAATTATCTGATTCTCAAGGAAC
This sequence comes from Paulownia fortunei, assembly GCA_019321725.1. Taxonomy (NCBI): domain Eukaryota; kingdom Viridiplantae; phylum Streptophyta; class Magnoliopsida; order Lamiales; family Paulowniaceae; genus Paulownia; species Paulownia fortunei. The sequence goes on from CM033106.1 coordinate 7,881,879, forward strand.
ACGACATCCCTGTTTCTAATGACTTTTTGATTAGATAGGTCCCATAATTTATAGCCAAACTCTTCACGACCATAACCCAAGAAGATGCATGGTTTGGTCTTATCCACAAATTTGGATCTTTCATCTTTTGGGAAAGAGAGCCAAAATAAATGGCACAAACCAACGGAACTAAGAAATTATTTTCCCACTTGTCGAATTAAAAATAGGACCAAACCAAGAATTCCAAAAAATAGTGTAAGATAGTAAAAATGTGACACAAGAAGTTTTATGTGGAAAACTCAAATTGGGAAAGACCACGGGACTGTAGTCCAGTTAAAACTTCCACTATGTATATAGTAGACTTACAAATTCTCCCTAAACAAGAGGATACACAAATAATCCTCAAAAAAATATCTCTTGGATCACAAATATCTCAAGTTTCTCAACTTGGAATACTAAAGAAATATAGGAAGACTATTAAAAGAGAAAATAAAAAATTCATAGAATTTGTTTCCCTATTTTTTCTCTCAAAATACTCTATTTTTCTCTCACTCAAATTTTTCTCTTTTTCTTATGTGTGTTAAGCTATGAAATAAAATCTCTATTTATAGGCAAGATTTGATGCCAACATTTAAAGTTTGGTAGGTTCAATTTTTAATTGTTTGGTAGCCACATTTTTTTTTGAATGTTTTGGTAGCCATCTTATTTTGGTAGATTTACCAACAGAGAGTAGTATACACATGATGGAATTTTTAAGAACTTATGAACGTGTGTCAAGACAACTTATTAATGGTGGAAAAAGTTTCTTTATGGTGGGAAAAATATGTCTCCTCTATGCTCATTTAGATTATTAAAGTTGTTATGGGGTTTGCATCGACAAGACTGCCCATGACATATCTTGGGGCACCATTGTTTAAATGGCAGAAAATGAATACCTTGTTTGACAGTATTGTGGGGCAAATTTGAGATTGAATCAAAGGTTGGGAGAAAGCACATCTTTCACATGGGGGAAGGCTAGAGCTTATCCGATCTTTATCATCTATGTCTCTTCATATATTTTAGGTTTATTTAGCACCTAAATCAATTATTTATCGAATTGACAGGGTGCTAGCTTGTTTCTTTTATGGGTCCTCTAAAGGTAAGCCTAAGATTCATTAGAATACTTGGAAAGATAACTGCTATTTGTTGGGAATACTTGAAAAGATAACTATTATCCATTTGAAGAAAGAGGATTTGGAATTTGACAATTGGATGATATCTTATTGTCTTTTTCTGTTAAGCTATGGTGGATTTTTAGAATGAGAAATTCTCTTTGGGTGCAATTTATGAGACTCAAATATTGTTATTCTTATGTTGGGAATTTTGCACCATATAAAACACATCATTTTATTATTTGAAAACACATATATCGAATTCAATAGTATCCAGAGGCTAATAATTTTTAGAGGACTGGTTGTGGCAATCGCTTCTTTTGGTATGATCATTGGGTTTTGGGTAAGCCTTTATATCAATTAGTTTCTTTAAATAATTCTATCATGCCTAAAAAATAATTTGCTGATAGGGATGCATAGTGGTTGCTTGGCTTATTTTGGAACCCTATCCTTAGGTAAATAATTTTCATATTTCTGTGGAGACTGATACATGGATGGATTCCCATGGATGAGACCATGATACGTTGTGGTTTTGAAATGATTTTTATATTTTTGAGATGGAGGATGACACATGCTCTAATTCTACACGCATTCTTTTGGGAATACCATTCATGAAGACAATCTGAGCTAAGATTGATGTTCATGATAACACTCTTACTATGGAGTTTGAGGGTGATGTTATAAAATATAATATTTTTGAAGCCATGAGATATCTTACTGATGTGAATATTATTTTTGCAGTTGACATTATCGATCCCAAGTCACAACAAATGCTTGAGTTCACTAGCAAGGATGGAGTGCAAGTTACTGCTACAACTTTAAGGCTGCAAACCCAAGTGCATGTTGTGTTAAGTAATAAATTTCTCGCAAGTCCGAAGTCGATCCACAAGAAAGTTGTTTGAACAATTCAGGTTTATATTTCTAAAAAATGAAATTTCTGTGATTCAGAATGTATAAAAAAACAATGAATGTTGTAACTAAAAAATCAAAGTAATAAAAGTATTGAGGATTATGGATCCACTCTTGAGTTTTGGATAGAGAAACGATTTTTTTTTTTTTACCTTTTTTAATTGTCACTATTGGAATCCATACATAATGAAGGTTCAAATGAAAAGATATTATTAAATAGCTCATGCAATAAGGTAATCATGATATTAGCTTTCTATTTGTAAATTATTTCTTAACGCCAACACTTATGTATAAGATCAATTATTTATGCATACATTTGTCTACAATAAATCAAGGTTTTATATATTAGAGGTTGCTGTAGTAAAACCAAACGTTTAGTTAAATGAACCCAAGTATTTTTTGTACCACTGGTGATACATAAATAAAAAATAACCACAAAACAAGTAGGGTTTAGATCAAAACTCAAAACAATAATACAACATATTTAAATATTTTATACCCTTATAACCATTACTCTTCCTCCATCAAGAGGTTCACCCATTTTTCTCAACAAAATGAAATTTAGAAAGACATAATAAAGGTTGGAAAGACTAAAAATAGAAGAGAAACTAGAGAATACGTTTCTATTACTATTATAAAACTTATATTACTAGAAAACATACATTTTTACTAGAAAACTTAGCCTAAAAAATCCCTCTACCCCCCACTCTTATAAACTTAATACATGGCCTATTTATAGTACTTAGAGTATATTATAGGCCAAACATATAATGGACGAGTTAATCAAATTGTATGCTAGTTTTCAAGAATTGGTAAATTAGTAGACCAAATCCTCCAAATTCTCCCCTATTCAAGTGAATTGCATTTTTAGGTCAGATACAACTAGATTTGGATGATAAGCAAAGAACAAAAATTGTAGATCTTTCTATACTGATATATCTTCATATATCATTTCAAATTTGGCCATCGAATACGGGAGATAAGATCAAATTATATAATTATATCCAAGAGTTGTTTTTTAATATCAACATCATCTTACAACATATGTTTTTACCATTTTGACATACTTTCTCGTCATAATGTCTTCAGTAAACTTGTTTATTACCTCTTTCGTATAACATATCCAAATTTTAGCCCAAAAATAATTTAAACTTAAGATATATGACCTAATTGGTAAAATAAGTTAGGATTGGGTTAAACTCTTATCCGAATTTTTGGTGATCCATTTTGTACAATCATTTGGATAAATTTTCTATTATGATCAAGATTGAATTGGGTTAAATTTCCAACATAAAAATTGTAGTTCTATCTCTTGGCTTTCAAATGAAGTAAGATTCAGATCCATAGGAATTTTGATCATGGAGTTATATCCAAAATACAAAATCTGCACTAGTCTAAAAACATATTTTTTTATTCATTGATTATCTGACACAAAATATTAATAAAATAATAATATTAAAAAGAATAAAGTAAGAAAAATATGTCAAAATATGTACTTATCAAACCTAAAACAAAAATAAACTAATCCACTTTCGTAGGAAATCACGATTGCAATTAGCATATGTAGCAAACCTTTAAAGCCCTATGTGGCCTATAAATGATGAGTTATAGTCTCGTGAAGGTTTCCAGTGGTGATACCCACAAACACCTATGATAACTATTTTCCAACTATTATTCTTAGGAAGCAACAAAGTAATATGGAAATAAAATCAAGCAAGTGTTGAATTTAACTTTTAGTCATTCAAAAGTCAATACATTTCCACAATAAGCATTCCCAAGTGTGTGTATGTGGATAGTTAATGTCAATAATTATGAAACTATGCATGCTTCAATCAGGTGAATTTTCATAGAACCTTACAAAAATCATCACCCAATCTCTAATGGAAGAGTTAAACATTATAGGCTCTTCATTTCGTGCAAATCTCCATTATATCGAAGACACCACATGAAATCAAAAGGTTTTTAACAAAAGTTGTAATAGGGACAAAAGGTAGTGATATGGATAAGAAATAAAGGGATATAATGCAACACAAGTTCTAAACACTTCATGAAAGTAGAGAAATATAGTTTATCGATGAAGAATTCTCAAACTCCACGAATTTCGACATTGGGGTCTATTGTTATTGAATTGAACTAATCTTCATTATTTTTATTCATCTTGCAATATCCCATTTTTAGTTGCAACTCGTAATTTTTTAAGTACTTTGCAATTTTTTTTTTATTTTGATTTCTTTTAGAAGAAAAACTCTCTTTCACTTATCTTTTATTTCAACCTAAATTTCTTTTGCAAGTTTACCCTATCAATGGAGTGACTCTTAAACTCCAAATTATTTTTAGAACAAGGGTTGAATAATAGTGTATTTAGACAAGGTAAAAAGATATGGTTACCACAAAAAATGTTTATTTATTGAAAAACTCAAAGTAGCTCACTATGGGGATGTTCTCTTTGAATATCATATGGGGAACAAGTTGATTTGACAATAGTGTTAGAAAGCCCAATGCCTTAATTTTTCAATTGGTTCTCCATCAATCGTTCACCTCAAAAAATTAAAAGAAAAAGTTCTAATACTCAACCCTTACATGTTGAAAATTCAAGTGATGATTAAAGCGATGGCATAAGAACTTTCTATTTTGGCATGATTGTCTTCACACTAAATAACATAACTATTTGTGCAAAAAAAAATTGAATATAATTATTGCAAAAATATATTAACCAAAGAACAATATCAAAGTTCAAAAAAACACCCATCATCAATTAAACCACATTATTCATGCTTAATTTTAATCATTGAAGTTGGAAGAACCTTTAAAACTAACAAAAAATAATTGGTAATTCACAAACTTTTGTTAAAAACTTCACAAACTTGTTATATTATACAAAAAAATAGGGGTGCATCTCAAGAGTGTTACAATTACCCTTTACTTTGCCACCCTTATTCATAGTTTCAATAAACCCATAAGAAAATATGCTTGAGTTTTTTTTAGAAGAAAATACTAGAAAAACACATATTGAACACACAAGTCATGATATCAACTATCTCTCTCCCCAACATAATCAAGACATTGTCCCTAATGTCAAAAATAGATAGGAAAGTAGAGTTTAAAAAATATCACCTGAAGAGTGGCTTATTGAAAAAAAAAGTTGAAACAACATAAAACACACACTACTAGATGAAACTATTAACAATAAGTATCACAAATTGAGCGTCACTTCATTTTATGTTTTCAACCATTGTTCCTATTAGACCAATCTACACAAGCTAAGCCTGGATCAGATTTTGGTACATATGCTAGAAGTTGATTAATCAGTTAGTCAGGTGTCGAATTAGACGGTGAAATAATTTTTTTTTTCACAACATGATCTATAAAAGATAGCAAACCATCATAAAATCCATTAACATTTAGAATACCTATAGGTTTTTGGTGAATGTTAAGTTGTGCCCATGAAATAACTTGGAATAATTCTTCCAGTGTACGAAAACCGCTAGGTAGAATGATGAATGCATCCGCATTGTTTAACATGGTAGGCATTCTGTCCTGAATATGTGATACTTTTAGCTCATTTTCGATGGTCATACATGTGATATTCTGTACTGTTAAATATTTTGGGATAACTCTCAAAACTTTAACTCCCTCTACATGAACAGAAGTAGCAACACTTCCCATTAACCTCAAACTACATCCCCCATACACTAAATGAATTTTTCTTTCTATTAAAGTTTTATCTAGGTTATTGATTGCCCCTATAAACTTATCATTTTTTTCTATATTGGATCTACAAAAGACACAAATGCAGTTGAGTTTGTGAGTCAAAGAGACTTCTATTTTTTTTTTTTTTTTTTTTTGAAAGTGAGGTGCACAAAAAAGGAATTAGTACGGTGTTATTTATTGAGATGTGAATAGGGAATGCATTTATTCCACATCTTTTTCTTTTGTCAGAAAGGTTAAAAATAAGGACACACAAAATTTAAAAATTACCTACTTACACGTGATATACATGCAGTTGTGATTGTGGCCCACATCTTTCTCTGGTTTTATGTCCAATAACGGCTTAAACAACCTCTATGGGCCGAGGATATGCTTCCTATCCAATTTTCTTATAAACTGGCAAGTATGGCCTTTTAATGTTAGATTCCCAAAATTATAAAACTCATATTCAGTTCGAAAGTAATCCCATAAATCAAGAATTGCACATTATACTAATCTATGTGAATGCGTCTCAAGAATCAATATAATCTAATCTAAAGACTCATTACTCAGTTCATCCATATTAAATTTAATTTTATCTTTTCAATTTTTAGAAATCATTCCTAAGGAACAACACTTTGTGTTGCAAGTCCATCGACCACAATTACGACAAACTTATATTTTTTTTGCCTTTTATTTTTTTGAAGATGTGCATTTACCAAAACCAGACATGTATCTAGTAAGCAAGTTTGAAAACTTGCATGAAAACTCACATGCTACTCTTACATTTGCTTCAATTATCCATCATATGTCCCATTGGATGCCCTTCTGCATAAACATTTTTAATCTTTCAATCCTAGTTTTATAAAATTTTAAAATTGCATTTTTAGGAAGAAAAAAAATCACTTCTTGAGAGTTAGAAGAATGTCATCTAATTTGGAAAGAACAAAAAAAAAAGAATGAGAAAAAGAAAGAAATTTTGTACAGAGATTTCAGTTGTTTGGAAAACTTATAAGTCTAACTTTAATAGCCACGGAGTACCCACCACTTAACTGAAAAAAAAAAAAAGAAAGCCTTCAAAATAAATAAAGTCAGAGAAAATAAGTATATATATATATATACAACATTAATCATAATAAGGGTTAGAAAGAAAAAGAGTTTTCTCTTGTAAAAATTGATTTTCTAGAAATGGTATAACTCTTTGTCTATTTACTTTGAATATGTTACAATTTCTAGGATTTTCAATATCAATCGCCCCATAAGAATATATATTTTTCATAGTAAAATGACCACTCCACCTTGAACTTATTTTTTTAGAAAACAAATGCAATAGAGAATTATAAAGCAAAACTATTTGACCAACCTTATATATTTTTCTTGAAATTTTATTATTATAAAAATCTTTGATTCTTATTTTATAAATTTTAGAATTCTCATATGCATCATTTCTCAATTCTTGAAGTTCGTTAATTTGTAATTTGTATAATTTTGAAGCTCATCAAGGTTGAAGTTAAACATTTTGATTACCTAATAAGCTTTATGTTCAAGTTCAATAGGTAAATGATAGGGTTTTTCATAAACTATCGTATAAGGAGACATACCTAATGATGTTTTGAAAGCAGTTCTATATGCACAAAGTGTATTGGTAAGTCTAAAAGACAAATCTTTACGGTTTGAGTTAATTGTCTTTTTCAAAATTTATTTTATCTCCCTATTTGCAAGTTCACCTTGTCCATTTGTTTGAGGGTGATAAGGGGTTGCAACATTATATAATTTGTATAATTTTGAAGCTCATCAAGGTTGAAATTAAACATTTTGATTACCTAATAAGCTTTATGTTTAAGTTCAATAGGTAAATGACAGGGTTTTTCATAAACTATCGTATAAGGAGACATACCTAATGATGTTTTGAAAGCAGTTCTATATGCACAAAGTGTATTGGTAAGTCTAAAAGACAAATCTTTACGGTTTGAGTTAATTGTCTTTTTCAAAATTTATTTTATCTCCCTATTTGCAAGTTCAACTTGTCCATTTGTTTGAGGGTGATAAGGGGTTGCAACTTTATATATGATTCCATATTTCCTCATTAAAGTCCCAAAAACATTGTTACAAAAATGTTTTCCCCCATCATTGATAATAGATCGAGGAATTCCAAATCGACTTAAAATAAATTTTTTCAATATTTTTATCACTATTTTGTGATCATTGTTTCGACAAGGAATTGCCTCTATCCATTTTGAAATATAATCTATGGCAACCAATAAAGAAAATCAAACGATAATGGAAATGGTCATATAAAATCAATACCCCAACAGTCAAAGATTTCAATCACTAGGATAGGGTATAGGGGCATCATATTTTGCTTTGAAATGGACCCTAACTTTTGACAATTTTCACAACTTTTGAAGAAAGTGTAAGTGTCTTTGAAAAAAGTTGACCAATAAAATCCACATTGCAAGATTTTTGCAGTAGTTTTCTTTGTTGAAAAGTAACCACCACATGCCTTTGAATGACAAAATTTAACAATATTACATATCTCATTGTCAAACACACATTTTCGAAATATTTGATCACGACAGTATTTGAATAAGTATGGATCATCCGAATAAAAGTTTTTCACCTTAGTAAAAAAACTTCTTTTTTTGACATCTTTTGTCTAGGTTTGACACTTTTTTTGACAAAAGATATTTCAAAGCTGCATGATCACTGAAAACAACAATTGGTGAGCCAACAAGATAAAATCTAAATTTGTCTAATGCAAAAACTACAACAAGTAATTATTTTTTAGTTGTTGAATAATTCAATTGAACACTATTTAAAGTTTTACTTGTATAGTAAATAACATATAATTTTTTATCTTTTCTTTGTCCTAAGACAGCTCCAACAATGTAGTCACCAGGATCACACATTATTTCAAAAGGTAAAGTCCAATTTGGAGGTTTCATGATAGGAGTAGATGTAAGTATGCTTTTAAACTTAACAAAAGCATTATCACAATTTTCAGTCCTTTCAAAAATAGTGTCTTTTTTTAGAAAATTACATAAAGATTTAGATATTATAATAAAATATTTGATAAGTCTTCTATAAAACCCAACATGTCCTAAAAAAGATCTTACCTTCTTCACATTCTTTGGTATTGGCAAATTGGTAATTAACTCAATTTTTGATTTGTCAACCTCAATACCTATTAATAAAATAATGTGTCCAAAAATAATACTAGTTGTTACCATGAAATAATATTTCTCCCAATTGAGTGCAAGATTCTTTTCTTCACATCTAATCAAAACCTTTTCTAAATTAGATAAGCAATTGTCATATGAATTACCAAAAATAGAAAAATCATCCATGAAGACTTTAAGAAAACGTTCAACTATATCATTAAAAATACTATGCATGCATCGTTGGAATGTAGCTAATGCATTACATAATCCAAAAGACATCATTAGATATGCAAAGTACCAAAAGAACATGTAAAAGTTGTTTTCTCTTGATCTTCAAGTGTAATTGTAATTTAATTATACCTACAATATCCATTTAAAAAGCAGTAAAATTCATGTCCCACAACTCTTTCTAAGATTTGATCCATGAAAGGTAATGAAAAATGATCTTTGCTAGTAACTGAGTTTAGTTTTCTATAGTTAATGCACATTCGCCAACCAATAACAGTTCCTAGTAGGAATTAATTAATCATTCTCATTCTTGACTACAGTAACTCCATATTTCTTAGGTACGACTTGAGTAGGACTCACCCATTTGCTATCAAAAATAGGATAAATGATTCTATTATCTAAGAGTTTAATGACTCATTTCTTACTACTTCTTTCATATTAGAATTTAGCCTTCGTTGCATTTCTCTACAAGGTTTATCATTTTCCCCTAGATAGATGCTATGTATGCAAATTAAAGGACTAATACCTTTAATGTCAGCAATGGTCCATCCTAAAGTATTTATATATATTTTTAGAGTTTCGATCAACTTAACTTCTTAAGATGCATCAAGTTTGGAAGAAATTATTATTGAAAAAGTCTCATTCTCACCCAAGAAAGAGTATTTCAAATCAACTGACAAAGGTTTCAAAGCAACCACGGGAGTTTTAATACTTGATGAAATATATTTTATTATTAATGATCAAAGATTTTCAAACCTTGGCTTCCAAAAATATTTTTCTTGTACCTACGAAAATTCTAAGAGAGTATTAACATGTGCCTTTTTACAAATATTTTTACTTTCAAAATAAGTCTCCAAAAGATCTGAAGAGTTAGTGGTAGTAAAGTATTCATAAACAAGTTCCTCAATTGAATCCACATCTTGTACTTTGACATTTTCTGCAGGTTGCTTACAAATATTACACATATTTAGTTCTGAAGTTATATTTCCAAATTATAACTTCAAAATACCATTCCTACATTGATCAAAGCATTTGAAGTTGCAAGAAAATGACGATCCAAAATGATAGAAATCTATATATGTGTTTGTGCAATAGGCTCTGTGTCTAAAATAATGATATCGACTAGAAAGTAAAACTTATCAATTTGTACCATCACATCTTCTACTGATTTCTTTGGAACTTTAATCGAAATGTCATCTAGTTGGAGTACAATAGAAGTTGTTTTAAGTTCTCTCAAACCTAACTGTCATAAACTGAGAAAGGTAGAAGATTTACACTAGCACCTAGATCAAGTAAAACACGCTATATTGTAGTGTATTCTATGGTACATGAAATGGTTGGACAACCTGGATCTTTGTACTTAGGTGGAGTGAATTGTTGAATGATTTAACTAACACTTTTAGTTAAAAATGTCTTCTTTTATACATGATGTTTTCTTTTGATTGTACATAAATCTTTCAAAAAATTGGCATAAGGTGGAACTTGCTTGCTTGCATCCAATAATGAAATATTAATTTTGACTTGTTTAAAAACTTCAAAGGTTTCAACAATTGAGTTCAATTTCTGAGTTGCTTGCAATCTTTGAGGAAAGGGTTTTGGAGGTAAATATTTTTCTTTTTTATCATTTTCAAATTTACCTTCATCGTCAAGACTATTTCCATTCTTCATTTCTGGAGGTGGATTAGAAACTTTCTCCTTGGGATGAATAGTCTTATCATTAAATTTTCCATTTCAAAGAGTTGTGACCGAATTGCCCTCATTGACTGAATTTTCACCTGAAGAAGAATCATGACATTGAGTGGAAGGATTACGTTGAGGTTGAGTTGGAAATTCATCTTTTTCATGAGTACACAAAGAAACTGTTAGTGCTGAAAGTGTACTTTTAATCTCATTGATGGCTTGTGAGTCAGATTATTGATGTTTGTTTGTTCATGCATAAATGATTGAAAAGTCTTATCAAGGGATTGTGTATATGGAATTGGATAAGAAGAAAAGTTTGGTGGTTTTTTTGAATGTAGCGATTGGGCACGGTTATCATCTCCCCAACTAAAATTAGAATTTTTTCTCCATTGTGGATTGTAAGTTTCAGAATATAGAGAATGGAAAGGTTTTCTGAACGTGTTCATGAAATTTGCTTGTACTGGAATGTTTGGACATTCATTGGTGGAGTGTCCCACAAGTTCACAATTTCTACAACTTCTTCCTCTTACACATATTTGATTTTTTTACATTTCTATTACTACTAGAAAACTTACATCACTAGAAAATATATATTACTACTAGAAAACTTAGTCTAAAGAAACCCTCTACCCTCACTCTTACAAGATTAATACATAGCCTATTTATAGTATTTAGAGAATGCTAGAGGCCAAACATATAATGAAAGAGTTAGTTAAGTGGTATGCTAGTTGTCAAGAGTTGATAAGTTGTTACTCCAAATATTTTAAATTCTCACTTACTCGATTGAATTATATTTTTCAGTCAATAAAGAACAAAATTTGTAGATCTTTCTGTTGTGATAGATTTTCATATATCATTTGTTAAATTTTGTTGTCGGATGAGAGAGATATGGTCAAATTACCGAATTATGTCCAAGAGTCATCCCTTAACATCATAAGCACGTTGCAGCATATGTTTTTACTATTTTGATATATTTTCTCACCATCATATCTTCAGAGAACTTGTTTATTTACCTTTTGTGTATAACATATCCAACTTTCAACATAAAATCAATTTGGGCATAAGAGATATGACCCAATTGGTAAACTAAGTCAGCATTGGGTAAAACTCTGATCCAAATTTTTGATGATCCATTTTGTACAACTATTTGGATTAATTTTCTACTATAATCAAGATTAAATTGGACTGAACTTCCAACAAAAAAGTTGTAGTTCAAATGAAGTAAGATTCAGGTCCATAGGGCTTTTGATTATAGAGTTATGCCCAAAATACAAAAATTGCAGAAGTTTGGAAATATGCTTCTTTTGATCTTTTCTTATTTATTGATTTCTTAACACAAAATATTAATAAAACAATAATATTAGCAAGAATAAAATAAGAAAACTATAAAGGATTTGATACAAAAATATGTTAAAATATGCACTTATCAGTTACTTTACAAAAACATCTCCTTATGGAAGAATTGAAAGAAAAGAAGTTGGATGTGCAAATGTTGGAGGATGTGGAATATAATGTAACGAGGCTGGATCGTTGCCAAAAAATCAAGGTATGATGTCTCTTATATTGAATTGCCAATATCTAATAAGATACTTCTACCTTCAATGGTATAGACACCTACAATGGAGTTTAAACTAATCTCAAACCATATTAAATATATCTACTTGGGTGAAAAAGAAATACCACTAGTCAGCATTGCTAAAGACCTCACTTAAGTACAAGTGGACAAATTTATGTGCGTACTTCAAAATTATAAGATGGTGATTGGATAGATGATGACTTTGGCAGCATATGTTGATGAGTGATGAAGGAGGCAATGTTGGGCTGATAATATTAAACCAAGGCTGGATGGGGGCAATCCAACGGATGAAAAAGAAGACTGTGAGAGTCGATAATCACATATTTGTTTTCTCAAACTCTCATTCTCTTTTCTTTTTATCCATTTTGTTTCTATTTCATTTTGTCCTAATTGAAAATGCATGCCAACAATATGGTAGGTAGTATTTTTTTAATATTTTGTCATGCAAGAACATATGGTAGTCACTTTTCGATAAAGAAAACCACTGCAAAGATTTTGCAGTATAGATTTTATTGACTCATTCTTTTCAAAGATACTTGGACTTTCTGCAAAAGTTATGAAAATTATCAAAAATTAGGATCCTTCTCGATTAAGTGGTAGATAATGGTACTTCATGGCTATTGAAGTTGGACTTATAAGTTTTCCAAATAATTAATACAAAAAAAATTGCAAGTTCTTTACGAGTGGTTTCTTAAAAAATGAGAAAATAAAATTCAATTCATTAAAGATGGACTGAGTAAGGAGTCTCTAGATGATATTTGATTAACTCTTGAGACATATTCTTATGAATTCAAGCATCATACAATTCTTAATATATGGAATCATTTTCATGATGAATATGAGTGTTATAGTTTTGGGAATCTGATATTAAAATACCTTATTTGTCAATTTATAAGAAAATTAGATGGGAAGCATATCCTCATCCTATAGAAAATGCCGTTATTAGATGTAAAACCAGAGGAAGATAGGAGCCATAGTCACAACTACGTGTAGTAGTTAATTTTTTTCTCAAACTTTATGTCTTTATTTTTAACTTTTCTAACAACAAAAAAAGACGTGCAATAAATGCATTCTCTATTCACACTCAATAAATAGCACCGTACTTACTCTATTTTTACACAACTCACTTTAAAAAAAAAGAATGAAAAAAATAGAAGGTTCTTTCACTCGCAAGTTCAATTGTATTTGCGTCTTTTATGGAACCAATCCAGGAAAAAATAGTGAGTTTATAGGGCTGCTAATAACCTTAGTAGAACATTAGTAGAAAGAAAAAATCATTTAGTGTATGGCAGAGGGAGTCTGGAGTTAATATGGTGTGTTGCTACTTTTGCTCATGTAGGAGGAGTCAAAGTTTTAGGAATTATCCCAAAATCTTTAACAGTACAGAATATCACAGGTATGACCATTGGAGATGAGCTAAAAGTATCACATATTTAGGACATAATGCCTGATATGTTAAACAATATGGATGAATTCATCACTCTATTTGGTGGTTTTTGTATACTGGAGAAATTATTCCAAGTTTTCTATTGGACACAACTCAATATTCATCACAAACCTATAGATATTCTTAACGTTAATGGTTTCTTTGAAGGTTTGTTATCTTTTGTAGATCAAGCTGTAGAAAAATATTTTATTTCACCGTCTGCGAGACGAATTCTCATTTCTGCTCCAATATTTGACTAATTGATTGATCAACTTCTAACATATGTACTAGAACCTAATCCAACCTTAGCTCGTGTAGATTGGTCCAATAGGGACAATAGTTGAAAATGCAAAATGAATTTGACTCTCAACATATGAAATTTATCCTTTATGATTTCAACTAATAGTGTATATATTGTATTGTTTCAACTTTATTTTTTAATAAGTCAAATTTGAAGTAATATCTTTTAAACTCTACTTTCCTATCTATTTTCGACATTTCAGGTAAATTTATCCAAAGTCGTAGCATTCATAAAAAAAATTTAATTTATATTTTGGAATCTTCTAATTGAATTCTAAGATTAAATAAAATGTTCAATTAATATGATATACAAATCAAATATTGTTTTATATGGAATTGAGGTGGTTAAAGCAATCAAATATAAAATCCAAATTATTAAAGACCTTATTTTATGTCAGCAATTAACTATGACAACAACTCATAAGATTATTTTTAAGGAATTAACAGACTTAGAAGGATGAGAAATCTCCCAAGCATCAAGGAGTTCTCCACAAACAACTCTTCAAACTCCATGGATCTTGAACACAGACCCACCAAGTGTCTGAACCGAGTTAAGTCTCACAAGTCCACAACAATTTCACACTCAAACAAAAGAGATTTAGGGAATTATCCAAAAAAGAAAGAGAGAACAAGAGAGAACAGGAGATGTCTTAAAATTCTCTCTACCAAATTTCATCAAATTTAAGACAATTCAAAGGCATTGAAGGTGAATTCCAAGGCTTTCATTGCGAAGGGGCGTCAAACTCTAATGTTTAATTTGTGATTATGGGGTGCTAGCTCATAAATCAATGTTATAAAATGTCGAATCAACTTTAAATGAGATCATAACATCAACTCTACTTTTAAAGTTTTAAATTCCAAATAATTCTTGTTTTCAGAGAAAAAAAAAATAGAGGATCAAAATATAAATTGCATCCACAATTATTCATCAAATTTAATAATTTTCAATTTATATTATTTTCTTATCCTGTTATTTTTGAAGATACAAAATATTTATTCACACATAGATTGGTGTGATTTAAAAAATGTGAGTTTTGTGGGCAAAATATATTCAAATTGCCATGTTCAAATCAATGTTTTGATAAGTTCGGTATGAATGCAGCCACATAATTTTTTGGGCAAAATCGGTTGGAAATCATCTTTTTGCAATTTGTTGACTTTGGTTCATTTTTTTTGAATAACTTGTTCAATAAAGATGTAGATAATCATGTATTCAGAATGGTTAGAGTTAGAGATCCCCAGTAAACAATTTATCTTGCTCTTGTGAGTAAAGAATAGTAGTCTTAATTAACGCGGCACAATGGACTCACCTGTATGCTCATACTTAATTCTTGGACTCGCCCATCCTACTAGTCCCTACTCTCTGGAAACTCCCTGCTCAAGAAAAAATATTGAATTTTGAAGCTAAGCATTCAACAATACATTGATTATTCAAAACCAAGTCTAGTGCCAACACTATAGTACTGATGGACTAGCTAGGTTTTGCGTATTAAGTGTCTTCATATATCAAATGGCACCCGAAGCTGTCTAAGATCCACATTATTCTGATGTGACATTAAACGACAATATGGTATGCCTCAACCTTAATTCGTGGTACCAATGAGTTTGAATTGGTTTTGGAATGATTCAACGTTGTCCGGAAGGAAGTTGATCCATGCTTCAATGCCATCTCCGGATCTAGTACTAATCAGAATGGCGACATTGTTCAATAGCAATGCAGTAGTGCACACCCAAACCGGCCTCCCCCACCCAAAATCCACCTCATACATGGGAAACCTACACCAACTGCTGAAAAGAAACGCCTCCAATTCTCCCTCTGAAACTAGATCACTCAATTCACCAAGATCCCTCAAATACCGATCTTGGCTACGGGTTTCTCTTATGTATTCGTCGTCGATCGTTCTTATCGCTCTCCTCAGTTTGCTTACCAGCTTATGAAGCTGAGGAACACGCACACCCTCGTCGCATTCAGGGATGCTTGTGGCTGTCATGAAGCATCCGTTGCCGAAGGCGTGCTCCATTTGAAGAGATGTGCTTGCTCTTGACCTTATGTTCACTACATGTGCTCCTATGGCTTTCTTGGCCTCCAACAGGTTGTTTTCTAGGAAATGTTTCCATATGAAAGCCGAGACAACTTCTACTCGAGTGGGATCCTTAACAAAATCTGATCCTGCACAGGGGACGTCCCTCCAGGTGGTAGCTGCCTGTTTAAGGGCTGCCAGTTTTTCCTTGTCAAACACAAACCTTTTTGTCACAAGCTTGTCGTTGCCCATGAGAAGGGACGGCGAGATGTTGGAGTCGGACAAGTCTCGGGCTGGAAAATAGCGTGCCATCACACCAAATTCTTGATCAGATTTCGGGTCTTGACCCCGGCAGGTGGCTGCCCATGCGTTCATGAACTCCACCAGAGACGACCCGTCGGCTATTAGGTGGGATATGCATGCTGCTATGGCTATCCCTCCACAGTCAAAGAAGTTGATCTGCACCATGAAAAGGGTGCCCTCGCCTCTATATATGCCCCCAAGAGGATCCACTGGAAGGTACTGCTGGTACTCGTCCAGTTTGGGATCCTGTATAACGTCTCTGAGTCGTGCTTGAGCTCGAGCTTCAATGAATTCGACACCATTGTCATCGCAGTCAACTGTGAAATTGTCTGGATCGATCTTTCCAGCTAAGGGGTAGAAGAGAGTTAAAGTGTTTGACAAGGAATTTTTTAGTTGTTGACATATTTGGGCATGGTCAGTGCTTCCAGTCAAGCCTTTTACCTCATCGGCTTCGTAGAAGAAGATGAGGGAAATGTAAACTGGGGGTGATAATTGATCAAGCAATGATAGTTTGAGGTTTTTAAGGTGGTCGGGAGTTGAGGATGATGGCTTGATCAACTCTTTGGAGATTATCTGCACGCTGCCTGCGTAGTCCATCTTTAGTTTTCTGATTTGTTGGTAAATATTATGTATTTGTTTGTATGTGTGGATTATATTTCTTGAATGAGAGAAGAGTTGTAACTATTTATAGGAAAAATTTGAACAAGTTAATTCCTAGGACTTGAATTGAGAATAATGGTGCTGTTTATGTTTGTTTGTGTACCTAACCATGTAATTAACTTGCAACCCCTAGTAAGCCCATCTATTCATCTGATACTAGAATCATGTAATGGTTACAACAATTACTTCATTTGATTTGGCAGTGTGTTAATGGTATCCATGCTTTAGGCTGTTTTGGTTTAATTTCGGCGTAATTTCGGTTTTTATTGCCAGTACTTCTATTATTTTTGTAAAATGAAGTCAAACATTTAAACATTGAATCCTCTAAAACACATTATCTTTTCAAAATATTATAAAAAATTTATAATCATCATTATACATAAATACATGTATTTTTGTATATGTCTTTATACATATTCAAATTATTTTGTTAATAAAAAATATATATTTATATCATTTAATCATTAGACTAATATAAAAATAATATATATGATTAGAAATCACTTATCAAACAAAATCTTACAAGTATAACATTTCGAACTGTCCCTTCACAAATAACACCAAACAAATATCTCAATCCCCATATATTTTTATGCAATAAATCTTTCCAATTGTTTACTTAAAAATATTGAAACTGAAACTAAATTAAAACCAAACGTCTTTTTTGAAAATATTATGTTTTACATATTTTGTTGCACAATGAGTTATATTAGACATTCCATAGCATATTATATATTGTTGGCTAGGATATGGTAATAATTATTCTTGTAGTGTAGGTTTGTTAGCTTGATAGGTCTGCAAGACCCACTTGGCCACTATAACCTTAATTTTTTATTTGCTTAAATAGAAATATTACTTTTGGTACAATGAGAATACTCAATTCAGACCTTATATATCCAATATATTGTACCATAGTTGTAGCATGAACTAGAGCTTAAGATAAAAGAAAATGTGTATAGTTTTTGCGTTTTCAATGTATCATGGGATGAAAAATATAATTTGGATAAAAAAAATTTCAATAATGATCAAAACATGAGCATTATTATAAAAGTTGTTGGAGCAAGTACATGCCCAGAAAAATATAGTATTAGAGACGAGTATGAATATGAAAATACTATCATTAATCGTTAAAATTTTTTAATTTTAATTAACTAGTACGAAATATTCAATTTTCCGAATAAATGAACCCATCTTTTACCAGCCTATGTATCACATTTTTATGGGACAATATTACTAGGACCAAACTGCAAAATAAAGGTTGATTATGCTATAATTATGGTCTCAAAGAAAATAAAAAAGAATAAGTAGCTTTGGAACTCATTCAATACTAACTCGGAAAATTAACTTTTATTCAAATTAATTTAAACCAAGAAAGTGGTGAATGAAAATAAGATTACACTAAAAAGAATAAATAGACTAGGGAAGGTATGTATTTATTTTGGTGCAATTCACCAAGTCCTAGTCTGAGTTTTAAATTCATCATTAAATACAAGTGTACAACATCTTCCTTTTTTATAATAAAAGATTAGAATTTCTTAGTTGTGCTTAAAATAAAA
This sequence comes from Paulownia fortunei, assembly GCA_019321725.1. NCBI lineage: Eukaryota > Viridiplantae > Streptophyta > Magnoliopsida > Lamiales > Paulowniaceae > Paulownia > Paulownia fortunei. The sequence goes on from CM033106.1 coordinate 7,900,516, forward strand.
ATTTTAATTTTCGTGGAGTTTCATCTTAGAGTTAATAAATGAATTATTTACGACCATATATACTTTTCGTCCTCCATATTAATTTTTAGTTTCCAAAATTAAATTTTCACAAGGTCTTGCATTACTCTTTTTGCCTATCCTTTTGGGTGACTAGATCTAGTGATAGATTTAGCAACTACAAGTTTGCTTAAGGGACTAGAAAGTTGCAATGAAGAAATTAGGCATGAAAGAATCTACCTATAGCATCGGTGCTAGACCTTATTTCCAATGTTAATATTATAAAACAATGTAGAGATAGCCCATATATGAAACAACCAGAAATTTCATACCACCAACCATTTGGTACTATTTAAATAGAACTTAATGATCATAATAATAAATTTAGAATTCTGGAATAATTCATAAGCTCTTAAACTTTGTAATTAAACCGGCTATTATTCGGGATAGTTTGAAAAAAAAAATCAACAAATTTGCTTTCAAAATTCACTGTTAATTCTAAAATATATCGATTTAAAATAACTAATTATTTGATAAAAATAATAAATTGATGTGTAAATATTATAAATGAAAAATATATATCTAGTAAAACTACATATATATTGAAAAGTTATAAAAAATAAGTTAGTATAATGAAATCTTCTAAAAACAAGCACAAAATTCACATATTGCTTCATTATGAAAAAATAAGAAGATTTTATCACGTTATTATTTATAAAAGATATATTTACGATTTCAATATCCTATGAAAATATCGTATTTTATTTTAATTATTTTAAAAAATTTAAAGAATATTATTATTATGCATATAATGATACCAACATTTAACAAGCCACTAAAGAACTTTAGGATCAATAGCAATCATTAAATAGTACAGCATAATCTATAGTTGGCTATAGTGCGTTTGAAAATGTTTTATGGTTTAATGTACTGTCTGCTGCTGGAATACATGTTACATTGGCTACTTACTGAATTTGTGGTTTGTATAACTAATTAAATATGTTAGGCGCGTTTTGAAATTTCATAAATAACAGCTTGCAGTCAGTAAGCAAATGAACTAAGTCCTTAGTCATAGGGTGGACTACCTCCTATATACATGGGTTATCATGAGATACAGTCATAAATTTTTTATTTATACTGAATATTTTCACAATTGTTAGAATATGTTGCATTAATGATTAAAATAATTATTCATCAGATTAGAATGTTCGAAGTTTATGTTTTATCATAACATGCAACCCAATATATTGTTTATGTTCAATTTAATATTGCAACATAATATTAAACATGCAGCAGAAAAATAAAATTGACTTAATAATTTTTAACATACTTTAAATATAAAAATACCCTACAAAGGCGATGCATAAAAAACAAAAATTCACTATTAGAAAATAGTTTACACAATACACATATAGGACTTATAAATAAATTAAAGAATTCATTTTTATTAGATATTGTATTTGTCAATAATTGGCCTTGTTTGCGAGTTTTCCTAAACTTGAACTGTTTCGTTGAACTTCATTTAGTATTGACGTCGTTTTTTCTCCCAAAGGCTTCACCTCCTTCTTCTAGACGATGTTAAGTAGAAATATTTGCAATATAATTTGCAGCATAGACCAATTCACCTTGGCATACTTGAACATCTCGAATTTCGATTTGGAGTCAAAAACTACTTGTATGATATTTCAATGTAAACTCAAAACTCGTAGAATATTATGCCTCTAACAATCGTAGGGATGATAACAAGATAGTTTGGCTAGACTTGAGCCCCGCCCCAAACTCAAACCCCGACGGATATAATCTACTAGACCCACAAACCAGCTAACATCATGTGGCAATTCAATTCTCTAAATAAGTTAGGTAATTCATATTCATTTCCACGCAGGTTAATCAATAAATTATTTTATGAGCTAAGAAAGATATCAAATTTTAATACTCTCTCAAAAGTATGTAAAAGGATTCTATAATCTGAGGAATTTATTTTCTTTAAAATTCAAGAAGAATTTATTTTCTTCAGATTTGTATGACGTGGGGAATGCCTATCAAGAATCAATCTTGTTCAAAATTTCTTTTAAATTAACAAAATTTAATTAATTCCCATAATTAGTCAAAATTCCATTCCTGTTGTAAAAAAACTCAAAATTATAGTGTAATGTAGTTTGTCAGTTCGCTACCCATCAACCCAGAAAAGTCAAGGTGTCATTGCTAGTGGTGTTACTTTGTGAGACCACATGTAGATTTGTGCTGTGGAGTAAAATTGTGAAAGCTAAGGTGGCGATTCAGAGAGGAGGTCGCCTGCAACTCACTACCCATAGAGAGGAGGTTAATTCAGTCTAAAAAGTAGGTAGATAGAATTTACTATCAGGCAAAAGGAAAAAAAAAACTAAAGCTATTATGCTAACTAATACGGAGTAGGTCTGGTAAGACCCGTTACTTGCTCCGAAGCTAGTCGGGTTTAAAAACCAAAATCCATAATCTACCCCAAGACCTGTTTAGTCATCCCTATTCCCACGGGTGGGGCGGGTTTATGATGGATTCAGGTTTTTCTCGAATCCATTGTCATCCCTAAATAATCGACATATATGATATAATTTTAAAAGATCATTGACTAGGATTTACAAGATATAATCAAATCTCAATAAAATATCTTCATCCTTTAAGTTAAGATCCTAAAATCTTGGTCTTTCATTTATCCTCTCAAATCTGCAACATTCAAAAAAACTAAATAAGGTAAGTCCATAGAAAAATAAATCAATCAAATTATTTATTTTATAAACAGATTTATTCAACATTTTTTTGTCATAAATTTCCAACTAAAATATCGTATTTTCAAAAGATATGTAACATATATCCCCCTTCAGTAATAACAAGAATCCCAACTCTCTCTGTTTACATACAACTAACAGTTCAACTCATCAAGCACACAAACAAATCATTCGTCCATCACACATCAGCAATATCTTCTCTTCTCCAGCTTCATCAGTTATACTTTCTTGCACAACTACTCCCACTTTTGGATGAAAAATAGCCAAAGATCCATCAGAATTAGAAGCATGGTCTCATGTTAAAACACGAGATGAAACATCGAATAAACTATGTCCCTCTACCAATGATTAATTAAATTTAAGCCAGAATTGAGCACAAGCAAAAATATAAAACTCCCTCTATGTTCATGATTATAAAAGAACATTGCAAGAAGTTTATTAGAGTCCAAATAATTCAAAAACAAAAGTAAGAATTATCAGAGCATAGCATTATCAACAAAACATGAACAACAATAGGAGCATTATGTTCGACATATATTTGCATCCAAAGATAGCAGCATAACCCCAGTTCAACAAATAACCTCGCAATTGAGTATCATGAAATGAAATAACAAAATAAGCTCCCTCTAAGTTTGTTGAAGCAAATGAATAATGCAAAATGATGAATGCATCACATATTTTTGTGTCAATTTTACTATACTTTCCTTGTTTGGTCTTGCTTATGTCATAATCTTAATATTTTTTTTGGTTTTGATAGGAAGGGGTGAAAATAAAGATAAAGAAAATAGTGGAACTCGTGCCCCAAAAACTCACGCCGCGGCACTAGAATCAAGAACCTTTGAAGTTTTCGTGCCGCAACATGAGAAAGCAGGACTACGACACCAAATTTGCCAGTCACATCGTCGTGCAGTTACACTTGAAAGTGGAACCGTAGCACCAGAGGAAGAGCCCTAATCCAAAATTATCGCGTCGCAGCTCTAGTTACATGCAAATCCATGCCCAAAAGTTAAAGTTTTGGTGTCATAAGTCCATGCCGTAATGCGAGATAGAAATATTGAAATTGAAAGTTTTGCACTTCAGCGCGAGAATTGAGAGTTGTAGCGGCACGAGATACACATACATTAGATATATATAATACATCACACATATCCACATATAATCTATAAATACTTGTAACCAAAAACACATATTACACTCAATAATAAATTTACACACACCATCTCATACTTTTCTCACACACTATTCTCTCGTCACACATACTATTTCACCCTCTATACACTCTCTCCTTAGAATTCAATTCACTCATGGAAGCATCTTGGGCATCAAGGAAGACATAGTAGAAGAGGCTTGGAGGAGAAGACATCTATAATTCACCATCAAACTTAACTATATCTTCTTCAACTTTTGAATTTTTTTGGCTCCCAATGTTATTAGTTTTAATATTCTTGTTATTTTTTATTATGTTAGGATAGATTTTTTTTTTTTTATTGAGGGTGATTTCAAAGCCCTAGACATAGGTTCTTGTAATTAAATATCTAGTATTATTGATCAATTTTTCAATTGAAATTGTTTATGTTTTTCTATACTTAATTTCTTAATGGGTATTTTCTTGCTTTTTTGGGTGCACAATCAAATTGGATTTGAAAATCTCCTAGAATTAGATTAGATGTTTTGAATAAGTAATTATCTTGAATTTCTAATCATGGGTAGCAAGTTATGATTAATAATTATGGGATATTTTTTTAATTGCAATGAAAAATATAACCTAAAAAGACCCGAGCTTATATTATTGTTACTTGGACCAACCTATCTTTTTTCCTTTCATGCATTAATTGGATTAAATCTAGAGAGTTTGTTTTACGTTATTTGATGGATACGGAATTAGGTAGATAGTTTATTCTATCTAACGAGCAATTAAGAAAAGATCAGGATAGTTGAGCTTGTTATTACTTATGGTTGAAAAGATCAATGGTAAGTTGTTAATAATATTGATATTAAATTACAACCCATTGTCTAGTGAAGGCGAAGAAAACCTCAACCTAACTTTAACCACTTGTTGTTTGTTGTTTTAATCTTCATTGTTCTGCATTTTAATTAGTTTTAATTTTTGCAAAATTAGCTAATTGATTCAACCCCCGCCTTAATCAGTTGTTATTTATTTCTAGAGTTTACTTGTTGAGTCCTAGCCTTAAGTTAGTAATTTGAAGTCAATCTCTTAGTTAGTAAGTCGATAGTAAATTAGTTAGTCTTGATCCTGGTGAGATAAACTCTTACTCACTCGATACTCATTAAAAGTTATTGAAGTGTAAGGTTTAAATTTGATAGGCTTGCAACAACCGGTTAATTTGCGCCATTATCATGGACCAAGTGTCAAATTGATTCATTATTATTTTTAATTTTTCATTTCGCTTTACATATTTATTCTGGTTAGTTTAATTTAGACTCTTTTTATTTTTTATTTTTAGTTTTTTATGTTATCAGAGGACTTGAAGCTAAGATTTGAGCAAATTAGGCTTAATTTAAACACATCATTACCAACGTTACCATCATCTTTACTTATATCTACAATCAATTCACCATCCAAGACGAGTTTAAAACTCATCTTCCTAATCTAGAAACTCCTCATCACCCCAAAACTATTAATATGACGCATAATTATAGAACATTGAAGGAGTTGGTTAATCCCAATTGAAGAACCAACCATTGTGTATCACCTATCCTAATTTGAAAGCAGGTTTTGAACTCAAATCTGAGATGGTTCTTCTTTTACCCACATTCCTCGGCTTTACAATTGAGGACCCAAATAAACATTAGAAGAAATTTCATGTTGTGTGATCCAGTATGAAACCGACAGGTATTTTAGAAGAGAACATCAAGCTCATTGCCTTTCCTTTTTCATTAGCGGATTCAACAAAGGAATGACTTTATTATCTACCTTCTGGAATAATCACCACATAGAAAGGGTGTTCCTTGGGAGGTATTTCCTAACATCCAAGGCTGGGAGCATCAAAAAATAAATTTGTGGGATTCGATATTACAATGAGAATTCTCCTTGTGAATACTGGGAAAGATTTAAGAAGTTATGTGTCAATTGTCCTCGTTATCAAAACAACAATCAACATCATATTCAATATTTCTATAAGGGGCTTATGCCAATGAAAATAAGCATGATTGATAGCGCAAGTGGAGGAGCATTAGTTTACAAGACACCTGAGATAACAAAGAACTTAATTGCAAATATGACTACAAATTCTCAATAATTTATCACCCGAAATAATCCACTGCCTCCATCTAAGAGTGTCAATGAGGTCAACACATCTCTTCTTAAACAAAAGATCTCACATCTCACTTCTTTAATATAACAAGTGGCGGTTGGGCAGTAAGTGAAAATATGTGAAGTATGTTTCAGGGTAGGGCATCCCACAGATATGCATCTATCCCTCCATGAAGGTTCTATGGAGCAAACAAATGCTATTGGTGGTTTTTTGGGTCAACCTAGGCAAAGATATAATCCTTTTGCTAACACGTATAATAAAGAATGGAAGGATCATCCAAATTTGAGGTATGGGAACCAACAACAACAACCAGCTCCATTTTTTGCACCAAACCAGACATCGAGTTTTCTCCAATAGAAGGTGGAACCACCTTACCAATCTCAATCATAGTCATCTCTACAAAAATTGGGTATATCCTTAGAGGATTTCGTAAAAGCACTTGCTACCAGCACTATACAATTTCAACAGACCACACAGGCCCATCTCCAACATTTAGAAAATCAATTAGGGCAAATGGCCACTAGCATGAGTCGGTTGGAAACCTAATGGTCGGGCAAGTTACCAACTCAACCCGTGGTTAATCCCAAGAAAATACGAGTGCCATGACTCTTAGAATCGGGAAGCAATTGGAGTATCCTAGCTTACCAACAAAAAGGGTATCCAATGAGGTTGAGAAAGGTGAGTCAAGCATTACCACTCATTCCTTAGATGATTCTTACTCTTCAACTTATCTACCACCCATAGCTAAGAAGAATCCAATGTCGGTAACCACTCATAAACCTCTTTCTCATACATATATAATACCTCCACATTTTTCTAGTAGGTTAGCAAAGTCTAAAAAAGTGGAGCAACAAAAGGAGATCTTGAAATATGTTCAAAAGTGGAGGTGAACGTACCCTTTCTTGATGCTACTAAACAAGATCCTTGCCATGCCAAATTTCTCATGGCACCAACAAAAAGAAATTGAGGGAAGATAAAAAAGTAGGGGGGGAATCTTTCAGTAGTTTTTCAAATGAAGCCCCCTCCACAGTGTAAAAATCCAGGCATCTTCACCATTATATGGATAATTAGTAACACCGGGTTTGAAAATGGCACGTTAATTTTAGGTGAATTAATCAATATTGTGGAGGATGTTTGATACAAGTGAATAAATTATTTTTCCCAGAGGATTTTTATGTTCTTGAAATGGAGGATGATAGGTCCCTATACCCTACACCCATTCTCTTGGGGAAATTATTTCTAAAAACATCCCGAACTAAAATTAATGTTTATAATGGCACATTGAAGCTATTAGATTTATTATTTTTGAAGTTATGAGGTATCTTAGTGATGTGCATTTCATTTTCACAGTTGATATCATTGATTCTTTAGCTCAACAAATATTTGAATTGACTAATAATGACAGATTGGATGTTGTATTGAGAAAAAAATCTTTGCATAGGGGATTTGAAAAAGACAATGATGGATGTGCAATTGTGAGAAAATATTTAGAAAGTTATGGAAGGATTGGGATCATTTTAAAAAATAGTAAGGTATGATCTCTCTTATATTACTTTGCTATTGACTAATGCAAGGCTTTTATCTTCCGTAGTGCATACACCTATTTTGGAACTCAAACCACTCCCAAAGCACCTCAAATATGTATATTTGGGCGAAATAAAACTACTTTCAGTTATCATTGCTAAAAGTCTCACCGATACATAAGAGGATAAGCTTGTTAGGGTGCTCCGTAAGTATAAGACGACTATTGGATAAACCTTGCTAATATTAAAAGAACTAGTCTGTCTATATGAATGCACTGGATCTTACTTGAGGAAGGATCCAAACCCATGAGGAAGGCCCAAAGTTAATTGAATCTATCTGTGATGGAAATGGTGAAAAAAGAGATATCAAAGCTTCTTGATGTTGGAGTCATCTACCCCATTTTGAATACCAAGTAGGTAAGCCTGATTCAAGTGATTCATATCATCGTAGTGCAAAATGATTGCCAAGAGCTAATACCTCAATAAATTCAAATCGAATGTTGAGTTTGCATTAATTATAGGAAGTTTAACTCTTATACTCACAAAGATCACTTTCTTTTACGTTTTATTGATCAAATACTTGAACGATTATCCTGTCATTCTCATTATTATTTTCTTGATAGCTACTCAGGGTACAATCAAATCATCATTGCTTTAGAGGACCATGAGAAGACTACTTTTATATGCTCATTTGGTACATTTGTCTATCGACGCATGCCATTCAGACTTTGCAATACACTGGCAACATTTCAAAGGTGTATGGTGAATATTTTTTCTAAGTCCATTGAGAACATTATAGAGGTATTCACGGATGATTTAGTATTTATGGTGATTCATTTGATAAATACTTAGGTAACCTTACACTTTTGTTCCAAAGATGCATTGAAACTAATCTTATGCTCAATTGGGAAAAATATCATTGTATGATTGATCATGGGATAGAATTGGGGGCACATTATTTTTGCTAGGCGATTGAGGTTGATAAATATAAAATTGATCTTGTGCATTCTTTACCCCCACCCACTAGTGTTAGGGAGATTCGCTCTTTCCTTGGACATGCATATTTTTATCACAGGTTTATTAAAGATTTCTCCTAGATAGTATTCCCCTTGTATAGATTGCTTCAAAAGGATATAGTTTTTGAGTTTGATGACAAAAGTATGACAGTTGTTAGCAAGCTCAAGATACCACTCACCTTAGTACCCATTATCCAACCACCAAATTGGGAACTTCCTTTTGAAATTATGTGCGATGCAAGTGACTATATGATGGGTGTCGTATTGGGACAACAAGTAGGGTGAACTCCTTATGCCATTTACTATGCATCTCATACTTTATAAGATGTTCAACTCAACTATTCCACCACTAAAAGAAACTTCTGTAGGTTACTTTTTCTTTAAAAATTTTGTTCATATTTGATTGGTGCAAAAGTAATTATTTATTTCAATCATGTAGCTCTTAGGTGCTTGCTCACCAAGAAGGACACCAAGCCCCGACTCATTCGATAGATCCTTATTTTTCAAGAATTTAACTTTACAATCAAGGATAAGAAGGGGTCCGAGAACTTGGTTGTTGACCACCTTAATCAGTTGGTGCATGAGAAAGATGCGTTGCCATTGAATGATGTTTTCTTGGAGAGAAAACTTCTAGCAATGAGTCTGACAGCCCTTTAGTACACCAACATTGTTAATTACCTAGTCACTAAGAGATTGTTGAATGAATCGACCAAGACAAAAAATGAAAAGATCAAAAGTGATGCTAAATACTACATTTGGGATGATCTATACCTTTGGAAGCATTACTTTAATCAAGTGATAAAAGGTATGTACCTGAGAGTGATTTTTTTCCCATTTGAAAGTTTTGGCATTCCGTTACATGTGTCAGACATTTTGTACCAAAACAAACTACCCTCAAAGTACTTGAAAATGGTTTCTATTAGCCCTCATTATTCAAGGATAATTATCTTCATTGAAAATTTTGTGATTGGTGTCAAAGGACAGGTAACTTAGGACTTAGGAATTAAATCCCACAAACTTCTATACTTTATTGTTGGAATTTTTTATGTTTGGGGCAATGATTTCATGATACCCTTTCCCTTTTCTTTTAGTAACCTTTACATTATCTCAAAATGGGAGG